>MU867063.1:510565-920543 GCA_033725935.1 Cladorrhinum sp. PSN259 | reverse complement strand
GGTAAACCCTCAAACTGGCACACCTGGGTCACACCACGTAAATAAACGTCGTGCCTCCTGACGTGAAAAGCAAGGTTTGTAATAAAAAACCCAAACCCCCCCCCCCCCCCCCCCCCCTTTTTTTTTTTTTTTGCTAGACATTTTCAGCACTTGACTTGCTCGATTTATTCGCAGGTTTCAAAAAAAGACTTGAAGATATGAAAAACAAGCAAAAGAAAATCAATTGACTCTAACGGGGTATAATCAATGCTTCAGCCAACAACGACAACCATGATGAATAATACCTTCCAGATGCTGTTGCTTGCCTCTATTACCAACCCAAAAGAAAATGCTCCCTTCCCCCGTTTTCTATGCCATCGAATGCAAGCAGCCAATTTTATAGCCTTCAATTCCCACAGCATTAATAACATGAGCCGCATTCACAGACCAGACACACACACACACACCTTCAAAGAAAAAGCCCCTCAAAAAGACACCAAACACCGAACTTACTCAAAAAAGAAAACGCTTCAACAGCCCCAACCTCGGACAGACCACTCACTCCAACTCACCACTCTCGCCCCTAGCTCGACTAACCAAGCGTTGCGCCTCCCTCACATGCATCCTCTCATGCTCCAAACTCCCCGAATCATCTTCATCCTCATCTTCATCCTCACTCCTCATCCCCGCCAAATCATCATCCGCCTCCTCCTCATCCTCATCCTCATCCTCATCAACCACAGCAGTACTCAAAAGTCCACCTCCGCCACTAGCGGACCGCGTATGCTCCGCTGGAACCCTCTTCTTCTCAAAGTCCTGCTTGTGCGCTTCCGCCATCGCTTGAAGGATGGACTTTTTGTTCACCGTCTCCGAGTACCTACGTCTAAACGCGCTAGGTCCATTACCAGAAGCACCAGAAGTAGTCGCAGCAGGGACGTTTCCTTCTTCAACAGCTGAAGGCTCAACTGCCGCCGCACCTGGTGTGATACCAGACCCATCATGCGTGACGCCCCCGCTGTTAGACCGGTTCGTCGTAGTCGGCCTAAGCCTATACGATCCAGGCGTCATAGCATCCGCACCCGAAGCGGCACCACCAAAGGTGACTGCCGACGGGCGACGGACGTGACCCGCATGAGGAGTAGTTCCACCAACAGGCGCCTGCAGCATCTCACCCTTTCCTTTGATAGAAGCAGCTTCTCCCAGACTAAGCCTCTCACTGCTAGCACTCCTCGACTGCTCAATGATATATGGCAACGGCGTGTCCCTCGAAGCCTTGTACTGCGCCACATTGCCGCAATGTTCATTCTCAACACGCAACAGCGCCCAAATACCTCTCCGAAAAACCTCAGCAAACGCAACAATGAAGGTCACGATAGTGCTATGCTGAGTATTATGCGTAAAGATAGCATAGAAGATCCACGAGAATCGCAGAATCGGATCGACCACCATGATGATATAGTACGTCGAGACAGGTTGAATAGCCATGATATCTCGCAAAAGCTTCCGCCTGGCATTTGCTTGAAGCAAAGAGAAATCCATAAACAGATCCCAAATGGAGCAGTACACCGCGTTGATGGTAGCAAACACAATGAATATGCTCATGTTGGCTTGCGTATTCGAGATCCGGTACATGCTGAGAAAAATTGCTGTGAGGATCGTCATGCCGTATTTTCCGCAGTTGGCCAAATGCGGAAACACGTTCTTGGTGTCGTAGTAACGTCTTAGACACTGAAGAGCACGCCATATTGGCGGTAGAGCGCCGAAAAAGCCCAAGAGACGAGAGTGCGATGAGTTGCATTGCTGAGGGTTGTTCCAGCCGTTGGCGTATAGGCAAAAGAAGAGCTCGATATTCTATTTCAGTTCAGTTAGGCTACGCCTGAAATCAAGATTCGGGGAGAGCAGTATCATACGCAGGTGGCATATGTAAGCGAACACCAGATATCGCCCAGGAAGAAATCTCGAAACTCGACAGGATACAAACCTGATAGAAGTAGTCGGTACTGGAGGCAATCGGTTAGTTGGGACTAACGCCAGGGGGTTGACGGTTATGAGGAACCTACATGAGAGTATGCAAACCACCTGCGGGCCTTGTAATGAAGGATGGGAGCAGGGAAGAAGATAATCAGGAGAGTTATGCCGATTAGAAGCACGGGGTAATAGAGATACAAATCTTCCCAGTCACCCAGTCTCGAGAAGTTGAGCCACATAAACACTCCAAGAAGAGCGAAGAAAAAGCTGGGGAATTCGGCCACCTGCTTCCAATCTAGAAAGTTCCGTGAATCGAATTCGAAGATGAAGGTATAGTTGACCTTGTTTTTAGTCCACATTCGGCAGTCCAAGGTGAACAAAATAAACAAAAAGAGCATTAGGAAGTACCCTCCGTAAAGCTGCATTAAGTAAGCTGTTTCTTGCTGAATGCGCTCATCTGCGTCAAAGAGGAGCTCGGCTCCGTAAATGAGCCCTTGGATACTGAAAACACCACCAAGTCCGATCATCAGGCCGCTGCGGAAAGCGCTGTCCGAAGAGTCTCCGTGAGGCTTGTTGAGGCTGCGAAGTTTACCAGCAGCGATCTTGTGATTGCCTCGCTCAAAGTATCTAGCATAGAGGTCTTCTACCGTGGTAATGTGTCCGTCGAGAATGTCACTGTTGACAAACCAAGACTTGTTGACCTTCTCATTCATGTACCTGTATGGCGGGCGGGCCTTAACCGCCTTGTCATACTTTTTGTTGAGTTTACGGAAGGCTGTCCGGTTCAGAAGAGCATACGATTTGAGCAATTCGAGGCCACGGTAAAACTCTTGTAGTGCGATCTTGAGCTTTCGCTTTGCAACACGGTATGGGACGTCGTCTCCTGGTGGTCTTCGGACATAGTCACGCCCATCGTCAACATTTTGACTGTGCATCACAGGCGTCCGCGTCATCTTCTGCAAAGCTTTGGAGTTAGGTCCTGGTTTGAGAAACTTGCCCTTCAGCGGTGAAATCCAATCCCGATTTCCATCTTTGTTTTTAATTCCGGCGTCATCGTCACTTGAGCTGGGGTTTCGGCTGACTTCTCGTGTCCGTTTTGCCTCGGCAATCTCGGCGGTTCTCCTGTTGCGCATTTCATGCAGCTGCGCGCGCAATGTGACCAGCCGCTCGGTCGCCTGGTCCTCCTTTTGCTTGTAAAAGGTCTCAATCTTGTCCAGTTCCTTGTCAAGAAAATTGAAGAAATCACGCTCGGCAGCCCGCACAGAATCGAAGTTATGCGTCCCTGTTTCTGATTTGTTTGTTACTTGCTGCGTAACTGCCGACCCAGTGGTGAAAATCCGAGACAGTCGTTGGCGAGGTGTCGTGGGCACGCCGCCTGCAGGAAGCTCAAAACTCGATTGAGAGCGGTGTCCAGTAGCAGGTACATTAGCCATCGACGCGCTCCTCTGCAGCGCCAGACGACTCAGCCGCACTGAAGCATCGTCGGTCCTGGATGGAATTTTCATGGCCGGCGCTGGAAGCTCGAAATTCTTATCACTGGCACGAGATTGAGGAACCCCCCCAATGCTATCATATCGCATGCCGCTCTCGGGGGACCGGGTCAGTGCAGACGTGACATCCTCTCTAGGCTTGGCTCCTGCAGCCTTGGTCTCAAGCGGATCGATATTGTTGCTTGCGAGACTATCATTTTTCCTTCTAGGAGGCGTGAAGTTCTGGGCAAGCCCAAAGAAGCTACTTGGAGTCGTGTAAGGCTGCTGTGGCGTCTGTATTTGCTGCTGCTCAGATGACCGTCTCACCAAAGTAGGGGTCAAGCTTGCACGGCTGATTGCGCGGCACACGGCCTTGATGGACTTCTTGCCAGCCTTGTAGTTGAGATATTTGACGCGCCATTCTGACCGCCACGGGATGAGTTAGTATGATCTTCAGTTTCTAAATATCCACACTATGCGTTGGCGCGCGTCTGTCTGGGACACTTTGACGTGTCGATCCTGGGCGGCGTATTCCGCGCCCAATCATGATGATAAAAACATGTCTCGGCAGAAATCGATTGGTGTTGAAGACGGTATGTGTGTGGAAACAAGGGATGCGTACCTGGAACAGCGTTCTGTTCAAGCTCCTTTGCGAATCTTGGCACACCATGTCAGTCCCTGGCGGAAACGGTATATAACAGTCTGACAGGTCCATTATTCGTGATTCCACGAACTGGTGGTCACTGTGCTGTGTGTGGTTTGGGATGTCTCTTACTTCATGACGTCAAACACCCCATGGCGCGGGCCGCCGAAACAATATGGAGATCAGCGCGTATTTTAAAATGATGTGGTTTACAAGTTGAAAACCCACTGCCGGCCAAGGTCTCAATAGGCACTCGATGGGTCAACGGTATTCAGGGAATCGGTGGTTGAAGTTTCCAGGTTTTCGGAGAGAGCGGACACTCAATAGAAAGACCGGAGCGGTGAGAGGAGCGGGACTTGGGGGAGTCAGGCAAAACGATAACCATTATCGCGCCTTCCGAACAAGTTTTTCTTTCAACCCTTTTCCCTTTTTTTTCTCAACCAAGCGGCCTCGGCGGCGTGCCGTGGTGGTGTGTGCAATCCATGCTTAGTCGATACCTAAGGTTCCCGGGACTGGTAGGATTGGTTGACCTCATTGGACTGCACACGCTGTGAGACCCCGGCTCGTCCGGTGCTCTCTTCCTGGCCTGGTTTAGCCCTATCCACCCACCATAATCGTCAAACGACGTCACTCAATGAAGTGGTAACAGGGGCCTTGTTCTCCATGTGAGACTCATTACAACATCACTCAAATCTGACCAACAGTCATGCGAGCGACAATCGGACGTCTATGGTTCGACAATTGGAATCCTGTCATGAACTGCGATGACGGGTCATGGTTGATTATTATTGTTGATCACTTGGGACGTCGTCGAAACTGACTCGGAACGAACTGACCACTCAGTCGACGACACGATACTCCGGCCTTGAGGCCATGTCTTACTTGCTGCACGTCGGCATTTACAAGCATTTTGGCCGGATAGTCCCGACCGTGGCCCACACAGATCTAAGGTCGCTGTTGCGGAACGAATGGAAGGCACCAGATCTCGCACGCGGATGCGGAGCCGACAGCTCGTCCGATATTAGGCCTCCTCCGTGCCCCGGGATCGTCCCGGGTCTCGTCGGATAAGGAGCCCAGCGCGATCGGTCGCTAAAAAACAAAGTGCCCTGCGATGCCCTGCCCGTCAGCCAGGTACCCAGCCTGGCGGTTCTGGGAACTCCGTGCACTACAAAACAATCCACGAGACGTTGCATCACTGGCACGAATCCCGATGTGAGCTTTGCGCCTCCTGCATCTCTTTCTCCATTTGACATGGAGCCCGAAAGTGGTGGCTTGACCTCGTGGCAGCGTCCGATTTCTTGGTTCAAACTAAGCATTCTTCTTAGCACATGGCAAAGTGTCTGCAGCAGATCCAAAGACCATCAACCAGTGTGGCTGGTCGTCGCTCTTCGGAAATGGCCTTTCTTGCGTTGCGGCGACCGGAGTTGGGCAACAGGAACGTGAATGGCGTTATGAGAAAGCGTGGGGCGTGCAAATACTTAGCCTCATATCATCGATTACTAAATTGCAGTTCACAAGAGTAAGAACAGAAAAGAGAAGCAGGTAGCCAAAGGGCGAGCAAGCAGCAATGCTGCATCGGGTCGACAGAGTAAGCAGACCACTGCGATTTGTATGTATGTTGGTTCTTGAAGTAATATATTGTATCTACGGA
This sequence comes from Cladorrhinum sp. PSN259, assembly GCA_033725935.1. NCBI lineage: Eukaryota > Fungi > Ascomycota > Sordariomycetes > Sordariales > Podosporaceae > Cladorrhinum > Cladorrhinum sp. PSN259. The sequence goes on along the minus strand of MU867063.1, from coordinate 914,833 downwards.
AAGTGTAGGTCGGTACGTTGCATCTGTGCCTCTCGGACATTGTTTCGCAGGACGCCCAAAATACAACAACTTCTCCTTGATACAGCGGCAGATGTCTCAAAAAACGGCCACCGGCAGACATAATAAGATCCATCTGGTCCGATGGTGTTTTGTATGCATGTTTATGTTTTAACATTCGGATTCAGAAACTCCATTTCCGGAAAGCACTGGAAGAGGTGGAAGCGGACTCGGTGGGTGCTCGTGGATGCAGATGGAACTGGAATCCAATTGCTCGGCCCATTGGATTTTGGAAACAACCAAATACAACCCCCACCACTCACTGATATGAGGTCGGCCGGCCAGCCTCATCAGCCCAGCTGAAGAACCGAGAAGTCCAGATCGTCAAATAAGGGAAATTGCGCGGGGTTCCCAGCAACTATTACCGGGTGAGGCGCCGCCCGACCACAAGAAAAGGCCGTCTTGGGAAGTTGTTTGTTTTTTGCTCTGAAAGTTCTTCGCTTTGTTATTGAGGGGCTCATTGCGCCAGTGTTCAGCTGTCCAGGGCTTTTGCAGCCCACTTATGAGTCTCGGCACCCTGGCTCCGCAATTGCAATCTCAACAATCGAACAATCTCTCTTGGGACATGACAGACGGGCATCCTTCGCTCTTCGGCAGGCCTCTTCCGGACCGGCTTATCAAAGAGAAAAGCAAAAGGACCGACAAGAAAAAGGAGCGCAAACAGGAACTTGAGAAAAACAGGAGGTCCTTGTCACCCAAAAAAACCGCCCGGCCGTGTTGCCGCGGGCGCTCAGATCATCTCCACAGCATAACATCATCGGACAAGGGCCACTCGCAAGGCCCGCGCTGGTGCTCGCAGGGCAGGGCATGCAACGTGGGAGCGCCAAGTTTCCAAAGTCACTTACCATCAGCTCTGTGCTGGGCTTTTGAGTCGCGCACCAACCCGCCCCCCTCCCCCTCTGCCTATAACCTGTCCTGGCATTCCAACCTCCCAAACCTTCTTCGACTCACTACCAGCTAGCAACTTGAATCTCCAAGAGTCGGCGTCCTAAGCCTCGCCTTATCGGCGTGCCCTCCCCACGAACAACGAACAACTAACCTCTCCAACAATCACACTCAATTGCTGCTAGCAGAGCTAGACCCCCCGCCTTATCATTACCTTACTCGCATCTAGACTCGCCTGCCACATCTTTTGCATAACCCCAAAAAGTCAAAACCACCACCTGCTATTTACATCTGGAGATAAAGAGCACCTATCTCTCCACACAAATCTCAGTTGCCTGCAGCTAAAATCCGCATTTCGGCCGACTGGTCCAGCCGAGGCGTGCATATCTTTTGGAGGCCGCACGCGCTACCGGCTGGAACCATGATGGAATCTCAGTATGCTCGCCGGCCGGCGCCGCCGATGGATCCCTCGATGAGCGCCTCTTATTCGCATAGCCGCACACGGACGACATCATCGAACACGTTTCCCGTGCAATATTCGTCTCCCGCTCTTCCACACATCAATTACTATCCCCAGACGCACCTCGCACAACCCCAGAGCAACCACCAGCGCCGGTCGCCCAGTGTCAATACGTTTAGCAGCATCTCGAGTGGTGGAATGGGTCCCCCTGCCGCGTACAGGAATTCTCCGCCCATGGATATCAGGAGGTCAACTTCGAGCCGCTCAGGTGGGGCACCTGGCTCACCTCAGGCAGGCGGCTACGTCGCCCTCTTGCGCAAGCAAAAGGCGACGGTTTGGTGTGATCGCGCACAGCAAGAGGACCCCGGCATGCTGGCCCGGCAGCGAGCGGCCAAAATGCGCGCCAACGCCGAGGTGATTGGCGCAAATAACACGACAACATATGTGAGCACCGGGCGCACGTCTACGGGACTCAGCTCTGCGGGTGGGAAGGTCGCGGCCAAGATACGGCATCATGGGAAGCCGACCGTGGTGGGCTATTCTCCCGGCAACAATCATATTGGTGTTGGTGGTGTACCTCTTCGACTGAGCGCGACCGAGGTGGAGGGTGGGGAGAGCGAGGAGGAGGATACAGCGATAAACAGGTTTAGTCATCGGAGAACTACCAGCTCAAGCCGAAGCAGTACTGGCAGTGGCCGAAAGGGCGGATACCGCTCCTCCGGGGGCCTCGGGACGATGACTACTACTGGCACAAAGCACAGCCCCACCGACACACCAGAGCGAACTGGCTCAATGAATGAGGCTGAGGAGGCCGGACTTACCGGAGGTGGCGCTGGGAAAGCAAGAAGCTTTGGCAGCGGAAGTGGTAGCAGCGGGGAGAGGTTGGATGTTGTGGCAGACCTGTCGGCTAACCCAGCACTCGCTGGCAACAGTCTGAAGCATGCCGCGGTAACGCGAGAAAAGAGTTTGAGAACACCTGACGAACTCAAGAGGCGAGGGAGTGTTGATGAGCGGACCATGACTCTCACAGCTGGTCGTCTGTATATTGCCAACCCTGATTAAGGATGGTTGGACCCTTTATTTCTCTATTTTGCTTTTCATGTTTGTGGGCCAAAACGGCGGAAAGGGCAGGTTTCCTAGACCCTCGTTACAGGACTGTCTCTTTTTTTATTGTTTCTCATCCGATACCCGACATTTTCTTAACGACAGTCGTTTGATAACAGTTTCTTGTTCGGAGCATTAGTTCGGCGCGGTGGGCTCAAATGGAAATGGATGGGCATGTTTTTAACTTTCTCAAAGCTGGAGATACCACTCGTTCATATTGGAATTACACGGTTTACATAAGGAAAAGCAATGGCACGATTCAAAATACCGATTAATTTTATTCAACCTACTATGTAAAATCTTCCTCGCCGATTTTCGCTGGATCACGGTGACGTTTTCTACCTGTCTCAAAAGGATCAAGACTTGATGATATTTATGACGACATGGTGTTCCTGCAGAAATGGCTACTTTGATCCAAGTTTGAGTGAGGCGGTTAGATGAAACGGTTTGGTACCAAGCTTTTCGGGCGTTTGGGTTCCTTGGAAGTTGAGGCTATAATATCTGCTTGATATAGCGTACCGGTTGTGGGACGGCGGAGGTTTTCTTCCACTTTTCTCCCTGTAAATGACTTAATAGGTCGCCGGGAAGTGAATCTTGCAAGGGACGGATCTCTGACCCCTAGGTGCTGAGAGTGTATATCTCAGACAAGGTGATATGGGGTGAGCAGCATCTCAAGACAAGAAGAGATGGAACATACTACATAGGAAACAAACCGCCCTTAACAGAACAATGACAAGACAAAAACAATAGAACAATAGGCGAACTAGAACCAGAGGATATGATTGAAAGAATCCTCAGCAGAATCCTCTCACGACTTCTTACACTAACAATCCTGGAAGGTACTCGGCGAGAGATTGCCGCCAACACATTGAACCCACCACCCCACTTTCTCCCACAGCTACCCCTGACTTCTCCAACCCCATTTAAGCCACGGCCGCCCCCAACAAGCCACACAAGGGCGGAACAGGCCTACGAGAATCCAAATTAACGCGTTCAACACACGCTTTTAATAAGGGGACGCGCGAGACAGACGCGTCTCCCCAAGGCTAAACTTGCAGCGAACCTCAATTTGCCAATCATTGCCCACCCTACCCACACATTCTTCCTTCCTACCTCTAACCTTACCAAACCTTCCTATCCATCCAACCTTCTCCACTTCACCTCGCGACTGCAACCCGAATGGCATTGTGTGCGAAACACCAAAGTCAATTCTAACAACTTTGTAGCCATTGTTGTCGTCGCAATTTCAGGGACTAACTAGTATTGAAAGTATTTCTTTTTCAGTCCTGTAGTTAATTATTATATCCTTCTCTCCACCTTCACCCAACTCCGGGTCCCCTAGTTTCCTCCCGCTGCCACGACGACGAAGACGACGACAGTATCGATTAACGAGCCTCGCGATGCCTCTCACCGACAAAAACGCCAACACGGCGTCATCATCAGCCCGAAAGCGGGGGCTTGACGACTTCCTCCAACCCGTCACTGCTGGACAGCTGGCAGGATCCTCAAAGTCCAGCGATCGCGTCAACAAAAGCCGTTCCGCCGGTAGCGATAGTAAGTGTGGCTCTTCTCTCAGTGGCTTCATACCCCTCGAGGCTGACGGTTTGAAACTTTAAACAGAGGAGAATACTCCCTTCAAGAAGAGCCTTGCCGCATCATCACCTCCCGCCAAAAGCCCGGGCCTGACCGAGTCGGGCAGCAGTCCTCTCGATCGGGAATCTCCATTACCTGATACTCCTACCAAGCATTCTTCCAACTTGCCACTATCTACAGTTACCGCAAATGATTCCTCTACTGTAGACAAGGCAGCGGCCTGCGAGCCACCAAAGAAGAAGAGAGCGTCTGCTGCCGAGATGCAGCAGCGAAAGGAGGAGGCAGAAAAGAAGAAGCGTGAGAAGGAAGAGGCTGACAAGTTAAAGGCAGAGGAGGCAGAGAAGAAGAAGCGCGAAAAGGAAGAGGAACGGGAAAATAAACGACTCGAGAAGGAGGAAGCCGAGAAGCTCAAAGCTGCCAAGGCCGATGAAAAAGAAAAGAAACGACTCGAGAAGGAGGAAGCCGAGAAGCTCAAAGCTGCCAAGGCCGAGGAAAAAGAAAAGAAGCGCCGCGAGAAGGAGGAGGCGGACAAACTCAAGGCAGAGGAGAAGGAAAAGAAACGTCTTGAGAAGGAGGAAAAGGATAGAGAGAAGCGGGAGAAGGAAGAGAAGGCCGCCAAGAAAGCTCGCAGTCAGCTCACTCTCACGGGCATGTTCGGCAAAGCGATATCCACCACCAAGAAGACCGAGCCCACAGCAAAGAGCGATGTGGTCCAGTTTGAGGCATCCAGAAAGACTCCGTCCAAGGACAATGACACACCCAAGTCTCTCTACCGCCAGATTTTCAAGCCCTTCTTTATCAAGGATCACGTTAAGCTTGCACCAAGTTCTTGCGAGATGGATGAGGAGACACGCGAAATCAAGAGTCGTGCTCTCGAGGAGTTCATTGAGGGTAAAAGAACTATGGAGATCGGCCGATTCGAACCCCTTGAGGTATTGCAAATCCCCTTCAAGCCCAAGCGTGGTTGTGCCTACCCAAGCGTCAAAAAGATCATGGACGAGTTCGCCGGCGAGAGTCAGACTTCACAAGCACATCATGTTCGAGAGCTTCTCAAGAGCGTGCCAGTCAAGTCTTTGAAGTTCTGTCAAGATGTGAGACCTCCATATATCGGTACTATCAGTGGCCTCCCTCCTGGCGTCAAGAGCCTGAGGAAGATCTCTCGCAATCCATTCTCCCGCGATGTCTTGCCACTCGCGTATGATTATGATTCTGAGGCGGAGTGGCAGGACGAGGAGGGAGAGGATGTCGATGATCTTGATGATGATGAGGAGGAGTTGGATGGTGATGAGGATATGGATGACTTTTTGGATGATGCAGATGACGCCGCGCCAAGTCGCATGGTGTTCTCTGGTGGTATGGAGCCCGAGAGTACTGGTTTGTGTTGGGAGGATCGGAAGCGGTTTCCGAGTGAACTCAAGATGTGCAAGTACAGAATGGAGTTCATGAATAGTGAGTTTTTTTCCGAATCAAAATTCGTGGTACTATAAGCACAGACTAATAACACTGGTGGCAGACAAACTGGAGCATCATCACGGCATCGACCCCTTCTCGACAGCATACTGGGAGTGTCCAAAGGCTGAGGCCAAGCCAGCTATCGCCTCGTCGACGGCTCCCGCAGCAGCGAGTGACTCAGCAGCCGGTACTAAGGTTGGCTCGGTAAGATCGATTTCTAACCCTATGCCTCCACCTTCTGCGCCATCCGATGCATTCCAAGCTCTGACGGGCCGGCCTAAGAAGTCCCAGACGCTTCTCCCGGTGGAATATCAGGAGAAGCTGAAGGACTTGGTACGGGCTAAGCCTACTCTGAGCAAGGTTGGCGTGATTGAGCTGTTTGTTGCCGAGCACCCCAGTCTCGTCAAGGGGCAGGTCAAGAATTCCTTTGATGCACTTATTGTCAAGAATGGCAAGGAGCATAAGGTCAAAGGGGAGTAAGATATGAGTGGAAAGAGAGGGGGGATGTTTTGTTCATTCTTTATTGCGGGATGTAACGAAACTGGATTGGGGGGTTTGAAAGAGGGGGTTTTTTTTTTCTCTTTTAATTTTTGTCACATTGCAAAATCATGGAAAGGGGGGTTGGGGTTGGGGTGGGTAAAGGGGGAACTCTCAACATTTGCCCGGCGTTACTTTTGGGAGAAGGAGCAAAAATCATTTGCAACGCGTTTATTTTCTGTTGAATCATATGCGGAACAAAATTTCGGTGGTGTTTGGCGGGGGGTGTGTTTATATTCTTTACAACCGGTCTGGAGAAAAGCTTCGCGACAAATCAATACCGAAACCAGCTTTTTTCTCTCTCTCTTTCTCTCTTCACAACCTGCTTTCTTTTCATCTTTCCATCTCTGTTTTTTTTCTTCTTTAATTTGGGATGGATGGACGGGTGTGTAGTTGATATTGAATTTACATGGCGGAAATGGTCGGAAGTGAAAGATAAACAGAACAGAATAGAAAGAGAGACATCATTATATTCTTTACGGCTCTTAGCCCCCCCCCCCCCCCCCACCCAATTGTATGTTATTGTAGAGAGTATTTTCACAGCTTTTCAACAAAAAGATGAGGCGCAAAAGGTCCAGAATTTTAACCTGATACTGATAAGTGAGTCACCTGAATAAACCGGAAAATAAAATTTGAAAAAATACTTTGAAACCAATAGATCAACCCTTAAGGGTCAAAATCACCATACAAGTCGCCAAAGCAGGCAGCCTATCCGCAATCAGCCTACCCCCTTCCAACCTCCACTTTACCCTCCCCAAAACCGTTCTCTCGACCCCCGTAGCATTCACACCAACCGGCACCTCAACCCTGCTCTCAACATCCACGTACCCGCCATTAACAACACTGACCAACATCTTCTTCCCGTCCTCACTGACCCAGTAAGCACCATCCACAACCTCTATTCCGCTGCCAACTCCTGTCACTTCGACTTGAACCTTCTCAGGTCCACTCCCCCCAATACTGACCAAGAACCTAAGCACAGGCTCCCTCGTCAAAACTTTGGCCAACTCCCCGTGTGTTTGTCCCAAAACATCACTGGCAGGCCACACCCAACTGATAACCCCTTTGCTCCCATGCATGACCCCGAGCACATTCATCACGTCTTCTTCCTCGGGGCTGGGATCCCTGAGCCAGTAATTCTCTCCGTGGAAACTCTGCGGGTTGTGCATCTTCGTCTTTGGCCAGAGTCCAAGCCAACTTTCGTACGTCGAGAGGGTATCCAGACGGATGGGAACGTCCTGGACCACTCCGAAGCAGTTGTCGCAGCCGCAGTCCCCGTACGTGGCATTACAAGGGGTTCCCCATTTTGAAAAAGTGGCGTTTATGCCGATCGGGTACGGGTCGGTCATGATTATGTCTCCGGCTGATGAGTATTGCTCAAAGTAGTAGTTTTGACTTTTTTTTTTTTTAATTCAGTCACAAAAATCAGCTTATCTAACCTTTCATGGTGATAAAGAGGAGAAGAGAGAAAAACATACCAGTTCAGAGTAACAGCAACAACATGATAAGGATCCAACCTATTTATCAGATTCTTCACATTCATAGGCAGTTCAAACGGATCTTGCCACCCGTCCGGTTCGTCAACGCTCCAGTATCCCCACACACCTTCCTGTTCTTTTGCCCAGTTCACGTTTTCTGCTACATAAGTCAAGTTCTTGTAGTTTTCTCGCAGGTTGTACATCCACTTTATCCCTACTTCGGTCAAGTAGTCTAATATCTCGCCCACTTTTCCTCCATAGCCGGTGGTGGTAAGTGGAATCATGGCGTTTAGCCCCAGGTCTGCGTATTTCTTTATGGCCAGTTTGGTATCAGATATGTTACCGTCGGAGACGTGAAGGAAGTTGCCGTCTGAGGCATAAAATCCGTAGGGAATAAATGGTTGGAAGGTTTGGTTGGTTGCTAAGTTGCGGAAGTATAAGCCGCCTTTAAGGTTGTCGATGCGGGTTATGGAGCCCGAGGACTTGTCGGGGAGGTAGAGGATGGATGAGAGGGCTGTGTATGTGGGGTGACCTGGTTCGGGGGCGCCATAGAGGACCAGGTTTATGGGGGTAAGAGAAGGGGGTGGAAGGAGTGATAGTGGGAAGGAGAAGTTGGAGGTGGTGTTTACTGGTATTGTTGCCTGAATCAAGGGGTAGGAGGAGTTGACGATGTGGATTGAGAAGATTAGGTGGTTGGATCGTGGAGAGGTTGAATTTGTAGGTGGCCAGGGAGTACCGAGGTGGGATGTCAAGGGCGCGGTGACGATGATTTCGGCATGAGTTTCTGTTGAGAGGTAGAGGCTGTAACGGGGTTTGAGCTGGACGTTGAGAAGGGGTGCTGAAGGGTCTGGCGTTGGCGGAAGGGTCTGTCCGCCTGGGTCGAAGTTGGGATATCTGAAGCCATGTTAATGGTTTGTGTTGTGACAAGACTTGTATGGGAGAGATGCTGAATTACCCTGGTTCGTACACTTTTCCGCACCATCGCGGCCAGTCTGGATGGAATCCAGTTTGCTGGGAGGTAACGGTCACCACGAGAGCGAGCGCCGTTACACAGCCGTGCCAGAGTCTGAAGGAGACCATCTTGCGATTAGCTTGCCTTCAGGTGCACACCATCCCCGCGTCTGGGATCGACAAAAATGAGGGGGAACGATCCATTTTTATAAGAGGGTGCGTTGTGCCTGCTTCGATATTGCACCCGTACATGCCATCCAACCCACTTTAACCGCACTGCAGGAAGGCAGGAAGGATCATAGATTGCACGGCATCGGCGATCTCGATTTTGCATTCCGACTTCTTTGACATATTACACAGGAGAAGCCATATTCGCCAATACAACCCTGTATCCATCTGCATCCTCAAACGTCTTTCCACAGCCATCCCAGTATGGATTGAAGCTCACAACACTCGAATAACCCGCACCCTCCATTTGCGCTAAAGCCTCGGCATAAGTCTTTTTGTCCGGAAGATAAAATATCAAGAGATTGTCCTGCGTCGGACATTGAGGGACGGTATGACCTCGCTTCAATGTGAACTCCAAATGATATCCAGCTCCTCCGTGGCCCATCATGACGCCGTCAAACCCCTCATGGTCTGCGAAGCTTCCCAAAACCTTGAAACCAAGTCCATCACGGTAAAATGACAAAAGCTTGTCAATGTCGTTGGTCGGCCGCGCGATGCGAATATGAGCCCCAACCATAGCCATCTTCAAAACAACGAAAAGATAAAAAGTTTGAGAACCAGACTTCCTTTGTGTGATCCTTAAAAGAGGGGATGGACTCATGAATGTTCCTGAAAATCCAAGGAACAACCTCGAAGAAAAAGAAGCCCACCATTCCCATTCAGGCATAGGGGTCCACAGATTGCTCGGCATTTGGGTAAGGACTAGTACATTAGAAAGATTACTATGGTACCGCCACCCCGCTAAAAATAACCCCGGCCACCGTGGCATGCCCCTGCGCTGCTGTTGTGTCTCACGAAGCCTCCATCGCGGGGCCAACCAGCGGGCTGGGATTCTGAAGGCCAATGCTTTTGCGTTTTTTGGGGGGGAATGACGCGCAAGCAGGGCACCAAAGCATTGAGGCGCAGGAAAAATGCCATGGCATGGGATGATCCTTTTTGAAACACCATACACACCTTTTATTTTTATTTCAACCTCCCTTTGCCGACTCTGTAACGACTTCGCCTTCTCCCGTCTCTTCTTAGTTTCTTTCATTCATTCGTTTCTTCAGTCGACCGAAGAAAGCAACTTCCTCTCATCGGCCGAACCCCCGAGTTTATTGACACCCAGCGTTGCAATAATTAACACGAGAAAAAATGGCACCACATCCACCAACCTGGCCAGGTCCCGGGACACTGGTCCGCTCCCTAGCCTTAGCCACAACCCCCCACCTCACCTCCCGGGCTCTCCAGAAACGAGATGGCCTCACGGTGACAGACGCCCAGAAAGTGACGCTCGGAATAATAGCAGCCTACGTCGTCGCCATCGCAATTCTGTGGAACGTGCCTTACATCCGCTGGGTCTTGTGGCCGTTCAAGATGCTCGTCATTGCCTTTCACGAGTTTGGGCACGCAATCGCGTGCGTTCTGACGGGAGGAAAAGTGAAGTCCATCTCACTTGATCCCCGCGAGGGTGGTGTGACGCACATGCAGGGAGGAAGAAACGCCATCACTTTACCGGCCGGTTATCTGGGGAGCAGTCTAGTGGGCGCGCTATTGACGTTTGCCGGGTTCAATATCAACGCGAGCAAGATTGCCAGTATTGTTATTGGCGTCTGTTTCCTCTTGACGTTGTGGTGGGGACGTAAAGATTGGCTTACAATTGGAACGGTGTTGGCTGCGGTGGGATTACTCGTCGGATGCTGGTTTATTGCGCACGCTGAGGCGTTGAGGTTTGTGGTGCTGTTCATTGGGGTCATGAGTTCGTTGTACAGCGTCTGGGATATTGTGAGTCTTACCCATGCGTATGGGAGTAAGGGAGAGAAATTTTGTGCTAACGACCGTGGTAATAGTGCGATGATTTGATCCTGCGAAAAGTCAACAGTTCTGACGCCAGTGTTTTCGCAAAGCGTTATGGTGGTTCTTCGCAGTGCTGGGGTGTTATTTGGTCCATCATCTCGTTGTGCTTTATGGCTGCTGGCATCGTTGCTGGCATCGCTGCGTTCCCTCAGTCGGCTCAGCAACAGAGGGATGATGCGCAGAAGTTCATTCCCACCAAATTCTAACGAGGGGATTTCATGATTAGGGGGGCCGGATGGATGTAGATGATCGTGTTTTTAGAATTAGTTTTTCATGGTTTGGGGATATACATGGATGGTTACTTGAACCGGTGTGTATGGATAATGAGTTGATGATACCCAACGGTTCCCTTTGTGTTAGAAGAGGACATCTAATGATATGGAATTGCGTACGGTTTACAATCACCCGTATAACGCCATCTTCCTCCGAGTGAAAGCAGTATGCCCACCAGCTTTTCCTGCGCCAGTACATTATCATGTCTTTCCTTGCAATTTCCCAAGCTCCCGTAGTTTCCTCGAGCACGCACAATGCGATTACCAAACCACCTCCACCCCGTGGGAGCAACCGTCATGTCTTATCCATATCGTGTCCCCAGTTCTTCAGATTCCTGTGCCGATTGCTGTCACTGTTTGGCAAAGCAAGCTGTCGAAGGCAGTAACCAATAACCTGGTAAAAACACACAAACAATCAGCTTTCCTGGCTCGCCATCTCCATCAAAAAAACGAATAATTATTGGGGGATCACTAAAAACAAACCCTTCGCATATGCTCAACATCATCCGCCGTATACAGCGCTACATTCATGATAAATCATCGTCGTCGTCAGCCATCAAGTAATCATCATCAAACGGAGGTTTTTTTTATGTTTCAGCTTACATATATCCCTGTCAGGATTCCTCCTCAGTATATCCAGCACCATCCGCCCATTCTCGAGCGCTATCCTCTCGTTTCCGTAGTAGTTGTAAGCCGGACAGCTTGACGCCTCGCTCTGTTTTTTTTTTCCCCAAAGGAACACATCATCAGCCACCAACGCCAACACCACCATCACAACTGCTAAAGTACCACACACCAAAAACTAACCGACGCCACAGCAAAAGGAAACCAAAAAAAATAAAAAATTCGTGGTATCGTGTAAATACCAAACAGAATGGAAAACAGGGAGAAAAAAAAAAAAGAAGAAAAAAGACATACCTCAAGCCACGTTTCCATCTCCTCGGCACTCATGTTGACCACCCTCTCGAACTCGGCAATGACCACCCCGGGGTCCCTGGCGTGGTTCATTATGTCCGCCTGCAGCTGGTGGTGCCGTCTATTCTGCCGCCGGAGGGCGGATTTTGTCTGTACGTATCTCGGTGGTGTCATCATATCCTTGTTTCTCTCTTTTTTTGCCTTTGTTTTCTCTGTTTGACCTTTCCTTCTATATCGATCGAGTGAAAAACCCGATATATGATGGATATTGAAACCCCAGTAATTCTTGGAAAGTATTTATATGGGATGTATGTTATGTTATGTAACGATTTGCTGTCCGTGATGGAACGGTTTTTGTGTGTGTGTGAAAAACGGTATTTTGTGGATAGATGGATGGATAGATGGATGGAGAGCGAGAGAGAGAGAGGTTTTAAAAAGGGCTGTGGCTTTATGACTCGTTTTTGTTGTTATTCTGGTTGTTGGGCTTTTTAAACTTTTGGTTGGATGATAAAAGAGGGAGAAAGTAAAGAAAAAAGTAAAAAAAAAAGTAAAAAAAAGAAGAAGGTATCAATGTTTTCTCTTCCGGTTTGCTCTCTCCCTCTACTTGAACACGGGTTTTCAACAGGTATCTATTTTATTATTCTCAAAGTTTCGAGATTGAACGGGAATGGAGAAGGGGAAGGGGGGGCAGGAGGCGCTTTGCTTTTCTTTTTTTTTTTCCGGGGGGGTAGTTGCTTTTCAGCTGTCCCTCAGCTGGAAGGAGAGCCATCCAACCAGTCCCAGACTGGAAGGCAGAGAGAGAGACACACACACAAGCAAACAAACATAAGGAAAAAAACGTGGGTTGATACTAACATGAGTGGAAATGGTTTAGGTACCGGCCCAAAAAAACGCCACAAGAGCACCCGAGAGGCTGACTGTCAAATCCCGTCATAAAAGGCAAATCTGGGGCAGATGAAACAACGAAAACGAAAGCTAAACAGATAAGATCATGTCATCCTAATTGGACAGGGACTAAAAAAAAAGACAAATACAGAGACAACAACTATACCAAAACAGCAATGCGTCACCACCTCCCATCATCACCGGCCACACCATTTCCTCTCGAGAAACCTTAAAGGCAAATACAACAGCGCGGCAACAACAAAAGCCAACTCGAACCCGATATCTCCCGTCGTCTTCGCGATCGGTCCCGTCCACCAGATCTGCGCCATGCTCGGTATCACAAGCCCAAAGCACAACACCGAGGCTGTCAGCGCAGCCACCCCCCAAGGCAACAACTTCGCATCGTTCCATGCCTCGGGGTCATAGTTTCTACAATCGCTCTTCCTGTAAACTAAGTGCTCAACCATCACCACACCCAAAAAGGCCGAACTCCAGTACCCAATCAACGCCAAGAAATTCTCCATGTTGACGAAAAAGTCTGCCGCCGCGGCGATACTGACCGGGATGATAATAGCGATGAGAACAATGCTGAATAAGTACCTAGGCACCTTGAGCAGAACGGGGACCAGCATCTGGAAATTGAGAGTGATGCTATAACTCGTTGCCGCGAGGTTACCGAGCAGAGTAAAGCTCAGGATTACCACAAGGAACTTGCCAAAGCCCTGAGCAGGGGAGAGCATGGCGTCCAAAACACCGCCCACGAGCGACTCATCAAATTTTGCTTGCCACCCTGGGTTGTTTGGGATCGCCGACCCAATAGCTGCGCCCAGGCACATGAGCAGGATGGTAGGAGTTGCCAAGCCGAGGTAAGAATAAGTAAAGATCTTTGCTGAAGAGGTCTCGGGTTTCAGGTAGGTAGTGAAGTCAGATGCCAGGCAAGCCCAGGGGATCATGTAAGAAGCAATGATCATGGCGAAAGACAAAACTGCTGAGGCGGTTGGTGGGCCCTCGGGGGAGGTTTGTTTTTTAAGTTCCTTCCCTCCGCAGCCGACGGCAACGATGATTGAGATGAAAGCTGGAATCCATGCATATCTCTCATATGTGTGCAGAACGTTGAATCCGCAAAAGGAGATGACTAAAGTCAAGATGGACATAATGACGATCCCAACCGTTACCGAGAGGTTGCCATCTGCCACGGCTGAGAGACACTGGCCGCCTACTACCATGATGATTACGCTGAAGCCTGTCATCGTCGCCAAGTTTAGGAAGACGGGAATCGAGACTAGATAACGGCTGTTTACTATGTCAGAAACGGGTTTCTTCCGCACAAACTTTGCAGAAAATGACTCACCCATAGCTATATCTTGCTTGGACCATCTGTCTCATTCCCAATTTTGGTCCCAGGGTTGCCAGGTAAGCCGGTAAGATGGTTGTCAACAGCGTGAAAAAGAGAATAACCAAGGAGCTGTCTCTGAGACTGAGTCCATATTGAGGTCCAAGCATTCCAAATGTGATTCTGATTGTCGAGGTTAGTTCTCATCCCAACAAAAAGATGGATTGAGTGGCAGTACTCACGGCAAGATATTGGCATTCATGGACCACCACAGCGTAAATATATTGATTGTCTTGTCGAAATTGCGCTCCTTGATAGGAATGGGTGCGATGCCCCTGACCTCTACCCGACCATATGAAGCCGCATGATCGAGGACATCCCGGATACGAGTCCAGCGAGTAGGAGGAGTCGCTGGTGCGATATCGCCGTTGGGTTGGGCGGTGGACCCAAGACCATATGGTGGTTTCTCTTCGATCATGACTTTGAAGGCGGGGGTTGTCCAACGGTGAGGGTTGCAAAGGTATAGAGTGTGAAGCATGTGAGTGACAAAATAACGCACAGTTTCAGCAAGGTGAAAGAAGCCCAATCTCAGATTAACGGCCGTAAGATCAACCCTCTCTGCAAAGACAAATTTCAGAGGAAAAGATGAACCCTATCAGGGAAGAGTGAAAGTCGGTTATAGCCAGCAGCATAAAAAAAAAAAAAAAGAAGAAGAAAAGAGAAAGAAAAAAAAGAAGAAAAAAGCTGAGTTGTTTGTGCCCAGCTTCTAGGCCTCTTTTGCATAGTCGTAGTAAGCTAAAAGAATGAGTGCCGGGGACCCACACTCAATGGACGATGCTTGAGTCACTGCTAGAGAATGGGCAAAAAAACGGGTGGATCTGTTGTGTTTTCTGAAGGAGATCTAGATCTAGAAAAGAAGATTTACTCGCAAACTTCACCCAAAAAAATGGTGCTATTTGCAGATCGACGGGTAGGACCCGGTGTGGCAACGGCAAATAACCGATGGCGGTTGCTCCTGCCTCTCTCGGTATAAGTTGAGGTTATTGGAGTCCCCGGGTCCGTGTGGCCGAGGTCGGTCCGAAACCCGCCACAGACATCAACTTCATAAGACATGACGACCTTGACGAACTCGCAAAATCACAAACATCAACAATGTTTATATTGGGGTATCACAGAATGCCATGTCTTGTGCGCAGTTTAGGAAGCGAGAGGGGGAGCGATTAAATGTGCCAATCATGGACGACAACACGGTGACATCGCCTTGAGCTTAATTGCGCCTGCAAAAGTCAGCTGTTAGTATTCGCATTGCCCAGTGTTCCGATTGGTTGGCTTGAGTTACGTCTGTCTGCCTCCAATGCTGTGAGTACACAAAAAAAGTAAGGTATCTTTCCTCTATTCCCTCGGGTATCAAGTTATAAAAAAATAAACAAATCCTATCATCGGGCCTCCAGAATCCCTTCCTCTAAGTTAGTCCCACCCAGAATCTCTTCCAAAAGCTGTTCGGGCCGCTCATTTTGAAACGGGCCTCATATTTGGCCCCTTTAGCCTTGGCCTTCCTCTCTTCCTCCTGAACGATCTCGAGGATTCTCCAATCGTAGACTGGGACATATTCGCGGTCTCCATTGCTGCGAGTGAGCTTGGCGGCTTGAATCTGCTGCAAAAACACTTCTGTTGCCTGCTTCCTGCGTGCATCCACAAAGACAACCTTTCTCTTCCGACGCCCGGACTGCTGGCTATCACCCAAACACGACACGCTGGACGTGTTACTACTCGTAAACTGAGCAGTCTTCCATTCGGCAGGGTCTCTAATGAACTCCATTATGCCGTGCACTGAAAGTAGATCCTCGGTTACCCAAGGAAATCCTGCGATACACGGCGATAAAAGGATTGAATAGGTTGACAACACGCAGTGATCGGGGTAATATTTGCAGCTCGCTTGGCTTCCGTTACCAGATGCCTGTGTGCTAAAAGATGCCACCAGTTGGTCGGTGGGGCTCAAATATAAGGTCCCTGAAGGAATTGGCGTCGTGGTCTCGTGGAATGACATGGAACTCATCAAAGGGGATCGAGCTATTCGACCAACCTCGGATAACTTGTCGTCCAACAGAGGCTGATACACGGAAAATGAGGTAGACAAACTGGGCCTCGTGGCATCAAATTCATGGTTGCGGCGAACCGAGCTAGCTGCGATATCTCCAAGTGGTAACCTATGGCTACTGGAAGATACTATGCTGGTGCTCTGCTGCGATGAAGAAGCTGACGGCGCGGACTGGTCGTGCACCCTTTTCCGAATCTTAATTCTCTCCTCCGTTTTCTCTATGGTTGATGATTCGCTTAGGCGCTTTTGCCCTTGACTGTGCTCTCTCGAATGACCATGGCCAACACACTCCCACTGTCTCGGCTCTGAAGGCTCGATGGACGAAGCGTTTGGTGGTGCCAATTGTCTGATCACAGTCTCGGTCGATGATCGGATGCTCCTCTGGCTTTCTGATGGCTGAGAGGTCGGCAACATAATGTAACGATGTGAGCTTGTTGATCGCTGTGATGGTGTGGCAGGCATTGCAGTGGTCGCAGCGGTTGACTGGGTGTCTGTGTCGATGGCCCGCTTTGGGTCGGACTGTTCGAGGGCGGCAATCCATCCCAACAACTCTTGGCTATCATCAGGAGGAGGAGCCTCTTTTTCTCGAATCGCCATCTCTTGGAGCTCTGAGAAAGAGATTGCGTCTTGATAGGTGCGATCACAGTGGATCTTATTGACCACTGGGAATCTTGGAGTCCAGACACCTGTGTTGCCCTTCTTGTCAAAGGAAAAACAGCGGAGATCAACGACTGGTGGGGCCGGGAATACAACAGTTGGGCGTCGCCCCTCGTCAATACCAGGTTCAACTCGGAGCTCAATCGCCGTGTTCTGGTCCGGGAGTACGTATTCTGGATTAACGAATGATACGAATGTGTCCAGCTGTGAGGCGTTTAACGTGACGACGTTGGTAACAATAAACTTGGGGCGCTTTGCGAATCGTCGCACCTCTTCCTTATTATCTAGGCAGCCAACGTAAAAGTGCGTCCACTTCAGTCTCGGGATGTTGTATGACTTGGCCTTGGCGGCATCATAACGAGCGCCGACGACAGCAAAATCGCCGATATCGCCAAAATTTCCAACATATTCCTTCTTCAACTTGATGGTGCAACAACTGTATGGCCTCTTATTAATGTCGAAGTCGAAATACGGATCGTCTGCTTTGATCACCAAGCCCTCTTGCCGTTCAGTAATGCATCTGGCAAACACCCGACGCAAGTCGGATGCAGCTATACGGCTATTGAAGTCAACGAGGACTCGCCTGACCAAATCAGACCGACCCGGTACTACAGTCACAAGCTGTTTGAGCCTCTTAAATCTCTCTGAATGTTTGATAGACAAGAGTGACTGGTCGTCGATCATCAAAACATCAAAGTAGACGATCATCAGATGCTCCCAGTGGTGGGTTCTACATCCAGTCAGCAGAAGAACAATGGGAATAAGAAGCACGAAAATGCGTACTGTGAGTCCATTGCAGTCCCAATAAACGAACCTGATCTAGAAACATGTTTGCGAATCTTGTGGAAACCTAGAATCTTCTTTTCCTGTCATGTGTTAGTATATATGTATACTAAAGTGTGTGAAATATTCAGTTCATTTACCTGATCGCTCCAGACAACCAGCTCACCTTCCAGGATGCATCCCTTCGTCAGTGAACACTCCGGCTCTCCCAGACGCAGAGATTTGCGAATAGAGCTGATATTCTGTTAGTACTGGTTCATTCTGACGATGATTTGACTTACTCGTGGAGCTTTATGCGGTCTGCAGTGCTGTCTTTTCCACTTTTGGAGAAGATCTGAATGCAGTCCTTTCCTTTGGTGAGATTGATATGTACTTGACAATACTCTCCATCTAACTTCTCCTCGCAACTCATCAGACCATAGCCCATGGATAAACAGTGCTTGATACTTCTGCCTTTAATCCACGTCTGCCGACCAACTTTGACGCCAAGGGAGGGTTGAAGGTAATCCGCCAGCTCATTTCGTCCAGTCACTGTCCGATTGCGCCTCTGCATGTCAAGAACGCGGCCGGCTACAGTGAAGTCATCTTGTACCTTGAGAATAGCGGGGAGAAGTGGATGGAGGTTTCGGTAGATTGTGTGAGGATCCAAGACTATGGGCTCGTAGTTCTTCAAAATTAGTCGTGTGAACCACTTGGCATCCCGTGCTGACAAACGTCTATAGAGATCTCCAAGATGGAGTTCGTGATCTGCAGGACGCTTTCCAGACGCTGACTGCCGTACAGCGGGAGAGCTGAAGCGACAAGTTGAAGCAATACTATGCAGCAGCTCATCGATTTCGTCCACCGTAACCGGTGCGAGCCCACTCGGGTTCGGCTGTTGATCCAACTTAGCTTCACACACAGTCAAAATCAGGCGTCCAACTCTTACTGTCTCGTTCAAGATGCTCTCTACACATCCTGCCAAGTCGATACCTGTTCCGGGAACTGCCCATCTCCCGAGTTGTGCGAGACGAGAGCGTCCCAAGCCCAGCCCACGGCCGATCAAAAGCTGCAGCTTCTTCTCCTTGATGTTATATACCCTGTCAGTCCTATTCTCGGGCAAGAGTACTGAAAGAACAGCAGCTGACTTGACTTCATCTCGCTCGAGCTCTGCTTGGTGCTTCCGGAACCATTCCTGAGTAATTATACTGCTCGTGGTAACTCCCTTTCGTGCAACCCGGTTATCTTCAAGGCGCTGTAGTAGGTCGCAAATAGAAGCAAAGGAAAGAGGCATGGTGAGCAAAGGTTAGAATGCAAATGCATATTCTAATGAATGGCAGCGAACTCGGAAAACAAGGATGGGTGAAAGGACAAAAGGAAATCCAGGGATGAGTTTGTTGTTAAATATTTTTAGAAGAATATGTCCAATGTCCTCGTAGGCAGCAAGGTCGGCCGCAGTTGCTCCTTTTGCAAGCAGGAATTGAAAGTTGCCAGAGTCCGTAGGCTCCCAATTGAGAAGTCTGTGGTGAGGGAGGGCGGAGGGTCGCGTAGGTGGGATGTGAGCGGCACGGACTGGGCGCGTGAACACGTGCCCCACACCCCGCGCGTGAAGCTATCATTAAGCACCGTGCATGAGCTAAGACCACCACTGTGCTCGCTTCCTTATCCTCCCTTTGTCTCGCTTTACTTAGTCCGTATTGACGTCTCATCCCGGCACTGTCTCATGATCGATTTGTTCAAAATCATGTTATTGTTCCATGCCCTGATTAGGACACACCACATTACATCCCGCAAAAAGGTCACCCATCTCCGCAAGGCAGCAAAGGAGTTTGAGTGTTTTGCGCTCCTCCGCAGCGGAGGATGTCCGGGGATTATGTATTGCAAGGGGAGTGAGGATGGTGTGAAGAATTGGGTTGGGACCGTCCAGGTTTGTTTCACTTGACTCACGTAGTTCCCAAAATCAGAATGGCTAACAAACACCAGAGATTGAGATACAAGGATTTTCATCTTGCATCGAAACCCGCCCCGATTGAATCTGCCGCTGGCCAGTTGCAAGAACACGTTGGCCTTTTTGAAATTGAGGATGTAAATGACTTTGCCGCTGCCATGGAGCAAAGGGGCATCTCAGCATGGTGGAGGAAGGCAATGGACTTTTCCTGACCCTAGTTTTCCAGTAACTACCTCCTCAATAATCTCTGAACCCCGCCCAAGACTCTCGCAAACCACGGGGTTGCCCACAGACTCACCGCGATGCGAACTGGCAACAACACCTTTGTCACCGCATACGCTGCTGCGAATTCAACCAAGACCGTGTAGTCTTTGTACGACTCCCACTTTTCTGCCACCTCATGGGCCCCTTCTACGACACCTCCATCACTTGGTTTAAGCCACCCTTTCTTCTCAAGGTACCGTATCATCCTGGCGGCGCCCTCTTTTACGTCTGTCCCGAAGTTCTGGATCGGCACATACTCGGTATAGTGGAAGAGGCCGAACAGGGCGAAAACAGGGACAATTGCTGTGATTTCGTGTAAAAGGAGAAAGGCAATGACGTGTGTCCCCGGGGCTCCGCGTAGGCGAGTAGCATATTTCTGGAGAGGACCGGGGAGCCGGGACAAGATGCGATCTGCGCGGGAGAGGGAGGTGGAATCAGGAGGGGTAGTGGTGGGTTTGGACTGAGGGGCTGAATTTGATGGTTTGTACGACCTCAATTGAAGCGGTCGACGGAGAAGGAAAGGGTTTAGGGATCGAACAATGCGTGGTGGTGAGGCACGCATTATGGGCGGTCGGGGCGTTCGACGTCGAACTTGATTTGTTTGGGGATTTGGAGAAGCTGGCTGCCACCGATTGGGGAAATGGAGGATACACTTTGCTCCAGAGAAGAAGCCCTTGGGGTTAGGGTTGGACTCGAAGATCTCATCATCCTCAGCGGCCATCTGCACCTTGCTCCCAACAGCAGCCAACAACAAGCTTTTCATCTTGTAACAAAAATTTTGATCGAAAACTGAGCAACAGGTAATATGGTACATTTTAACAGCCAGAGACGCACCCGCCAGCCGCCATCCGCAAGTAAATTTGACCCTCGCTAGGTAATCTCTTCGTCATCACCTCTCCTGCCTCGTACCAGCAACTGTGGTGTGGACGACAGTATTCTCCGTACGATGTACGGCATTTCTCTGTACCGGTTGAGAGCCTTCCTGAAGTTCAGGTGTTATATTCTCCTGCGCTCCCGCGTACTTCCTTCCCATGCCCTCAGAAGGAACCGCACCTGGCGCCTCCTTTGAGGCCGCCGAGCATTGTATATTCCCTGTCAATGAACCCTCTCCGACATGCCAGTTCTGATTTTCACCGGTACATTCTGGGAGATCTTTCTCGGCCACTTCAGCCAATCTACCATCAGGCCCAGGAACGTAATGCCGTGCCGGTAGAACCTCGACATCAATCACCGGTTGAATTTTCTGTACGACATGGTGTTCGTGGATGTCTCGTTCGATCTGCTCGTGCAACACTTCATGAACTTTGGGCTTGACGACTTCATGGGTGACGGCTGCACATCGAAAGGAAGAACTCGTCAGCTCGGTCAAGGTACTTTGAACTCAAAATAGCACTTACCTGGAGCCGTGGCTGTGGTTTTGTCGGTAGTATCCGGGGCGATCTTGACGGACTTTCCCGCCTTGTCCGCCGCCTTGTTCGAATTATTCAACACATTCTTCAACGACTTCGTGGCGCTAGGTTGCTCCCCTCCATCACCTCGCTGGGCTCCCTCTGCTTCTCCTCGATTCGGGTTGTGCCTAGAGGCAGCGAGTCCCAGTGTCATTTCTTGTTCGGCTTCTTGTCGTTCTTCTCGAGACTGCTGCCCGTGTCTTCGGTGCAAGAAACGCATACACATAGTGTTCAAAGTAGATGATTACAGGAATGTCTGCAATACTATTGACCTGCGGCGACTCGGTACGATGGAATAGCCGGGGTCAGAGCGAAGCATAACGTCAGGCTCTCAGTCTGCAGAATCAATTCATGCATGGTTTGGATCGGTGATCAAGGGGTGTGATGGAACACGCGTGGCCGAGCAATTCAGAGATCGAGATGTCCTACCTATCGCCGACCTGGATTCCATTGCTGTGCTGGCCCGAGAAATTCCGTTTGCAGCTATCATAACGTCATGTTTGCTAAGACAGGGGCTGTAAGTCAAGGTTTAATGGCGTAGGTGGCAACCAATAGCTTGCGGGGAGATCCCGGCAGAGTCTTTGCTGATGGAGCTTGTTGAAGCTTGTTGAAGCTTGGTGATGAAGCTAATGCCTACTCTTTTGACATCCACTTATTCTTCCTTCAACCTTGGAAGTCGAACGCCGCGTTGGGCGGAGAAATTCGGCGGAGTCCTAAAGGAAAGATGGGGCAGGGCTTTGTTCGTCAACCTACCGCAACCTGCGCACCCACTTCGGCCCTTGTTTGTTTGGGCACCTCCAACCGACACCGTGGTAATGCTGATGCTGTGGCTTTAGGTCCCGGTCTGGATTGATCAAAGAGGAGTGAGAGGCTATACCAAGCAAGGCTTAATCAACATTGGCCGCATCCAATCGATTTCAGAGTGATGATCCGTGGATCCGCCGATCGATCGCAGCTGAGCACTGCAAGCTAAACAGCCTCATCCGTGGCTCCATCTCATCCACTCGAGGACTAAACGCTCCGGACCTCCGCTCGAGTCGCGATACAATCTCAAATGCTCAATCCACCAACAAGGTTATCGCAGCAAGCTTTGGCTAAACTAACCACTGCCCTGCCAAGAGAGCAGACGTCACCTACTACGATGGTCTTCACCAGCCATAACGTCACCGTTCGGTGAAAGACGTTATAAGTGATTTGATATCCTTAGAATTGTTGTTATCTATTCATTCTCAGAATCCAAACACTCATCCAAAGTCACTCAATCATTTTTTATCATACCAAACTTACATCTCATAAATCTATCAACCCCGACCACTCGCAATCATGGACAAGGCTAAGAGAGCTGTTGGCGACTTCGTCTCCAAGTCTGGACACCACGACACTACCACTCACGAGCGTGTGGCTCCTACCGTTCAGAAAGAGACCATCAAGCCCACCCAGCATGAAGAGATCAGCACTGCTATCGATAAGGAGGTTCACCAGGACCACTATCACAGAGTAGAACAACCCATCTATGACAAGGAGGTGTTGCCCGAGAAGCATAAGAGCAATCTCGGCAAGGTTGTCAACCGGGAATTCGATAACCGCGACCAAGCCTCCGTCGAGAGGGCATTGAGGGCCGAGCAGTCTGGGATGCATGATGAGCGTGTCATAACTGACACTACACGCACGAAGTCTCATGCTCCTGTTCTTCAGGGCGAGCATGTTCACCAGTAAGTTCCAGCGGCGTGTTATCAGCTACTGTATTCACAATCTGACTCTGGCTATTAGTCACGTCCACGAGACCATCCAGCCTGTTGTGCACAAGGAGACTATTCAACCCGAGGTCGTACACACCACTGTCCCAATTCACGAGGTCCATCACAACGAGGCTCGCATTCACGGCACTTCCACCCTGCCCCCTGTCTCTATGGACCAGTACAAGAAGCAAGGTGGTGCCCTTGGAGGCGCTACTGAGCGATCTGATGCCTTTGAGGGTTGCCCCAAGGGCGTCTCTGAGACCTCTAGGACCTCTCGCAGCGGCATCAGCAGCAGCACCTCCGGTATCTCTGGAAGCAGCACTGGCACCTCCGCCATGAAGTCGTCCATCACCAGCGGGCCTGGTCTCAAGACGACATCTACTGAGTCGAGCTCAACCGAAAAGAAGAAGCCTAGCCTTCTTGACCGATTGAACCCCATGAAGGATTCTGATGGTGATGGAAAGTCTGGCTTCATGTCCTAAGCGACAATTAGTAGTTCTCGAGAAAGTGGCAGTCGTCAAGGAGAATAGGGATTGTAGGATTTTATGAGATATGTCTAACAAGCATCTTGTCCTGAAGGTATCATGTAATGCAAGGCAACAAGTAGGCAACATTAATGCCTTTTTTTTTCTCATCTTGAACGTGCAAATTTGATGTGAATGCTGTGGCAATATCAGTCAAGGTAGGGATCATCGCAATGGTGAAACCTGAGTGTTATTCACCATGTCAATAGAAAGGGATAAAGTTGACGCCAAAGGAAGCAGTGATTGAAACCAAGTATACTCGACAGCATTGCTCACATTGGTTCCTTCAATGCTCACTCGAACATGGACGTCATCACGACATCAAGTTTGGGGAAGTTATTGTTTCCACCTCCCCAACAATACATAAGATCCGTAGAGAAACAGCAGTGGGAAAACTGGAGACAGGAAAAAGGGGTTCCGGGGTCATCCCCTCAACAAAACTTTTTTTGTGGCTGCTTTGCTCGGTTGCATAATTCTCACACGATGCCCACCCACCCACACACACATCAAAACCGGAACCAGGAATACGAAAACCCAAAATAAATGAATAAAAGAAAGAATAAAATTTAAAAAACAAAAAATTAAATAAATAAATAGATAAAATTTAAAAAATGAATAAACACGCCCAAGAAATAACTTTGTCATGTGCAAGTATGCACCTGTCAAGTAAGTACATGTAGCATGATTCCATCCACCTTATCATTGATCCGCCCATGGTTCGAACCCGGAACCTCGCGAGTGACGACAGGAGGAAGGCACAGTACATACTGTAGGTACGTATCGCTGTTGCTGATGCCACAGTGGATGTAGGATATATCGGGGTGATCAGTGGGGGGGAGCAAGCCCCGGGTTGCGACATGCAGTTTGGGACCATGGGAGAGAATGCCCGAGTGAAGGATGCCTTGACGGACGTGCGTGCACTCGAGGAGGTGGCTGGCCAATGGAATCAAGTGTCGTTCGGAACAATCTCTCCCGGCGGGAGAGGAAAGTGGACAAATGGAGGGCGGCGTTCTTCTTTGGAATGGAATGGATCTCTGCATCGGGCAAGTAGGGGGCACCGGACACGCCCAACCATGCTAATGCTTTCATAATCAGCAGCCACAGACCCGTTGAGGCCTGAAAATGTGAAGCCTTCTGCTCCGTCGGGCCTCTGTGGCCGCTCGCGAAACTGATACCGCAGTTTGGAGGGCCGCCGTATCATGTAATCCTGACGGGGGTGTACATACGGTACTTGGGGAAGCCGTCGACGGCAGCGAGAGTAGTCTAAAAAATATTACCATCTAAATGAAAAGTAGGTCCCAGAAATGAAGCCGTTTGTTTTTGTCTCTTTGGTCTGTGCCGCCATATGTATATATAATGAAGCCCATGAGGGGGACTCCCACTTCCGCCATCACACTTGGTGTAACTTTTCCCTCGATTCGTACTGGAATATCACCATGAACCCCCAATGGAGGACCCCCAATGATTTCGACATTATTGCCAACGACATGCAGGGCCTGGCTCTCAGGACCGTGGATCTTAAAGCGGGAATTCTGCGTTGTATGCCACCATCCGCAGCCAAGAGTGGGCTCGAGGATCTTTTTTTGGAATTACGAGAATGGGTCTGCAACGAATACCGGGCTGTGGTTGGCCCTCAAAACCGAACCTGGGACCTTCTTGCTTTGATCCTGCGCCGGCTGTCCAATATTGCTTCCATTGTGTCTGCCGGTCAGTGTTGTCGCCGCATCTTGGTTCAGTTGACTTGCTAACTGGTATGATGCCCACATGAAGGCATCCCAGACTACAGGACTCCCTCATGCCCACATATTCCTGGCCTGCTGAGAGAGGCAAGTGAGTTGAAGTACACAATAACACAGATGTGGTTTATCATGAATCTCAAAGGCTATCCAACTCCAACACGCACCTCAATGCCTATAACCATAAATTGTCCATGGGCCCTCTTCCATCACTATCCACGATTTGCCGGCACTGTCCTCTGTCAGCTTCGCTTTGAAGTTCGCCGTCTGCAAATGTCAAAGTTCTGGCATCGCTACGGGCTTCTCAAATGGATGCCATTGGTTAGACGCCATCAATACCGAGAACCTCTTGTCGCACCGAACACTACTAGTACGCCATTGGTTCCAAGTCGTTCAACTGGCCCGTCAATTTCACCCCCAACAGGTCCTCCTGCTTGTACGGCAGCCGCTCGGCCTTTGTCTTCGTCCCTTCCGTCTCCTCAGCGTGGCTTTCCCGCGCAAGTTATTGACCCAACTCTTGCCAGTACAGTTTATGGACAAACTCAGTCCACTGACTTTGCTCCTTCCGATTATAACATCCGCAAGTACCAACAACAGCAAGATCAAATTGGTCACCCAGACAAGTCCTCCCGTTCTGTTCCAGCTGAGCAAAAGTATAAGCTCTTGAGCACCTTTGCCTCCTTAGTTCCCAGACAGCAGCAAGGTGTCACAACCACCTACCATTCTTTTGTTCAGAGACACTTTGGGTCCCACCCGGGTCCCAACATGGTCCATCAGGTATCAGCGTCGGCTTCAGTGCCCAAAACACCCACAGATTCTGTTCGCGAGCACCTGACGCGAAAACGCAAGAGGAGCACTTCCTGCAACGCCCCCAAAGTCCGTCTAGGCATAGACCCGGGTTTGCCAGCGGTAACAAGGAATCTGAGACTGCCCAGTCTCCGGCCTGGACCTCTTCCCCCGTGCGGTTCCGCCTCGGCTCTGGGTTAGCACCGCGCCCGCTTCGGCTGGTCTAAGCACTCCCTGCGACGCCCGCAAAGTCCGTCTAAGCGTCGAACCGGGCTCGGCTCGCCAGTGGTAACAAGTAATTGACTCAACGAAGCCATGGAGAATCAAACCTGCCCACCCGATCTGCTGCAGACACTCGAGGCCCATTTTTCCGAGATCTTCCAACGCTTGACAAGTCTCGATACCAACCTCGCAAACCTCAGTGCCACCGTCACAAATCTCGATGCCAATCTCGCAAACCTCGATGCCACAGTCGAGTCGAACAATACAGAGATTCGATCAGAGATTTGCACAAACCATACTGCAGTCGAGAGGGCCTTGACGAACCTTGTCGACGTCACAACAGGGGACGACATTCCAGGTTTTGAGGAGTATCCTTGATTTTCTCCACATTCAGATTGAGAGCAATACATATTTGATTGGTTTGACGGAACGTTTGTGGGTAACGACTCATTCTTTCTTGAGAAGATGATGGTGTTTGCTGCTTGTTTTATTAGTGGGTTTTTTCGTTGCTCCTTTCCAAGTTGTTTTTGTTAGAGGACTTCAAATCTCGGTTAGCGTTGGGCCTTTTGATATATAAGGCGGGTTAGCGGTACTGGTTCGTCTCTTTGTTCCCCCCTTTCCTGTTTATTTCTTCCTTTATGAATTGATTTTGATTCGATATTGGAGCAAATGAGTGAGCTGGGCACTACCTTCTCCATATTCTATCAACTTTATGGCGGCTTGTTTCACTTTACTGCTTCTTTTCCTGCTGTAGTATTCAGTTTTGCTTTTCAAACTGTCACTCAAATTGTCGCTCGATACTTTTACATTGTCAAGGTTTGTTTTATTTGGGTTCGTGTTGTTTTATTTTGTTTCTTTCATTCTGGAGATTACGGAGTCTTGGTGTTGAGGTTGTGAGATGAAGATTTTATTGGGAAGGTTTGTTTGGTAACTTATCGTTGGGTTAGTCTTTCATGTCGTTTATGATTTGGATCAGGTAGCATATACAAATGTCATGTTTAAATGTTTATTAGGGCGGTATACGCCTAATCTACACTCTCCTATGCCTAATTCGCACTTTCATATGCCTATTTCACTTATTTGTATGCCTATTTCGCTTTTGTTTATGCATTCCTGACTCCTTTCTATGCCTATTCAGATATAGTAGAACTCACAATTCACAAGATACCAGAGTTTCACAAGACATCACTGGAAGGCTCTGCAACAAGATGTCTCAAAGCAGTACGCTAACCCTCCCTGTATTGTCAAAAGTCCTAACGCTAACCGAGACTTAAAGTCTTCTAACATAACAAAAGAGCAACGAAAAATCTACTGAAACAAAGAGCAACGAACAAACTACCGATAAAACAAGCAGCAAAAACACTATCATCTTCTCAAAGAGAAAAAATCGCCCTCCGCAAATGCTCCCTCAACCCAGGTAACTGTACATTGCTCTCAATGTGAATGTTGAGAGAAGTAAGGATTCGCCTGACAGCCATACCATCAAGCTGTGAAAGTTCCGTTATATCCCTAGGGAATCCTGGGATATTCTCCGCTGTTGTTGCGTCGACTAAGGGTAGAAAAGTCGTTTCGAGATTGGCTGTTATAGCTCTAAGTTGTATCGTCTTCGGGACTCATTCTCCTGTCTACTTAAGATATTAGTATACGTAATTCAAAATGAGCACGAAGAACTTACAATGCAACCAATTGCTTTTGAAGCGAAACATGATTTCTTTTCAACTCATCTTCAAAGGTGTCGACTTTGGCGGAAAGGGTCGTCAGGCTTGTCTGGACTGTAGTGTGGTTTGTACGAATCTCGGATCGAATCTCTACAATGGTCGATTCGAATCTGACAGCGAGGTTCGCGACGGTGGCATCGAGGTTTGCCAAGCATTCGAAGATCCCGTTGAAATTGGCTTGGACCGCGGCGAAATTGGCTTGGATCGCGGCGAAACCGGCATCGAGCCTTTGCTGTAGATCGTCTGGGCAGGCTTGGTTCCCCATGGCTTCGTTGAGTTAAGATGGTAGTGGGATGATAGTTGAAGCTATTTGCAGAATGATGAACGTTGCAAAGATGGATTTTCTGATTGAGAAAATACTTGAGAAAGAAAAAAACCATGGAGGATCTGAGGTGCGGGGGGTTTTGTACCCAAAGATCTGAGTCGAAATGCGTCGATAAGAGTGGAAATGGAAGGTTAGAACGAGTCGGAATCTAAGTTAAAATGGAAGGTTAACCGGCACGCACAGCGCAAGAGCGTGCAGGCCTACGCTATGTCAGTGAAGGAGCGTTGCACGTTTAAAAAGATGGGCTGGTACCTTGTGAAATATTAATGGTTGCAGTAGTTGGTGGGCGCTGCTCGCCCTGCTGGCGACATGTCTTAACGGCGACAGTCTTGGCCGGGGCAGTTTTACGTCCTACCCAGGACTAAACACAATAAGAATAAGATAGAGGAATGTGAATTTATTCTGACTATAGCCTATCTAAAGTAATGCTAAACGATCGCGTGAACTCCCTCGGAGCCTCGCTTGGCGGCAAGATAGCCACCTGTACATGCCAGAAATGCCTTTGCACCAGGCTCAGCAAGCGCGGGAGCAGCGCTGAGCAGAGCGGGAGCGGCAACCTCGGTCGGCATAGGAGCAACGGGGGCGGAAGCGAGCCCAGGAGGCGCAAGAGAGGCACCGGCGAAAGCAGATTCGACGGCGCCGAGGAAGCGCGGAGAAGAGCCGAGGAGACCGAAGGAAGCTACAGGCGCAGCAGGAGATTTGGCGACAGTAGAGGGCGCAGGAACAACGATTGGGAGCTCCAAGGGCGCAGAAGGAGCAGACTGCCATCGACCGGAGCGGGAGCTCTAGCAGGGACGCCAGAGGGCACGGGAACGGGATCGGGAGGCGACATACTGACTTGTTGTCCCATCTACCTCGAAGGGTTAGCGCTTACGATACGAGGAAAGAGCGCAGTGAGTGAGTGGACTTACAAAAGAAGGAAAACTTAGTTAAAGAAGTAGGAATAAAGCTGCAGGCAATTCATCAGCAAAGCGCTCACGCCAGAAGGAAACAGTTAGGGCGCGCAGGGCAACAGCGACCACGGTAGGCAAAAGCGACTCCCAAAGGAAGTAAACATACAAAGGTAACTATGGCTGCGAAGGTCAGAAAAAGAGGCCGAAGCAGGGAAGGCCATTTGGGTGGCTGTGGGAGGCGTACGTACGAAGCGTTGTTGGTTGAAGAAGAAGAAAAAGTGGTTGAAGAAGGAAGAAGGAAGAAAGGAAAGGAAGAAGGAAAGCAGACGAAATTTTTGACCTTGCTAGCGACGGAAGGAGCTTGGGCCTTACGGCAGTATGGGAGGAAGGTGCGGCAACGGGACTCGCAACGGGACTCACACGGGGAAGGCACGATAGGAAGTTGTCAACCTGTAAGCCTGGGACCGATCTGCTTGATGATGAGACTTATTGCACAAGCCTGCGATGGTCAAATGACCTTAACCTGAGTGTGTTTCTCCCAGTTGGTCTCAGGCGCGAGGGCTGCGATCGACGGCAGCAGAGGTCAGGTTGAAGCATTTGAGAGCGGCAGTGTTCCCTGCGTCCTCGTCAGCGTCTGAGATAATTGCAGAGCAGAATATTGTAAAAATGCTGGCGTGTGAGGAAGTAGCGGCTGATTGTAAGCGCGTTAGCGGAGTCCATACTGTGCTGATTGCGAGGGAAAGAGAAAGGGAAGAAACACAAACCACTCCCAAAGGGTATGAGGAAGGGCAGCCCTCGACGGCCGCGCAGAGCCATCTGCTTGAAGCAATCATCTTACTCGAGCGGGTGCTTGGGCCGGTGTCTATGGCCTAGTCGAGACGGACTTGTAGGCCGAGCATGCCTTACTCGGGCGAAGAGTGACTGGCGGTAGGTTATCTTCATGGGGTTCAAATCCAGCATTGCGATCGCAATGACTAGTAGAGCCGGCAGTATACTGCTTCTTTCCGATCGTTTGTGATTTAAACTCGCAGGTTCGGGGACAGAAAGTTGCGAAACTTTTCGATCGCGACCGTAGGGAACGCAAGAGAAAAATAGAAGATTCTCGAAATAGGCAAATAAAGGACGAAGCTGGTGATCGCAGTTCGAGAACTACAATCTAATGCTAAGAAGTTTGTCGCATCGCCTTGAACTTCACCGCCTTGATCAAATTATCAAGTTTCAGCTCGCCTGTCAAAGCTGGCAACGCGGTGAGGTTGCGATCCTTCGATGACTTCTTCGCCATATTCTCCTTCATGATATACTCTGCGATTTTGGTATGCTAGGCGATCAGTTGCCTCAATTCCTGCGCAGATATATCCTCTTCGGAAATCTGTCCTTGGCCAGCCATCTTAACACGCTGGTAAGGTTCTTAGTAATAGTTCTTCTCACTGCTCCGCGTCGGAGTCTTTCCGTCGTTCATTTACTATTTGAACGAGAAAAATCTGAAATATCACCTCGATATTCTTGATCGCAGCGCTTGCGACTTTTCAAAAGCAGCTAGTCGTCCTTAAAGGCAGTATACCGATTTTTCTTGATATAATGAAATCTACTGTCTTAATACCTTACTCTCTGCCGCTGCTTTATGCAGGATTCAGAGGATGCCGTTATCAGTCCTATAAAGAGCTTTGTGCTGCAGCTGTTGTTTGTTGTTGTTGTGCCGTAAAAGCCGTTAAAATACCAGCAATGGATAAATCAACGCTTGGAATTGGTTCAACTGCTAGAAGTGACGTTGTTGCGTTATGGGAAAAGAGGGATCACAACCTGTTGCAGTTGCACCCAGTTGCCAGCCAATTTATAAAGCAAACAGTTAGGGTGTGATCTTTTCGGATGAATCTAGCTCTGATGAACTCAGGGTACTTCTAATGAAATGGGCTAATTCCCTCTTGGAAGTCACTGCCTCGAAGTACCTTGTTCGCCCACTAATAACGCTTAAATGTTTATTAGCTCGGTATATGCCTTATAAAAAACCAAGGACAGAAACAAGGTACAGAGGCTAGTTAAAAATGCAAACCGTAAGGTATTAGAAAATCGCAAGTTGAAAGATAGTACGTGGTGGAATATCCAGCATGCGTAGAAAGGAGTCAGGAATGCATCAACAGAAGCCGAACAGGCGTGGAAAGGAGTCAGGAATCCATTAAAAGAAACCACTATCCATCCAAAATCATGCAGCCTCACCGCCCAGCTGAGCATCCCTCTCTTTCCTCCTCGCCTTTCTGTTCCCAAGCGTAGCCTTTTGCAACTGCTCCCTCCTCTCTTTCTTCCTTGCCGCCTTATCAACAACACCAATTACCTTCTGTTCTCCAACAACGGGATATTTGGCCGCAGCCGTAGCTTCGTCCTCCTCAGTCCACTCCCTTGGAAGAATCGCAAAAACCAGGTACGAGGTATGCGTCTTAATCTCCGGCTCGCCGCGAGTGATCAGACGACCCTCCATCCAAGGTGCGGTGCCGGAACCGGAGACCACTTCCTCCTCGTTGCTATAAGGAACAGAATTCCCGTTTTGAACACCCACCGCCTTCTTATTCTTCTTGGCTCCCTTCTTTGCCCCCTTCTCATTGTCCGAAACCATCTCGTCATCAGAATCCCTCGACTTGGCCGCATGCTCACGGAACCGAGTCTCTATCTCTGTTAACCGGGCAATTGCCTCGTCGACATCGCGAGCCGAATTGTTGACACCGCGGTCGAAGGAGAGGTTCAGGCCAACACGCTCGCGCGAGGCGTGGTATTTCCTGTTCGCAATCTCCACCATGTCGATATCGACCCAGCCGAGGCGGCGCATTGCAGATACCGTCTTGGTGACCTGCTCAATGCAAGGAGAGAATGTGCAGAGGTGGGCGCTCTTCTTCGGGTTAAGAGGTGATACCCAAGTCTTATCGCTTGGGTCTTTGGGATTCCGTCGGGAGAGATGGGGCAGCGCTTCCCATGGCGCGGGGAGATCGAGAAAGATGGACTCGGCCTCGGGACTTTTGCCGTCGATCAGGAATCCACCATTGTAGACATCGCGATGTGTGAGATGCACGAGCGCATCAAGATGATGCCCCTTGAGTTCTTCCTTCATCTTGTGGTAGCGCTGCTCGTGGAATTCGAAACTGTAGACCTTGCCCTTCTTCTCACCATCGACCGGGTAACCGTTGTAGACTGCTCGTACTGACGCATGACTGAAGCTGCCACTGCCGGCGCCGGCTTCAATCAAAACAGAGCCAGGTCTGGCGCGTATCCGGTGGAGGACGTAGCTGTAATCGGGGGTGTAAACGACTTGAGTTCGGTGTGGCAAGCTGCTGGTCCAAACCTCGGGGGTTGGAGGGAGGACGTGAATGAAACCGCTGCTATCGGCCACGGCCTTCTTGATCTCGACCTCGCCATCGCCATTGACAGGTGTAGTATCCTTCTCGGTGGTATCCTCGGTTGCGGCCTCTGTGTCTTTCCCTGCTTCATCGGCGGCGTCGTGTTTCCTCTTGTTGCGCCCTCTTGAGCCGGTGTCGACCTTGGAGGCGCGAATTTGCGAGCCCCATGGGACATTGATCATGGTCGAGTGAGGGAAGGATCCATAGCGAGTGTTGACGACAGCACCCTCAGCATAACCGTCATGTTTCCCCTTGGGGGGTTGAAGATAGACTGGTACGAGGTTGTCGCGCGACAGCTGAAGGATTGCGAGCGAGTTGGCCTTGGTGACGGATCCGGGTTCCAAAAAAGGCGACACTGTTCGCGCATGACTCCTCAAAGCCGGCGCCATGGTGTCGCTGGGAATTGGTGCGGGAGTTTCGGTTTCCATTTCTCGTTGGGAGTGTGCGATGAAAGGGTGCAGTTTCGGTCAATTGCATTGGACAAAAATCTCCAAGCACAATTGCAGAGCTTGAAAAATGTGAGGTGGGGTGCGGGGATAGGTGAAGTACGCTAGTGCGGAGGCTCTGTAGTATTGCGTATTCTGAAAATAACCGTATCACGGGGTAGAAAACGTGGAATCTCATTGTGATAGTATATCTGGTCTTAGAAACGCAGATTTATGAAAGGACCCAGAAGTTGAAATATATTGTTTGAAGACAATCATCGATCAAAGTTTTGGATTTTGCAAGGTGTTCAGAAGGTCTTCGCTACAATCAACACCGAAGAAAATTACATATACATATACAAACCTTGAAATCTTGGCAAATAAACAAGCTTTGCCAAGATGCGGGGGAGCTGCTCCAAACTCCAAACTCCAAACTCCCCACAGCTCAGACATGGATCTGGCACATGTCAACCGTCAATTGCAGAATATTTGTTAAAACAAATCAACAAAGCTCCAGATATATTGGCCAGTAATTCAGAAGTTTACCTGCATACACTCTCGTACCACCGCACCACTTCATCCTTCTAACTCAACACGCCAGCTCAAAACCTCATGCTCTCATGAATCTCCTGGTTCCTATCAAATAATCAGCATTCCATCCTCCCACCCACCATCATTGCAGTTTTTAAAGTTTGATACTCACGGATCATACCCATCCAACCCTCCATACTGCCTCTCGTACATATCCTCCGCCTGCCGTCTCGCATGCCGCTTGGCCTCCTCCCGGTCCGCAAACCCCTTCAGGCTCCCTCTCTTCTCAAACAACCGGTCGGTCTCGGCGCCCGCCATGGCAGCCAGCGCCTCCTTCGCAAACGCGTGATCAACAGGTTTCCCTTCCCTCCGCTGCTCCTTCTCCCACAGGTGCATGGCCTCGAACGCGGCGGCGCCGCCAATAACCTCGTGCGAGAACTTGGCCCTGTGCTCCTCCGGGATGTCGTCCGACGAGGAGTAGATGCTGTCGCGGGTGCGCTTGGCTTCGTGGAAGGAGAAGAGTCCCATCTCGGAAAAATTTCCCAATGTGGGTGTGTGTGTGTGTGTGTGTTGTGTGTTTAAACCTTATTTAATTTGTTGTACGGCTTGAAAAGATTGTCAAGAGACCAGAAACTGAATACCGACATACTTTATAATCATCTATCTAAACCGACAAGTTGCATACTAAAAGAAATATGCCCCCCTTCTAAATTTCCTCCGTTGTCCGCAGCCCGTCAAGTGACGAACTCCTAAAGTCGAGTCATGAAAGGGAGGTGTACGAGGTGGACGACTCGTCACCCTTGACGAATGTGATGACACATGAATTTCCGAGATCAGATGGAGGGGGAAGAAGAATACCTTGTTCACTTTTTGCTCCCCTTTTCCCTGGATCGCCCTTAATGTCCTCCGTGCGTGTTAAACCCATAACATCATATGCCGAGTTTCATCACATTGCCCTATCCAAAGAGTCTTTTCATGTGCCTACGAACTCCCGCCTGCTTTGAAAGGTCACTATCAGCGAGGTTGTCTCTTGTAGGAATACTGCACATATCACTCCAATATATAATCATGTACATACTCGTATAACATATAACGAAAAAGCAAGTCACCGAATATAAATAATGGAAGCTTTGCAAACAGAACCCTTGATTATGCCATGTATCAACCCATCGCTATCCCTAAGCCACGCGAAGCCCGAGCGAATACGATGCAAGTATTCATGAACTCCCAAGAACGCCATGCCGTTACCTGTATGAGTTTTTTTTTGGTTTGGCCCCCCAACACGAAAACATGAAAAAAACCCTCCCTATCTCTAATATACATGGAACGTAAGACGGCTAACATCAATACCGCAGTCTATTTCTTCTGCGATATCGAAAAGTCGACGTCTTACGCTGAAAAAGAAAAATTGAGCCTCGCTGGGTAGACTTCTACTCCGAATCAGACTCACCATAACCGAGGAGGGTCTTATCCATCTCGTCAAGATCCTCTTCACCTTCTCCTTCTCCGTCTCCGTCTCCGTCTCCTTCTCCTTCCCCTTCTCCTTCTCCTTCTCCTTCTCCTTCTCCTTCTCCTTCTCCTTCTCCTTCTCCTTCCCCTTCCCCTTCCCCTTCTCCTTCTCCTTCTCCTTCTCCTTCTCCTTCTCCTTCTCCTTCTCCTTCTCCTTCCCTATCTCCTTCATCATCGCCACCCAGACCTAGCAATTCCCTATCAACATCATCCAAGTCATCCGCCTCCTCCATCGGCGTGTCACCATTGGCATCGAGATGATGCAGTGACCCGTTCATCTTCTGAGAACGACGAGCAGCCGGCTTAATCTGTCGTCGAGGGACCAGCTCGGTCTCGTCTTCAGTCTCGGCTGGGTCAACAGCATGTTTGGAAGGCGAGCCGTCATCGCCCTCAAGGTCCGAGCCATCATCATTCACCGTGCCGTTTGACGCCTTGGGTCGTTTGACTGGACGGATTACGCCAAGGGGGGGGCCGACGTGATTCTCCCACCGTGTCAGTCTGCGGTGAGCCCGTCTCAGGGCGTTGGCAAAGGCAGCGCACTCCTCGCCAAAATCGTCCGGCTCGTCCTTGAGCTGGCACAAGCCGCCCATGCCCTTCTCGCGGAAATATTTGGTCTCAATATCAATATTCGCGTTGGATATACCCTGCTTATTCAACGCGATAACATCCTCGTCTTCACTGTCGTCAAAAGCATACTCCATTCCCTCCATACCCTCCAAACGTTCACGACGATCTAGGCGCTGAAGTGCACGAATGACAGAGCCTTCCTGACGTCTCTCTTTACGTGCCTTGTGGTGATTCTTGCGGATGCCGCGATCCAAGATGTACTCAACCCTCTGAGACCTATTACGTTCGACCGCAATTTGGTGGGCTGTAGGAGGACGTGGCTTGCGAGCAACAATACCCTCCAGCTGAGCGCCACCTGGCGATGAGCCATCAACCACGTATTTGAGTGAGTGAGGACCCCTTCTACCAGTGCTCACGGCAACACTCTTGATGGTACGAGGCGGAGTTGACCTGACGCTATCGTGGTCACTCTCGTGCTTTGCAGGCCTGATGCGTGGTAGAATGCCGGTCGTCGGGCCAGGCTCATCTCCAAGGGCCGCGGAAGCAAAAGCGCGACCGCGACCCCCTCTTTTAGTCTGAGTCTCAACCAGGAACTGTTGATCTGCCTCAATAATCTTAGCGCGAGTCTGCTGCTTGAGATGACCAAACACGATTTCCTCCTCAGGGTCAATGTTTTCTTGCTCTTCCTCCTCGGGAGTCATCTCAACTAATCGAGGGACGCCTTGGTTAGCGACATCCAGACCGTAGTCTACACCTGCGCCAAATGGATTCTCATCACAGCCTTCCTCAGTGAAATCAGACTCGAGGTAGAACCACATGATCCACAGGAAGGCTTTAGCGCGGCTCTCACTGCTGAAGTTGGTCTTCATCACGAGATCATGAAACTCCTGGCCGGCAGGGAAATGTAGCTCGGCTACCTTGACTGCATTGCTGCAAATCATAAACAGCAGGTTGACAGGGTTGGTCCGAGGCACATTTCCCGACTTGATCTCTTCGAGCGAGGTCGGCTCAGTTCGATCCTCTGCACCTCCTTTCAAGATCGATTTGAGGCGTGGCGCATCCTGCAACTGCTTGTATGCATGAGGATCCTGCCGGGCTTGTAGGGAGGGGATGGCGTGGTAGGTACGAAGCTGGGCTCGCATTTCGGGGAAGACTGTCGGAAATTGATAGTTAGTATTGCATTGCACAGAACCAACTGATAAAGGAGATCAAGTCATGATGACGTACAGTTGAGGGTGGTATTCATGCGACCAATGTTGACCAGGAGGCAGACCATGGCCATGCCCTTCGCAGCATCGCGATCACTAAGCAGCTTATCTCGAAGGACCTTGCTGGTCTTGCTACTCCTGGACATTGTGTCGATGTAGAGGTCGGCGAAGCACTGCTTGCCAAGCCGTTGGGGTTCGTAGCTGTTGGTGAATACCTTGGTCTCGTCGTCGAAAACGGCCTTGAGAAAGTCGTATTGAATGTCCTTGCGCCATAAGGGTTCGCCATCATCTTTCTTTAGATGTCTGATTTTGCCGATGGTGGTGCCGTTGGCGCCATCGTCGCGGCCACGCTTCTTACCGCGTGGCTGCTGCTTCTCTGAGGGTTCGGGCGTGTCCATTGCCATCTTGGTGTCGTCGTCATCAACATCGGTGACAGCTGTCATGAAGGATTTTTCGGCATGGACGGGGGGGGAACTCGGTGGCTCAGAGACTTCAACTTCTGGTGTTGCCATGGCTTCGGGGAAGGCCCAACGTTGGGGGAGGTATTGGGGAATGGAATTGATGCGACGGAGACTTGCGAGGGCAGCAGCGCACCGCGGGCGGCGCTGGCGGAAGATTGGATGACGGAATGATGTGTGGTGTGGTGTGGATGCACCCTGACAACAACAACTTGGAATGAAACAATTAAATCGGCGATACCCTCTATCTAACAGCAGTCGCAAAGGGGATTTTGGGGATGGACGGTGCGATGCCGAAAGATGACGGATTTCGTGATTTATGCTTAGTGTGGTGAGGTGGGTGAAGAATTTTGGGAATACGGAAGGTTATCATTGGGAAAAAGAGAGGCGCGGGTTGCCTGCCGCAGCTTGGACTGCACCCCCGAAGGCATCGCGTCCTGGCGTCTCCCAGCTCGCCCTCAATTCGTTTTGGCGATCCAAAAAGGTCGGTACAGTTGCCCCGTGCTGGGTAAAGGAAGTGTGGGTCTTTCAGGTGCTTGGCATTAATGAATCAGTTGGCGGGGCCGTCCCAATTAGGCGGGTTTAGCATTAAACCGAGTTCATCTAGCTCTTTCGGGGTGCCCTGTCCATCTGGCTATTTGCACACACAACCTGATGCTATCACCAGATTGTACATTACATAGTAAGGAGTTATCAGTTTACTTCAAACATGGCCAAAGTTGTTGCCAAGATCCCTGTCATCGACATTTCAGGCGATGACCAGACACAAGTTGCCAAAGATCTGGTAGAGGCAGCAATCGAGCATGGCTTTATATATATCAAGAACACAGGGAACGCCATCCCTGCCGAGGATATCAATGGCGCATTTGAAATATCCAAGAAGCTCTTCAAAGCGCCCTTGACAGAGAAACAAGCGTGTTCTATCCAGAAAAACAACCGCGGTGTAAGTAGAGCGCTCTAGACATCAACCCTTTCACGCATTGCCAGCTCACACGGATCACGGTTGTAATAGTGGTCAGGCATGCAAGTTGAGACCCTCGATCCAGCAACTCAACGTGTAAGTCCCATGCCATATTGCCTGTCCCTACATATATCACATACCATCCAGCTGACCCTTTTCACAGGTAGGGGATTTCAAAGAGTTTGTCTCTCCTCACCCACCCTCGTACCCAAGCCGATCCAGGCCAACTTACCCTTTTCTTCTCCTTTCAGAGCATTCAACTTCGGTCCCTTCCGAGACTCCAAAGCAGACCAACCTCTTCCCCCTACAATCCTGCCAAACGAAGCTCAAATCTCCGAGTTTCAAGATTACTGCTACTCCCTTTGTCTCAAAATAACGAGTCTTCTCGGCATTGGTCTCGAAGTCACGCCGCCAGGTATTCCCCCTTTTCTCTTTTCCTCGTCAGAATTTTAACCCCAACTAAACCTTCTCCTCTCCACCCAGACTTCTTCAGAAAAGCTCACCTCAGAACCAACGGCCCTTCAGGCTCCATCCTCCGGCTCCTCTACTACCCCCCACCCTCCTCAACACCAGACGCAAACCCAGCCTCAGACGTCAGAGCAGGCGCCCACTCAGATTACGGCTCCATGACCTTGCTCTTCCGTCTAAAAGGGCAAGCAGGACTTGAAATCTTGACCGCCGAGCAGAAGTGGGCTCCAGTGCCCGTGACCCCTCCCGGAACAGAAGACGACGCTTCCCCTCCCATCCTGCTAAACATTGGTGATTTACTCTCCTACTGGACCAACGGGCTACTAAGGAGCACAGTACATCGCGTAGTCTTCTCAGGAGAAGGCGGTGACCGAATTCCAGGAGAGAAGACAGGCGATGAACCCCGCTATTCAATGGCGTACTTCTTTCATCCCGTGGGGACGACGCCCCTGACCCCCGTGCCGAGTGAAAGAGTCAAGAGCCATGTGGCTGGTGGAGAGGAGAAAGGAAATCCGTATGCAGAGAGAAAAGTGATGACTGCTGATGATCATTTGCAGATGAGGTATGTTTTAATGGATATTTGCCCAGAATGTTGTGACAAAAAGCGACTGACTTCGAGTTCTGTAGATTGAGAGCGAGTTACTTGCAGCTATACAAGGATAAGGAATAATTTTTCTAAAGTTCACAGTACCTTCAACATACTTTCTATCAAGCAAATTTTAAAAGAGGAAAAAACCCCATGACATTTAGTTCTATAATACACTATGTACACTGACAATCGGTGCTAACCTGCAAGTTTCTCATAACCGCATGCATCTTCGCATTTAGCATGCACTCTCGTGTCCGCTATCTCGCTACAATCGTAAATCCGTCGTGGTATAAGTAACAACAGACATCTCGCTCATCCATTCTCCCATCCGCCGATAGCTATTTGTGCCATAAAATCGTCCAAATAATGTTGACAAAAATGTTAAAAACATCAACCGAATGAAATGATACAAAACGAGGCAAAAATGGACTGGAGAGATCTATCAAATCCAGTTGCCAACTCGTCCTCCTGGAGCCATGTTATCGTCTTGTGGCCGTTCAGGCTTGGTAGGTGATAAACGCCGGATTACCAGACCTGCCAGCTTACTGGGTGACCTGCTCCTCTTCTTTTTTAGAAAACCGGAGAAGATAGATCGACCAGCAACCTGGTCACGCTCTGGATGCGGAGTCCACGGACGCCGAACACCGTTTCCCTCGGCTATATGCGCGCAAGAAGTTGGAGAAGGACTGCGGCTCATCCATTGAGACTCAGTAATGGTGAGAGTCTCTGCACGAGTAAGGTTGTGGCCAGAAAATTCGGGTAGCTGACATTCAGACAAGAATCCTTGAGATGTTTGTGCGTGCCTTCGGGCCTCTGATCTTGGCGGAATAGGAGGCGGCTGTCTCGCTTGTTTTGGTGAAGTAAACATGGAAAGACCACGTTCAAACTTGGTTCCTGTCATGGGCATATAAGTACTTGGTGACAACATGCTCTCTGAAATTGAGTCATTGGTCGACTGGGGAGATAATTCGTAGTTGGAAATGGAATAGTCGGCTGGAATACCGGCGCTGAACTCGTCATCCTGGGAAGGAGGAATACTTGGTTCGGGCGGAGGTAAATGAACAAGCTGTGCTATGCCCATTTCCACTTCATCCAGAGCAAAAGAATCCTCGTCAAGATATTGTCGGAGCGAAGGGGTAATTGATGGAGCAGCTGATGCCGCAGATGAGCGTCGTGAAGCAGCTGTCGGCTCATGAATGGGTAGCTCAGGGAGGGGCCTTTGGAGGTAAGATTCGCGGAATCCATCTCGAATTATTTTACTTGGTTGGGGCAAATTTGCTCTAGTAGCTGAAGCGGCGAAACGCTCAGGCGGAGACTTCAAAACGTAACAAGGCCCTTTACTGTTCATGTCCTTGCGACTGTCTTGTTCTGCCTTGCAATCCACGAATACTGCCTCATCCAACTCCGAGTTTTCCGAAATACATGATAGTCGTTCCAAAGGACTGCAAAGTTCCGAGTCAATGGAAACCAAGGCAGGCCGTTTTGGTGGCTTGGGTGACCGCGACTGGATGAAGGAAAGCTCGTTCGGTGGGATAAGGTTGAGATCTTCCAGATTTTTGAAGGAGCGGTAGTGGAATCTGAAGCAAGTAAAGGGACAGTCCTTGGCGTCCAGCAGATGCCAGTCGTAGAAACTTGCATCTTGTGGTTGGTCAACGAGGCCGACACTGGGAGCAGCTATGCTATAATTCTCCTGGTATCGGAACTCTTCCAACCTGGCTGATCGAGCCCGTCTCTCCTTGGCACGGAATGCTTGGACCTCGATTAGACCTCCATCTTCGGCAACAGACTTATTCTCTTCGCCAGGTAGAAAGACAAAGTTTCTGCCCTCAAATCCCACTTGATCGTTGTATCGAGCTCCAGGTGCCCACAGTGATTTGACGACTTTACCCCTCGTCCTTCTGGCCAAGTCGACCCCCCAAGCAGCGATCGGCCGTGAATTGATGTATAGGCGAAAAAAGATGAACTTGCAAGGGGCAGGTGGTATGGTGTTGACGGTATAGCTTACCGCAAATCGAGAGCCTGGAATTCAGTGAGTATCTCTCGTG
The DNA here is from genome assembly GCA_033725935.1 of Cladorrhinum sp. PSN259. Lineage (NCBI taxonomy): Eukaryota > Fungi > Ascomycota > Sordariomycetes > Sordariales > Podosporaceae > Cladorrhinum > Cladorrhinum sp. PSN259. The sequence continues at coordinate 873,583 of MU867063.1, read as the reverse complement.
GTCTATGTTGGGCAAGTATCTACTGGCAAATACTGACCTGGAATCGAAGGTATGTACACTGAGATTGTCGGGCTGCTCTTGTGGTATTGAGATGGACATATCGGTTGTGTTCTTCTGTCAAAACCATACGAGCCTTCTATGGAAGTGGTTGCTAATCCCAAGAGTCGGGCAGATGATCCCTCTGGGTGTGGGTATTCAGGTATCTGCTGATCGACCGGTTTGGTTGTTAGTGACACCTCGAGGCCACGAAGGCAGGGCATCGTGATGGGTCGGCTTTTCAGGGAACGATCATGTAGAAGAGACTGCGTAGCGCAATGCAAACACCTGTAACTAGTTCAGGTAGATGCACTCTTGGATCTCACAAATCGCCAAAGTTGCCGGGTGATGGTGATGCAATAATGGAGCACACCAGGCTGCTGCAAGAAATCGATAGGATGCAATGCCGGAGTTCAAGTTCAGATTCTAGGTTGAGAGTGAATACACGCGCTGTAGAAGGGATGAAAGGGAAGGAACGAGCTGGGTACCCGCACCACAGTGAAGTTGCGACTTGCTGCTGAAGTAGCGAGCCAACACCCTTTTGGTGTCTGTTTTCATCTGATCTTGCAATAGCGAATACCTGGTTTCCGTAACCGGCAGCAACGTCTCTGCAACCGCAATCTGATGCTACTGCAATATCAACTGTGTTTGCTGTATGGTTGGCAAGATGCACATAGCAATGAACTTGGGAATCAATCACTCCAAAAAACCCTGTCACAAACCGCAATATCTCAAGATTAACAAAAACTCCGAGTCCAATTGTTGAGCATGTATGTACGCGCACGGGATATTGGTCATTGCCGTCATTTCCCTGTCCATTTAACTGGCCCCCAAAAACTTCTTCGTCTCCTCCTCCTTGTCTAGCAACCCTAGATTCCGTATTTGACCTGCATCCGGGGGGTTCTCTTTCAACTTTCGGGCCTCGGCCTTTCGATAAGCAGCCTGGAGGGCTAGAGTTCTGGCAGCCTGTGTTGAAAACCGAATCAGCGCCTGTCGTTAGGTGTTTGGGCATGTTGCTTGGGTGTTTGCGAACCTCCTTTCTGTGATGCAAGCACTCGTAGTAATCCTCCATGGGGCCCAAGCACTTCTTCTTGCCGGAATCATCATCCTCGTTGGTGTTGACCACATAGCATGCGAGGAGCTCCTGCCAGAAGGGGAAGCACCGAGACGGACCTGGTGAGAGCTTTGTTAGTTGAGGTGCCCAATTGAAGCCATTGGAAGTTACGCAAAGCACTTACCGCCGTTCAAGCCGTAACCGGACGCCATGATGGGCTGTGTAGACGCCTGCGCGTGTTGGGGCTGGGAAGCAGGTCGGGGAGAGGGTATGGATGTCGTCGGCGATGTGCAATGCACGGGTCTCGAATTGGAGCTTGGACAGAGACACAGAAGCCACAGCTTCCCAGCTCCAAGCCACATGAGCCCCCACATCAATCCACTCCGAGCCAATGGATACGCCGTATTCCGCCAATGACCTAATCCCTGCTCCTACATTGAAGATGCCAAGAGCCCATGTGTTCATCACCCCGCCGTACTTCACAGGGAGCTCCGTGTCCTTGTTCAGGTCACCATCGACCTGAAAGTTACACCTGAAGCTGCGCCCGACGAGACCTCGATTCGCAGCCCCAGTCCAGGACGCCAACCTTCAGTCATGAAATTTCACTCTAGTCCTTCGAACTTCCAATAATACACCAATAATAATGGCGACTTCGCTCTCGCCCGCAAAGCTCATCCTTCTCGCTGTGCACCTTGCTGTCAATGCCGACATTGACAGCTTGACAGCCCTCGCAGCTCGTCACGACAATATTTTACGAAGGGATATACTGCTGCGCATACTTCTGACATATCTCCCCGAAACCTTACAGTCCAGTAAATATGTCGACTTCATTGAACACCTCGAGAAGGGTAGTTTTCCAGAAAGCAACACTCAAACAATCGACTGCTCATCAGTTGAAGGGCTGGCCGAGGAGGATGCGGCAAAGAAGGTTCGAAAACTGCATCTACTTCCCTTGAAGTTTGCAGGCAGACCTGAGGATGATTCTTTGACGCTATTTCTTCTGCGAAGGTCATACAAGGTGGATGAGGAGGCTGGCTTGCTCGACGAATTACCGAATCTGCTCCTACCCTTCATAGATCACTCACCATATGTACGAACCCTGTTGATATCGACCATACTACCACTATTGAGACGTAATTGCGAATACCACCCAGAAGAGCCTGTTCAATACACACTTTCGGCCTTCGAGCAGCTGCCAGACCGTGTGGCAGTGAATCTGCTGTTGTCGCAAACTGGCAGTCATGAGGAGGACCTAAATCTTGTCGGCCGGGACCTGAAGGGCTTACTTGGGCCGTGGTTGTACGACGAGAAAAAATGGAGGCACAGGAAACAAAGTAATACTCCCGGCGGCGATGAGGACGAAGGACTGTGTCCCGGATGGGATGAGTTCCTCAAATGGCTCACCACACGGGCTTCAAAGAATTGGAAAGTAGCTGCCAGCGCAATCCTACAATGGGATGGGCCAAAGGACGCTGATTTGGCTGGCTGGGGTGTCTTGAGGCTGAGTGATCAGCAAGAGGAACATGTGCAGCAGGAATACGCTCGCGCAGCTTTGGCATCCTCATATCTCATTCCGGAGGCTTCAACTGATGCATTAGAGTGTGCATATAGTATTGTCGCCAAGGTTGCAACCCTCTGTGACCTTGAACCATTCGCCCCCTTATCATCTGCACTAGCACTTTTACCTCCTCTTGCAGAACAAATTCCCGATGATATCATTTCAGCGAAACATTCAACATATATGCGTAACGATATTTTGAGAAACTCGAATCCTCTTACATCGCCAAACAGCGCACCCACGATCTTCTTACAAGCTCTGGTTCTGAGTGCTCACATTCTGACCAAGGCCGGCTGTGCCTGCACAGTTAGAAAGGCGGGCGAGCTAGCTTTGCTCCAAGACGAGCGAGAACAGAAGGCTGAAGCCGTCAAGTTCATTCATGCCCTTGGCAACAATGGTCCGAAATCAGATGATAAATTCTGGATCAGAGCTAGAAATGAAATCTTATGGCTAAGGGACTGGGGTGCGGAAGAGGCCTCTTGGGCTGAAGCCACCCCGAATGGCATCTTCAGCCAGGTGAAGAAGGAGTTCTTGGAGGTAGAGATTTTCAAGACACTACTTTCCAATCAAAGTACGTTTGATGCTGTAACAAAAGGGGGACAAACCGCTAATATTCTGATAGGATACGAGCTTGCACGATCTGTATATGAAGATTCCCCAGACAAGCCTATTGCTACAAAGCTGATGCAGGAAACTATTCAAGCCGCTGCCATGGCGGCATATGACAATTCTTCTAATCCCAACCGAACTCGCGGTGGACTCAAGAGATGCGACGACATGTAAGTCTACCCAGCTGGTTTTGCGTGATGCCACTAACAATCCATCAGAATCAAGGCTTTCCCAAAAACAATAGAAAAGGCGGGTCCCATTGCGAAGAGGGTAGAGGCGTTGCTCGCAGCAACTCATGCTCTGAGCGAGTATCGCCTTGTACTCAAACAAGGCGAACCTTTTACTCCAATTGTGCTCCGAGTCCACACTGATCCGATCTCAATTGTTGAGAGGATTCTGGAGCAGAACCCGAAGAGCTACCTGAGGTTACGAGATCTCGTTGATCTCGGAGCCCGGATGGTTCAAGCCGGCCTTACAACTCGAGATAAACCTCTTCTTTCTCACGAGGAAGAAGCAATTCACCGCGCAAATGCTGAAAGGCGCATTACAGCCATGTGCATTGACACCGCCCTGACGGAGGATGATTTCGAAACGGCCTATTCCTATGTCGTCAACCGTCTCTCTTCCCTCAACAACCCTGCGGTCACCTCCCAAGATGACTACTCCTGGAAAGCAGCTCTTCAAGCGGGAAGTTATCGGCGTACAGCACGCACTGTACGCCCAACTCACTTCGGTAATGGGAATGCAAACCCCGAAATTCGTCACCTAGAGCAACGCATCGAATGTCTTGCAACCGCTCTCCGCATTGCTCCACCGCCTACACTTCAGCAGATTCTCAACGCTTTCCGCCGCGCAGAAGAGGAGCTTGATGCGGCGTTAAAAGCTGAGCAAGAACAGGAGGACGAGTGGGATTCTAGAGGTGACACAATCCATGGCATGAAAGGTATGCCTGGTGGGTTCAATACCACGGCAGCAGCCCCTAGGAACACCACCAAGCCGGCGGCTCCGTCATCACGGCGTCAACAAGCGGAAGACGCGGCGCCCATGTCTCTATTTGATCTGGCGAGGGCAAGTACGCTCTCAGCCCAAAAGAACCTTTCTTCATTGTCGGGCCTGCAACGTTCAGCAGGATTCGGTCTTGTTGGCGGCGGAAGGAATAGTACGGACAGCACCAACACTGCTGACCATTCGGTTGCCGGGTCGGATGACAATGGGGATGATACACAGAAGAGGGCAAGGAAGAGAGATCAGTTGAAGAATGCAGCCATGGGAACTTTAGTTTCGGGTGTTGGTTGGCTAGTTGGTGCGCCGGCTGCGGCTCCGGCTCCCGGGAGAGAGTGATTGATAGGGCAAACAATTTAATTAGCTTAGTGGGGTGCTTCCGACAAGTTGAACACTATCTTTGGTATGCCTTCCAAAACAGAGATACCAAACAATGCTAATCTTGTTCTGTTCACCACCACTTCTCATAAAAGACTCTTTCTGCAGCCATCCCCAGTCCTTCCGGGGATGTCAACCCTTCTACAAGTTCGTCTGTCATTTTTGGCGGACCGCATACGTAGACCACCGTCTGATCCTTGTTGGTGTGGTGATCTCCGATTACAGCCCTGATATCGTCCATCCCAATCCTCCTCCCTACAATTGGAACGTCTATTCCACTGACACTAACAGTTTTGTTTTCTTCTTCCTTCTCTGGTCCTCCACCATCACCTCCCGTAACAAATAATCTCACACCACCTTGTAAAGCCCTTCCTCCGCGCGGGTCAAAACACCTAGCGATTCTCTCGAGAAATAACACCTCTCCTACTTTGCCTTGTATCCCTCCTTCTGGTTCTTTGACTCCATACAAGACTTGTACAGAACCCTTGGTCCCCTCTAACCAAGCACCGTCTGGACCTTCTCTTTCTTGAGCGGCAGCATTTACTATGTGTGGGTGTAGGTAGTCGAGCATACTCATCAGGGGGTTGATCCCCATTCCGCCTGCTATGAATATTACTCGTCTGAATGGAACAGATGGTGGAGGTGGATAGGTGAAAGATCCGCCTGTGCGGATTTTGAGAGGTGTGTTGAGTAAGAGAGAGGAAGGAGACTGCCAGAGGTATGCTGTTGGTGGGGAGGGTGCCAGTGATGAAGGAGGAAGCTGGATCGCTAATTCGATTGTGTCTGAGGGCGGGAATGGGGAGGAGGTTATGGTGAAACCTCCTGGTTTTTGATCTTGCGGAAACGGAGGGTAGTAAAGGTCTACCCATTGGCCTGGGAGATATTTTATTGGAGTCCCAACTGGGGATGTGAGGGTGAAGATGCGGACTGTGGGTGAGATTTGGTTGATTGAGGTTATGGTGAGTGTGTGGAGAGACTGTTTCGGGTATAAGTGGTTTTGGCTTTGGTGAGGTTGGGGATGTTGATGTGTGGAAGCTTACAGATTCACGAGGTTCATGAGATGTCCTGTCTATGTGGCTTTCTTTGGTTGTCATGATGGATGGTTGTTAATGGAGTGTGTGAGGAGGTAGTAGTAAGTGAGAGGGAGGCCGCGGTCCGGGCTGAGTGTGCGACATGAGACGCAGAGTCTGTGAGTGGATTTTAAATCAAAATCAAGCAGCTGGATATCATGCAAGTTTCCTCTTCGAAAGCATACTCTATGAAATTGCAACGAAACACAGGAAGCAGTAAAGATGGTCATCAAGTGACGCTGCAGAGTGACCCTAATCCGAAGTGACGGAGTGGGGGTGCATGCATGGTTGTGGAGAGCATGCTGCTGCTGCTGCACGGCAGCTCTCCACATAAAAGTTCCAGATAAACTCTCTAATCTGAACTGGCCCACCAGAAAAGCCAATTTCGCGTTTGCTGCCTAGATGCCTACGTTCCTGGTAAGACAATTCTCAAACGAGCTGGCACCTTCTCAGAGACTCGGACGTCGTGATTCGGATTGACACGTGCAAGAACAAATTCCGTTGGACAACTTGGAGTTGCGACTGGCCTGTCGGATACAGGGGTGGCTTCCCCCGGCCGGCACGATCCCAAGCATACCGCCTGCCTCGCGCGTGACATCAAGAAAGCCAGGCTTGGCAAGTGGAATGCGCAAACTGCGAATTTGTCTGACGAGAACAAACTCTGTCTTGTAAAATAAATTCTGTTCCCCGCCAAATCAACAGAGACCACACGTTCTTCCAAATTGCAGCGGCTCCGTGGAAGTGCGACCCAGAGCTACACCCTAAGCCAAACCCCACTGAGCCCCAACGATTCACTTCACCAGCGACTCAGCGAGCCAACTCCAGGATCCTTGAATAGCATCGTTGGAACAAGGCAATTGCCGGCTGCATCGTTATTGCCGTTGCCCTGGCTATCGAGACGACACCAACCCTCCCAAGTCCCCAGGATGCGAAGATCAAGAAGTAGTACGCTCTCCAAACCAAGTAATTTGCGCCACTAATTACTGACACAGTCGAAACAGAGAACTCCTCGATTTCCACAGAACCCAAAATTCGTTTTCAGATCATGGGTATGGGCCGTACCACTCCAACCATGGCGAATTACGCGAGTTGACTTGTTTAAAAATCAGTCCTGTGAGAAGAAGAGGCAGCATGGTTGGCTTCGGTGAAATATTTGTATGGATTCTCCTCTCGACCCTTGCTTTCATCTGATGTGCTTGCTCACTGTTGGTAGAGAAAAACCTTTGGGAGCCTCGGCCCTAGGGCTGTCAACACCCTCGATGCCGATCCCAGCGCGGCCCGGCCTGCCGCTCAACGGCGCCCTGCTCCCTCGAATACGCACACCGATCCCCCACCACCAAAACGACAGAGGCTGATGTCTTCGATGTCCTTATCGGAGCAGAATCTGCGATCAGCAACCGAGGAGATTGAAGACTTTGACCGCGAAGGGACTGCGCCCGTGAGGCGACGAGAAAGCGCGACAAGTCTGACGATCTCGCATTCGCCCATCTTGACCTCCAGAATGTACGAATCCTTCAGCATGCCTGGACATAATCGTTCGCACCGACGTCGACGGAAATCTCGAGGCAATAAAGACGACATACAAGACGAAGAGATGGACGAGATAGCTCACAATCCCAAGCCCATGGCTCCGAACCACCGAAAGGCCGTGTTAGAATATCAGAACGACTCCGCAGACGTTCCGATTTTACAAGGAATCAACAAGTCCAGAGGCAAGAAGCGGCTAGGGGGTGCCGACACTGGCTATGACGAGTTGAGCTATGAGCCGCCCGGTAACTCTTCGGTAAACCGTTCTGCAAATGTTGCTAGAAAGGCCAAGGTGACGTCTAACCAAGGCCCTGTTCCGGGGTTCGAGGTAAAGGCGGCCGTCTGCCAGAAGACTTGGAGGTATATCGCAGGCTCAGGCTGCTTATTAACACCAAAAGTGATGGCCACGAAGATGGAGTTGCGTGCTTTTACCAAGGACGGAGAACAGGCAGAGCCATTTCAGTGGCTCAAGATCACAGAGAAAGTGAAAACTTTGTCGTACAGCCCCGATAGTCCGTACATCAAAATCACCCAGGCGACAGACGAGAATTGCGGAATCGGAGCTCTTATGGTCGTCAAATTTGCCGCATCTAGCACGGCCAATCGTGTTAAGGAGTGGGTTCAGCGATCCATGCCATCTGTGGGACTGGTAGAGGAAGAAAGGTTCGTTTGGTCCAACGAAGCATATTTCTGACCTTGACTGAGCTAACTGATGGCCGATCTAGCAATAAACTCGCCACAATTTACGACAGGTTAAATGATGGAATAAATCGTGCCCTCCAATCTGCGCAGGGGCAAGCCTCTTCGAGGCCTCCTTCCCGTCAGCAGCCTGAAATCTCTCCTCGCAACAGAGAGTTTCCGGGCTCAGCTATCTTAGCCAGCTCGCCCTTACAAGCTAGTCCTAATTCTCGAGTCCCCCTTCGGTCTCAAATGCAGGTCTCCGAAGAGAGACCGCAGCCTACTGAAGCTCAAAGCCCAGTGCCAACTCGGCGCCCACCCCAGCCCTCCGTTCAACTTCCAATTCATGGCCAAACTAGAGACCGCCCCGACCGTTCTCTAAGGTCGACGCAGTGTAATTCTGGGTTAGATATCATTTCACCACGAGCGTCCATTGACGTCGAAAAGTTGCCAGCTCCTCAACGATGGACCGAGGAGCATCCTGAGTGGGAAGAGCAGTGGGCGACTCCGCTTGTCTATAAGCGTACTACGGTAGACAAGGATGACATTCCCAGACTAGATGAAGGGCAGTTCCTGAACGATAACCTCATCAGTTTTGGTCTGCGCTACCTTTTTGACGAGTTTGCGAACCGAGACCAAAACATAAACAAAAGGGCCTACTTTCACAATTCGTTTTTCTATACAAAGTTGAAGGGTCCTAGAGGTACAATCAACTATGACAGCGTTAAGAATTGGACCGCGAAGGTCGATTTGCTATCTTACGACTACATCGTCGTCCCAGTCAATGAGAACTTCCATTGGTGGGTTGCCATCATATGCAATCCCGGGCGATTAGATCCCGATCTCGCCCAACCCACGGAGTCGAGCGCAGCAGAGATGGCGGATGCGAGTGGCAATAGAACTAATATCCCAGAGCCATCAAACAATGCGGATTCGTCTGACGTAAAAATGACCGGCATGGATGATGAGGGCAATTTGCAAGCGATGGGAAAGACCACTATCAACAACTCGAGTTATTTGTCGATCGACAATGCTGCTGGTCAATCTCTTGTGAGGTCAGATATTGTGGATCTTATTACGGATGATAAGGACGCCGGTGCCGCTCTATCACCGACCATAAAGACAAAGCAGCGCAGGAAGTCCTCAATAGTGCCCTCAAGAAGGCCAAAGCTTGGGGATCCCCGTATCATCACTTTAGACTCACTTAACCAGGGACATTCGCCAGCTGTCACGGTGTTGAAGAAGTATCTCATCGCAGAGTTTGAGCACAAGCGGAACAAAACCATCACTGATGTGCCCAGTCCATTTGGAATGAAGGCAACGAACATTCCCACCCAAGACAACTTTTGCGATTGTGGCATATACCTTCTTGCTTACATCCAGGAGTTCGTCCGGAGACCAGACGAATTCATTCAAGCAATTTTGAGCAAGGAGGCTATGGATTGGAATTTCGACCCATCGAAGTTTCGAGTATATTGGCGCGATACTATACTTTGTCAACAGAAGATCCCGCTAGACAGTAAAAGTCTTTCTGACAAGAAGAGCCGCGAAAGCTCCACCGCAACTGGGAACCCCTCCCAAACTTTCGGGCCCAGCAACGATCAATCTAGAGCTTCTAGTGAGCTTGGAGATAAATCAAGGGCTAATAGCTCAATGGGCGGTGCTGCTATTGCGGTTGAAGCTTCCAGTAGGACACCCGCGGAGGTCTACGAATTGACGGATTCTGAACCGGAAACATCCAAGCAAAAACCAAAACCTGCCCAGAAGCGAATTTCATTTTCTCCTGCGAATCACACACCATCCGCCCCGTGTCGGTTTCCAATACATGATCATGATGAGGTCGAACTCCTGAAGACTTCCACTTTAGAAGAAGACCGGATCCGGCCATCAATAGAGAAGCCGGACGTCGCTATTACACCAAAGCTTCCCAAAGTCCGGAGTGATGACCCTCGGTTCTTGCAGAAGGCTCCTGATTCGCCACCGACTCTACAAGAAGTCAGGTCAAAGTACTTTTATGGTCAGCAGGAAACCTCGTCGGGAACCACAAAGAAGCGGTCAAAGTCGAAATCCTCTGTTGCTGTTGCCTCGTCATCCCCGAATGGCCTCTTACCGACACCTAAAACATCGCAAGCGTTTCATACGGAGAGCCGCTTCGTTGTTTCTGATGTCCCCGCTGTCAATGATGTTGAGTTGGTTCGACAAGATGATCCAATAGAGATTGACTCGGATTAGGTAGCCAGGTTTGAAGTTGAAGCGGTGTCGGCAGCGATTGTGTTTCTGTTGATAATCAGTTACTTTGGGAGCATTGATATTTATTCCTGGCCCATGGAATCAGTGACTGTGCTTCTGTATTCCCCGCGTCTGGTATAATCACCGGGATCAAAACATGCATCATCGGTATCCGGGAATGGAAATAACAGCAATTGGGGTCCCGAAGAAGCCGTCGAGCGTAGTCACCATTGCTACTGAGTTATCTGGCGAAATGGGAAGCGGAAGAGGGATTGTTGAAGCTTTCGCGAGGATCTCGCTAGAAGACAGCAGGAGAGATGTTACTTCATGTACCTTATGTTTGGGAGAAAGAAAAACTATGAGAATAGGATTTTAATGGTTAATTCCAACACCCTACCAGTATTTAAATATGGACTTTGCTTGAGCGGTGTGTATTATCAACCACATGAGAATGAGCGTCTATGCTGTTGGTGGGTTGTGGCCTTGACGCGCGAGACGAACTAAATTCGAAGGAAACCAGAGCTGGAAGAATTCGGAGCCTCCATTGTGCAGGAGTACTTGTGTTCTTATACAGGATATCATCTCATCGAACTGCATGAAATATGTACAACCGGAGGAAAGTAAAGCGATTTGAACACCAAGTAGAAACAAACAAGAAAACAATGCCGCCGCCAAACCCCCCCCACCATGATGATATTTTTCGTACTCCTTACAAAAAAAACAATGAATAAACAAAGTCAAGAAACCTCGAGTAAGTTGAAACTTGGTCTTTATTCTAGTCAAAAACCCCAAACTCGTTCTTTGAAAGCATGTTGCTCCTCCTCTCCCAATCTACTCGTTATCCTCTCCCTCTTCCGCAGAATGGTCGTGCCCATTCACAACCCCGTTAGTCTTGCTCTTCTTGGGCGCCTTTGGCACCTCAAAAACAACCAGGCCGCACCTCCCTTCCTTCATGTACTTCCACCTGCCCAGACGCATTTCTTTACCGGTGACCGCCACGATGCACATACCATCCTTGCCGCGCTCTCCACGCTCAAACATGGCAATGTCGTTGATGAATCCCCTGACTATAGGGCTGTTTGCATCCTCTTTTGACTCTACATTTTTCTTCTTCTTTTTGTCGTCCACTTTCTCTGTTGATACCGGTACTAAAGCCGACTCATATGACTGGCCCAAAACACCAACAGCCTCAATCTTCTTCTTATCCTCACTCAACCTCCACACCCTCACGCACCCGTCCCAACTACCGCTGAGGATGATATCCGAGTATGGCATTGTCCTCAGTGCAGTAATAGCTCTCGGCTGCGGCGCGGGAATGATGCTCGGGTCAGGTTTCTCATCAGCCGAAGCCTCAGTCAGTTTGAGTGGAGGCTCAAGCCCATGGGCGCGAGGAACCACGTGCAGAGCCTTCTTGCGCTGAATGCTCCACAGTGCAATATCACCGTTATCGCTCCCCGTCACGAACGTCTCGTCGTCAATCATGGCCACGCGGTCCATGCTTCCCTCGTGTGCGGCAGAAGCAGGATCCATACCCGCGGGAATCTTTTGCTTCTTTCCGCCCTCACCGCCTCCTCTGAATACGAGCTGACTTTCTTCAGGTACCTTCCAGTAGCGGGCTGTGCGATCTCTTGCGCCGACAGAGACGCAGCGTTCTTGACCAAGCGCGTCAACGTCCATGATTTCGTCTTGGTGACCAAAGAGCGTCTCAACGTAGGCGAGCTCGTCGAGAGAAAAGACTTTAACTGTGCGGTCCTTTGAGCAGGAGAAGATCTGGTTGGTGCCGCGGCGAAAGGCAAGGCCTGTCACGGCATCACGGTGCTGGGTGAATGCGCGGATGGGCTTGAGGTCGGTGGCATTATGGACGACCATCCTGCGGTCGAGACCGCCGGTGACGACGTACTTGCCGTCCTGGGAGGCCTTGACTGTGATGGGAGCAGCTGTGTGGCCTTGGAATGTCTTGTCCTTGGCCTTAGCAGGCTGGGATTTGGCGAAGCATATTCTCTCGGGACGGCGCTTAGGGGGTGCGGGGGGCTTCTTCGGCTTCTTGCGGGTCGTTTGTGGCCATTGATCTTTCGGGAGGTCTTGGAGTTTCCATTTAGTCAAGTAGCCGTCTTTTGTGGTTGTATATGCATAAGGAGCGCACACGGAGACAGAGGTCACAGTGCCCGAGTTCCAGCGGAAGTTAATGTGGTCTGCTTTGGCGAAATCGAGCTCGGTGGCCAATCGTCGGTAGACTTTTCCCTTGGTCTCGGCAGCGTCCTCCTGGAGACGTTCGGCGAGATAGTCCCTGTCGATCTCTTCGGCGTCGAAGGCGTATTCGTCTCCTTGTATTTCCACCTCCTTTCGCGTCCTCTCGAGATACCGCTCGGCGTACCTCAACCGCCTCTCTGCCGCGGTCTCGCCTTCGTGATCTGAGTCGTCAGAGCCACTCTCAGAGCCAGATCCGTCGTGCAAGTCTTTTGCATCATCGTCACTGTCGAGGTCGCTGCCTGATATCGATTCGTCGCGTTCAATGGCTGCTTTCTTCTTCGGGGCTGGCGCGGGTTTGGTGGGGCCTTTGCTCGAGGATTTGGATGCAGATTTGGTGGTTGCAAGCCGTTTTTTTGGTGCTTCGGTCGCTGATGGACGTTTTCTCTTCTTCTGCGCACCTGGAGTTGTGAAAAAAGACGACATTGTGGCGATTGAGGCCGTGTGGTGGTGCCTTGATGGCGCTGTCGTCGGCCTGGATGCTGCCTCTTCAGTCGCTTGTTTCCTACGCTGCAAAGCTTCAAAATTTCTGAGCGGGCCCTGGAAAAAAAAGTTGGCCTGCATCTGAGTGGAGAATCACCCCAATGCCGTTTGGTTCACCCCAGAGGGTCAGAGAAACAAATCCAAGGTGGGGACCCCTCAACTTGGGCTGAAGGCTTGGGTGGGGCGCTGAAGCCCAGGCAAGCCTTGTCTGGCTGTTCTGTCTGTCTGTTTGGCGGGCAGTGGCCCGTGCATAACCACTTGGAAGCTCCAAAGGTGCGCGTTCCCGCCTGCCTAGCTCCAACCAGCAGCATCACAGATAGCCAGACGACGGGAATTCGGAACCTGGCACTTGAAGCTTTCACGAAACTCAACCACCACAACAATTCTATAACCCCAATCTCAAGGGAGAAAACGCAAGCCAAAATGTAAGTTGCGCAATCCTGTCTGCTCCGCCGTTGACCCAATCTAACCATACACTGCTTATACGTACAGGGAGATTCTACTTGGTATCACGGGCAAGGACTTTACCTTGATCGCAGCCTCCAAGGCCGCGATGCGTGGAGCAACCATCTTGAAGGCTTCTGACGACAAGACAAGAGCCCTCAACAAGCACACATTGATGGCCTTTTCCGGCGAGGCAGGCGACACAGGTACTTGGTTATTGTCTTGATTCCAACCAGGCCCTGGGCTAATCGATCCCCCGCAGTCCAGTTTGCCGAATACATCCAAGCGAACGCCCAGCTCTATTCCATGCGCAACGAGACCGACCTCTCCCCATCAGCATTGGCAAACTTTGTTCGCGGTGAACTGGCATCGAGCTTGCGGTCACGGAAGCCATACAACGTCAACCTCCTCCTAGGCGGCGTCGACCCTATCACACACAAGTCCAGCTTGCACTGGCTGGACTACCTTGCGTCGCTGGCCCCTGTCCCATACGCTGCACATGGCTATGCTCAGTATGTTTACCTCTAGACACAGTGGTTGGAGATATCGCTTTTGCCAATGCTGACTATTACTGTCTCCTCCAGATACTACTGCCTCTCGATCCTCGACAAGCACCACCACCCGGATATCAATCTAGAACAAGGCATAAAACTCCTCAACCTATGCACCGATGAGCTCAAGAGAAGATTACCGATAGATTTCAAGGGTATGGTGGTCAAGGCAGTGACGAAGGATGGGATCATCGATATCGAATTTGACGACGACAAGGTGGTGAAGAGCGCTTGATTTTTTACAATGATGAGAACTGGAGTTACACGGGTAACTGGTGTATAATACCTGGAAAGGGAATGAATGCATTTGGGTTTTGGGATCGTCAAAGTTGGTGGCTTGAAAGCTCCCCTTGTGCCTCAGGTTGAGCTCCTGAACGGTTACAGCTGCCGAACATGGGGTCGATCATACGTTGGTTCCATCGCAATCGACGGCGCTTTTGCCTTGACAACTCCTAATCTGGGCTGGCAATACGGTGTTCATGACGTTATGTTGATGTTTCTCTTTCTTCTGGTGGATGACAATTACGCCCCTCCTGTCTGCCCTCAGAATTAGCAAGCACCCACCTCTGAAGCCAAGCCAAGTCTACATCCCTCGTTGCCGATGAATAGGTATGTTGCACCAATTCCATATAGACTATGTGTGGTTTCAAGGAGTTTGAGAGTATCTGTCAATGTACCTAAGTACCTGCCAAGGCGGGGATTATCATTTCCGCACACTCCAACACCTCGCTCGGGCGGTGAGAGGAGATACCCTAAACTCTAGGGCCAATCTGATCAGTGATTCACTTCAGCGCAGATAGGCAAAACTGATATCAGTGTTTTTTTGGAGGTGAGGCGGTGAGGCATCTGCATGCGACTGTCCGAACGTGCATTATGATCCCTTGATGCTGTTAAGGGCGAGATGTCTGCTGTTAAGTCACAATTTCATGAAGAATGAAAAACGTATGTGGAAAGATAAAATAGTCGCGTCTCGTCTTGTTTTGTATTGACATGAGATCGGAGTTCCTGGGAATGGCCCGCTTCATCCTGTCTCGGCTCGGTGTGTGCGAGCAGTCAAACCAGACCATGACTCAAGAAAATGCAGCACCAGCGGTTGATGGTCATTTTGCTGGTCTTGGGAAAATCCAAACTTGTGTAGGTAGTTCCTGCGAGAAACGGGAAGGCAAGGAGGCAACTTGACAGTGCAGAAGTCGGGTGTTTAGATGCCCTCCAAGAAAGGATGAACACTTGCGCTATGAGAGCTGACAGACAGGAGAAGCCCCACGCTTGACACCTCGCAACGTGCAGCAACCTGGGATGACAATAAATCTGAGGGTAATAAGGTGGGAAGGTATTTGAGCAGCTACTTTTGCATTCGCCCCAGTGTTGTTTTTGCAAGAGAACAATCCGGAAGTCACTCGTACTCAAATATTTTGATTGCCAAATTTTCCGTAAAACGAAACCACCAAACGATGGAGCCAAACACGGTCACTGACGGCCTTCAGATTCTCTCACTGACGTAAGTTGCCACTCCAAGACAAGTAGCGGCGCAACTGGCAAAATATCCATACGTACAAGGTTGGCTGCCAAAAGATCGTCTTCCCCCACCAAACTGCTGCTTAGCAATTCACTAACCAAGAGGAAGTCCCGGGTTGCCACAGCCCCAGGCCAGCAAAATACGCAGTCAGAAAATTCTGCAGGGGTCGTTTGAGACCGGCACTGCAGGAAAGGAAAGTGCGTGGTTCGTGTGTGCCACACAACGCCGCGCCCACCACACAGAAGGCTCGCTCCTTCCAAGCACCTGCAAGTCGGCCTTACCTAACTGGAGAGGAAGTGGGGCCACTGCCAGAGTCCAAAACTTCGGGTCCTCCCATCCTCCTCTCTCTTAAAAAAATCTTTCTTCCTCCCCCACGAACAACCGGATTTTAATAATCCATCCGCAATCTCGAGTCTGCTTTTCCCTTGGAATTGTCGTCTTTCCTTTTTTCCTCTTGAGAATCTGCATTTCAGGTTCTTTGACAGGATCGCAGGAGACACACTCCCTCTAAATTTAATTTTTTTTACGAGGCGGTGTCGCGAACCTTCTCTCGAACATCGAAAATTTAATAATCGTGAAGAAAAAGGAAGCCATTAATTTCGGGTTTCTGTTTTCATCGGTTATTTTCTCCAACTTTCTGCGCTCTTTTTACCAAAAGTCGCGCCCCTTTAACGACCACATTCTCTCTCACGGCTCTTTTACTCTCATTTGAACAATCGTGTTCTCGACGAGAGTACCGGCGACTCGATTTCTTCGATTCATCATCCACTCTATTCATTCACCATGGCTGATCAACTTGCCGGTGGCATGGGCAACCTCGCCCTCGACTCTGCCCCCGCTGCCGCTCAGCTCGCTGGCCAGCACCAGGCTGGTGGTCGCTCATACATTCCCCCGCACCTACGCGGAAAGGTCGGTGCTAACGTCCCGAACAACATGGGCGGTCCTCCTCCCATGGGTGGCCACCCTGGCGCGGGTCATATGAATGGTCTGAACAGCAGCGCCTGGGCTGGGTAAGTTTTAACCTCGTCTTGTTTATTAGGAATCAATGATTTGTGGATTGCGACTAACTGTTGGCGAAACAGAAATAACAATTTCGACGCTCGCTCTGGCAACTTCCCCCCTGTCGGTGCTACTGGCTACGACGCTCCTCCTCCTCCTCAGCAGCAGCAGCAGCAGCAGCAGCAGGGCTGGGGCCGCCAGCAGGGCGGTGGTGGCGGTGGCTTCAACCGCAATGCCTATGGTCGTCCTAATGCCGGCGGCAACATCGGCGGCGGCGGCGGCGGTGGTGGTCCTGCCGCTCGCGGTGAGGGCCGCTGGGTCGATGGCAAGCACGTCTTGGGTTCTGGTGATCCCCGCCTCGAGCGTGAGCTCTTTGGCACTCCCGATGACCCGAGCAAGCAGCACACCGGTATCAACTTCGAAAAGTACGACGACATCCCGGTCACTCCTTCCGGTCATGACGTCCCTGACCCTGTCCTGACCTTCTCCAACCCTCCGCTCGACCCCCACCTGCTCTCCAACATTGAGTTGGCCCGCTACAACGTTCCCACCCCGGTTCAGAAGTACTCGATCCCCATCGTCATCGGTGGTCGCGATCTCATGGCTTGCGCTCAAACAGGTTCCGGCAAGACTGGCGGTTTCTTGTTCCCGATTCTCCACCAGTCATTTGTCCAGGGTCCTTCTCCGGTCCCTCCTCAGGCTGGCGGCGGTGGCTATCGCCAGCGCAAGGCTTATCCTACTGCCTTGATTCTCGCTCCTACCCGTGAGTTGGTCTCTCAGATCTACGACGAGTCTCGCAAGTTCGCCTACCGCTCGTGGGTCCGCCCTTGCGTCGTCTATGGCGGTGCCGATATTGGCTCCCAGCTTCGTCAGATTGAGCGCGGCTGCGATCTTCTTGTTGCCACTCCCGGCAGATTGGTCGATCTCATAGAGCGTGGTCGCATCTCGCTCTGCAACATCAAGTATCTGGTTCTTGACGAGGCTGATCGCATGCTCGACATGGGTTTCGAGCCCCAGATTCGCCGGATTGTCCAGGGTGAGGACATGCCTCCCACTGGTTCCCGCCAGACTCTGATGTTCTCGGCCACCTTCCCCCGTGACATCCAGATGCTTGCCCAGGACTTCCTGAGCGACTACGTCTTCTTGTCCGTTGGCCGTGTCGGCTCAACTTCCGAGAACATTACTCAGAAGGTTGAGTACGTCGAGGACGTTGACAAGCGCTCCGTTCTTCTCGATATTCTGCACACCCACGGTGCTGGTCTCACCCTCATCTTCGTTGAGACCAAGCGCATGGCGGACTCTCTTTCTGATTTCCTTATCAATCAGAACTTCCCCGCCACTTCTATTCACGGCGACCGCACTCAGCGTGAGCGTGAGCGGGCTCTTGAGCTTTTCCGTAACGGCAAGTGCCCCATCCTTGTTGCCACTGCCGTTGCGGCCCGTGGTCTCGATATCCCCAATGTCACTCACGTCATCAACTATGACCTTCCCACCGACATTGACGACTATGTTCACCGTATCGGTCGTACTGGTCGTGCCGGCAACACTGGTATCGCCACTGCTTTCTTCAACCGTGGCAATCGCGGTGTTGTCCGAGAGCTCCTTGAGCTCCTCAAGGAGGCCAACCAGGAGGTCCCCGCCTTCCTTGAGACGATCGCTCGCGAGTCTTCCTTCGGTGGTGGTGGTCGTGGCCGTGGTGGTGGTGGGGGTGGTGGTCGCGGTCGCGGCCGTGGTGGTAACACCGATTTCCGCAAGGGCGGCGGCGGCGGCGGCGGCTTCGGCGGCGGGGGTGGTGGTTTCGGTGGCAGCGGCGGTGGTTTCGGCGGCCACAACTCCGGCGGCGGTGGCGGGTATGGTGGTGGTGGCTACGGTGGTGGTGGTGGTGGTGCTCCCTCCGGTGGTTATGCTGGCGGTGGTGGTGGTTATGGCGGCGGTGCCAGCAGCGGCGGCGGCGGCGGCGGCTATGGTGGTGGTAGCTACGGCAACCCCGGTGGTGGCGGCCAGTCTTGGTGGTAAACAACCTTTGTGCATCGCCAGCAACCCATTTTCTTGTCTTTCTTTCTTTTTTTCTTCAACTTGTTGTTGTTCCACGGCATTTCGGAATTTCATATTTGTACGGCGGCGGGCATGACTTTATTCTATTTCACGGGGCCCACAGGATTCAGATCCAAGGTTTCCTTCGGCTTTTGACGATAGATCGGGTTCTCTGTTCCATGAGAGAAACGGGAAGGATTCGAAAACGACATGATACCCCTTTAGACCACATCAAGAGTCGACGACAACGCGCTGCGAGCGCCTGCTGAGGCAGGCATTTTCGCGGACACGGCTGATATGATCTAGAAAGACTGGATCTCGATCAACCCTTACGATCGTCATGTTTCTGCTGTTATCCTGCATTTTTGCGAGGGCTCTCACTGCTTTCCAATAGAAATGGGGGGTCATGATGCACCGCATGCTATTTTCAGTTTTCTTACATCTCATGTTTTTTCGACGACGCCCATCATAGACAAAAGTGGCTTTCTCGGTTCTTTTTCATCGGTTGGTTCCCGCAGTGGGACTTGACCTGCATGTCTCGATGGTTTCTGGGACTCGGAAGGCCACAACGAGGCCAAATACGATTTAGACGGGTTAATTTTTTTCGGCAGCCCCAATTACAGGGCTGGGCGCAAAAATGAACGAAGCATGAGATACCCCTTTGAAAATGGTTCTGATGGTGGCAGAGGGGGATTTTTACTGTTTCTGTTTTCTCTTCTTTATTGGCACTGGATTCGGTGGAGGACATCAAATGGTCATTTGCGCCAAAGCGCATTGCGCGCGAGAGGTCATTGGTTTTGAAACGACTCGGGTGGTTCATGGGATCATTGTCTAGGGCAATGGCGGGGTACATCCACCGGCTCGTCAAGGTCTGGTCGTTTTCGAAGTTGTGATGATCACAATTTGCTTCGATGAAGGACACAGAACGAGCTGGACCCTTGAAGACGGAGGACAAAAATAGTCTGTCTGTTCTGGGATTCCGAATAAAAAAACTATTGCTTTTTAACTTTTTGTTCTTTTTCTACTGCTGTGAGGTGACAAATCCTGATGCTATTTGAATTGAGCTTGCCATCAATCCCGTAATTCTCTAGTTTGTCATTCTGCTGAATCGGACTGGTTGATATACTGATTTTGTCTTGGTCTCAACCTGCATAATCACGTATCCTGATGTTGCAGTTTACTCTAAAGTGTTATACTTATTTGGTGTTTGATCTGAGGAAATCTCAGTCTCAATCCTTCGATGTAGGTAGGCCGGCACGATCTATCTGTATTCCGCCGTCTGATCATAGTAACCCTTTAAATCAAGTATGCCAATTGCTTGAGTAGATAGCACACCTGATTTTTAACAAAAATACTTGGCCTACAATTTTGACGTTGTTTTGAGGTTTTTATATTGGTCTTATGGTCGTATATGTTTTTTCAACAAAAAAGAGAGAGGGGGAAAAAAAAGAGAAAACACGGAACCGAAGAAGCTTTTTTACTCTTGTTGAAGAGGAACGGAAAACAGGGTTACCGTTAGGTAAATGAATTGTTGGTTATATAGGGATCGAAATGATATTATTAGGTATTGGATTCTACAAAGTGTTTTGTATTTTATTAATCGGATCGAACTGTTATTGTGTTGATGGGAGGAATAAAGCTAGTATGTGTGTGTGTGTGTGTGATGAAATATACATGATGAGGAATTAGGTTTTGGTTTCACCTGTATCTGTTTCTTGTATTTTCAGAAGTTTTAAATCTCTTGGTTTCTCATATAGACATCTACAACATAAAATGTAATAATACCTTTCGTTCGGAGAGGATCAGATTCCAACACAGGTGGGGAGAAAACCACTACAAGTAAAAAAAACATCTCGATTATGAGAAACGTCCGCTGTACTGAAACAAGGATAGACGAAAGAAAGACTCCTGAGATGAGACAGTTCAGAAATGCAGTAAGCATCTAAAATGGGGAGAGCTCATTTACCCTCTCTCCAGATAAATGGCAATGTATATATATGAGATGCAGTGGCTATGCTACGCTATGCTATGCTACCTTCTCTCTTCTATAGGATCCAAGGTTGCTTGTATCACTGTAAACGAAAAAGAGTGTCATTATTTTCCTTGCCTTCTCGTATCCAAAAGTCCCAGATGAAGAGAAAGACTCCTTTCTCTTCTTCCTCGTCCATCCAATCTTGCTCTCCCTAGCTCGCTCGCTCTCTTTCCCCCCAAAAAACATCAAGACATCAACTCCTCCAAAATACTCTCCAACTCATCCTTCCTAAAAGGCAAACTTAACAGCTCGGTTCCCAAAGCATCCTTATGGCTCGTGATAATCTGATGATCGTGAAACCTATTTTGGTCAAGTCAGCACGAAATCTTCTTATCCTCAATATTTCTTTTTTTTTGTTAGTGAGGGAAGAAGAAAAAAACAACTCACTCCTTAAGTAAAGTCCTAAAAGCCATCTCACTACTGCATATAAACTCCTCCACAGCCTTTTGATAAACCATCCGGTACTCAACCGCCACTTCATCATCTGCTGCTGCACCACCACTCTGCTGTTCCTCCATGGCAACCAAAACCTCACCGACCAACAGTCTAAACAGATTTTTGGCATTCTCGGGTAGACTTCTCAGCACGAATGCCACTCCTTCTTTGCCTCCTACTCTTCTCGTTTTGCGATTCAGTAGCTCGTGTACTTCGTCGACTACTTCCAGTTCTGCAGGACTAAACCTGGAAAAAGTGGTGCAGTCGTGGAAGATAAAGTTGAAGGAAGAGCGGATGGCTGAGTCCCAGAGTAAGGGGAAATCTGGTGAATCTGCTGTACAGCATAGACGGATTTGTGGATGGGAGGATAGAGTGGCAAGTAAGGCTTGGAGTGGCTGTTTTCGGAGAGGTGGGGAGTCGATTGAGTTTATCAGAATTGTGAGAGTTACTGGGGAGGGGGAGGAGGAGGAGGATAATAGGGATAGCAAAGTGGCTAGAGTCGGTGATGTGGTCAGGCCACCTTTAGATGGTGAGAGGATTGCCGTAGAGAGGGTTGAAAGAATTTCCCTCGCGGTGAGGGTGCGTACGTATCCGTTTATTACAACGATTCGGTGTGAAGGTGGTTGTGAGGAGGAAGTGGATAGGTACGTTGCAAAGTTGTGTAAGAGCTTCCGTTTTGAACCGTAGCCGTATAGACACGTGCTGAAGCCCTGGGAGAGCTCGAACGCCCATTGCGGGAAGGATTCGGCGTGTAAGGAGAGGAGAAAGTTGACATCTGCTTCGTGGGGGTCTTTGAGCTTCCGTAGAATGGAGAAATACTCGTCATGAGTAAGGAGGTCGAGGGAGGATAGGGTGTTGTTGGAGGTTTTCGCTCGACCGGGTTTATTCTGGTAAAAGTATTGTTCGTGGGGTGGGAGATTCCCTGGAGGTGTTGGAGATCTCTTCCTCGTTCGTGTTGTGTTTGTCGTAGCTTTTGGTTTCCTCCCTGTTTTAGATGGCGTTGTGGCTTCCTGAGATTCTTGGTTTTCATCTTCTTCGTCGAGTTCCTCCTCGCTGGACTCGTAAATCTCGCGCGCAATATCTCCATCTTCCGCTTCGTCGTCGCTTATGGCGCCGTTTATTATTCGGTCTACCAAGGCTCTGGCACTCTTTTTCCTTGCTGATCGATCTGCGATTGTCTTCCTCCCCGGAGTACTTGCGCCGTTGATACCATTGAACTTGACTGGAGTTTCAACAGCGTCCTTTTGGCGCTGGGCTGAAGGTGTTGTTGCCTCGGCTTTTGGCGGCCGACCCCGTCGCTTACTAGGGGTTCCATTTACAACAGGCTCATCTTGCTTCTCATTATTTTGTTTGGCAGGATTCGATCGGCGCTGTCGTTTTGAGGGTGCAGTTTCATCTGGGACTTCGTACGGGTCGATGGGCAGTTGGCGTTTGCGTGATGGGCGCGCTTCTTGAGCTCCTGCCTCCGCTTTCTGGGCTTTCTTTGGAGGCATAGTGTGCGCTGAATATAAGATTGTGGCGAGGAAAAGCTCCGAGTTCCCAGAACCCTCATGAAGTTGCAGCTTTAATTGCGACGCGCTGCCCGAGGGAGACGCGACTTCCAGGGATTCCCCATATCTTTTTTTTCGAATGTGGCCCGAGCTCCCTTCTGGAAGCCGTTCCTTGTGCAGGGGTCCGCGGGGTCTTACATAGGAACAATTGACGTCGTTAAACCCCTGTATCCCTAACTGGAATATCCTGATTTCAACTGTACAACCTCAACTCATAATATTCACACAAAAAATGAATCTCAACTTGTCGGCCTCTTTAAACATCTTTAAATTGCTTGCGAAGCCATCCTTATGTCTTCCTCACGCAACAGTCTCTACTTTCGCCGACCTGCCAATTCCACTTAACAAGGCTTTTCCCGCCAAGACGAGCGGGAGCAAGCAAGCTGACATCAAAGCCGTTGTTCTTGACAAGGATGATTGCTTTGCATATCCGGAGGAGAATGAGGTTTTTGATAAGTACAAGGTAACCATCTTCCGGCCCCGTTTCCCATATACTCAAATCATGACTGACTCAGGCCAGAAACACTTCGAGCTTCTCAGAGCAGCCTATCCAGGGCGACGGCTTCTTATAGTCTCCAACACGGCTGGTGCGACCAGCTATGACAAGGACGGCAAGATGGCATCAGCAGTAGAGAAAGCTACAGGCGTAATCGTTCTCACGCATGCGGTCAAGAAGCCGGGCTGCGGCGACGAGATCATGAAGTATTTTCGGAGTCATCCAGAGACAGGAGTGACGAGTCCTAGTCAAGTCGCTATCGTGGGGGATCGGTTGGCAACGGATATGATGCTGGCCAATATGATGGGTAGTTGGGGTGTTTGGGTCAGGGAGGGCGTCGTTCCTCATGAGAAGAAAAGTATTGTGAGTAGTCTGGGAAGACCTCTTGCTGTTGTGGGCTGTGACTGACCTTCTTCAAGTTTTCGCGGGTGGAGAGGAGTGTAGCGCCTTATCTGGTTTCTCGAGGATATGCCGCACCTGAACCGTCGAACCCTTTTGAATGAGTAGTTACTTTTCCGTCATTGGTTGCCGAAACTGTCACCCCTGAGGTTAGTGGTCGTGGGGCGGATAGAATCTCGTAATGCTGGCAAAGATAGCAGCATGTTGGGAATCCAGCTCTTAGCGAGAACTGTAGAACTGATTGATAGCGGCTGAAATGGTTCAATACTCCAGAGGTATGGGGCGATTTTCTGGTGAGTGAAGAATGGGTGTCACGCTGCCGCTTGTGCCGTTTCCGCGGAGTGCTGCCGCAGTTGGGTCCGATGTTCGGTTCGTCTTCCGCTTAGGGAGCTCCTAGTAACAAAGAATATGGTCATTTGGGCAGCAACTGTGAGGTATGGCCCACCTTGAAAGCTGTAAAAAGTTGAGTGCTATGGTACATGGCGTGCTGTCTGTGTCGCGCGTATGCAGTATAGAGTATTGCAGCAGCATAGGAGATAAGACAATCTGTTGAGTATCCGCAGAGCTGAAGGGCAATTACAGCTTGGCCACAGAAACTTTGAGGTCCTTACTGAATATCCGTCGTCTTGTTTTCATCTCAACGTTAACCAGACAGTTTGCTCTGATAGGTGGCGGCGATGTGGGTTTTATCATTGTGGCCCTGCCATGCTACATAACTGGTGATTCCATCGTCATCATTGGCCACTTCCCAAAGGTATTATATCAGAAGAAAGCTAATGGTGAGAACTATACCTGATTGTACGTTACCATTCCTAGTTGTGAGAATTTCTTCAGGATGATGTTTGCAAGTGGAACGTGGCACTGCGGGATGCAAGCGAAAAGGGGCATTGTTTACTTTTGTGGGTCTCACGACGAACAGAGTCCGAGCGCTGGCAACATCATAGATCGATTCATCAACAGATTGGTCGAGTTTCAATCTCTTTTTGAATGACTGGATGGCGCCATTTTGAAGGGGGTGTTTTTGGGGGGTTGTGCTGCTCGATGACAAAGGAACGAGAGCAAAGCGTTGGATCACTTCATGCCTCAACAATGCTGCAATGCTGCTACTCCGTTCAAGACTCGACAGCGTTTAAACTGCTTTTCCGCTTCTTAGTTCGGCCGAAACTCGTTAAACCTCCAGAAAAAGTACAGTGCTCAATAATGAGTCACTTGCTCCGACCTTCGGTCCTGAAGACCCGCTGTGATCTCAAGGCAATTAAATCTTGGGACGGTTTCTTGCAACTGATTGTCATTCCTCGTTTTCGGGCCCTCTGGTTGGTTGACGAGCTTGGAAGGACCTGAAGTACCTAAATAACTGGCTCAAAGCTTTTTTTGTTGGGGGCTCGGTGGGTCAAAAGATGTGGTACAACTAGAATGCGGAAGTTACGCCTTCCTTCCCTGGTAATTGAAGATGATGACGGATTCACCTCGTGGCCCCGGAGAACCCACCCTCGATGGTGCCCACGCGGTACTCTAGCAGAGTGATCGGGCTCAAATTAAAAGGCCCTCACCCAGACTGCTGGTTCTGTATCACAATGCCAGCAAACATAATGCTAGACCAAGTTGCCCAAGATAAACTCAAACTACTTTCACGAGACATACAATCTAATGCTTAAATGTTAGCGCGGTACACGCCCAACTCACACTTTCCTATGCCTATTTTACTTAATTATACGCCTATTTAGCTTCTGTTAATACATTCCTGCCTGCTTTCTATGCCTATTCGGTTTCTATAAATGCATTCCTGACTCCTTTCTACGCCTGTTCGCCTTCTGTTGATGTATTCCTGACTCCTTTCTACGCATGCTGGATATTCCACGGGCCACGTACTAATACCTTGCGGTTTGTATTTTTGATTCGCCTCCGTGCCTTGTTTCTGTCCTTGGTTTTATGGGGCTTGTATTAAGGTCACAAACATTTAAGCATTAGAGTGTATTCAAAATCAACGACGTGCTGAGCATCAATATCTGAGATTCAAAACTCCAAGATAGCTCAAGTTGCCTATCATGTTGCACCTCGTATTAGTAGGGGTACGTGACCCGTGAGATTGTCTCAATGGGTAGCTCAGACTTCAACGTTACTCCAAGGGCTGATTGAATTTGCTCTTATTGTGGCAAGAAGAAAGAAAAGCTCGGTTGCTGCCACCTGGGGCCCCATATTTCTGTTATGAACAAGTCAGGATGGATATTTTGGCGGCCCTGCTTTGGATTCCGCTGCGGCCCATCCGCAGACTCTGCACCTCGGGATTTTGACGGTTTTAGGTGTTCACCGTCGACATCAGATCGGATGACTACGTGGAGTTTTTGCTGTCAAATTCGATCTTGTTTTTGCAAGCTGCGGTCGTGTCTTTGCAGCACAGCTTTTGGAGCGTATAAGTTCGCACCTGCCCTCCCGCTTTCCTCTTCCATTTTCTTTCCTTCCACACACCCCCCAAAAAACTCTGTATTGTCGTACAGATCAATAACTGTCTACCTATCCAGAACCACGTTTCGATTGTGCCCACCACTCTCCCCTATTGTTCTATTCACACATCAGCAACTCGGGTCTCCACATCCAACTCCCATTCGCTATCAAAACCTCGAAGCTTCTTGAAAGTTTTGATCCTACCTTCTCGTTTCCACAACTTGGACGGAATCGGGCGCATAAAAGCATCCACCAGTACCGCCGGCCATCTTCAGATATCCTCTATCCCGGTAATACAACGCGGCCAGAAACTCCAAATCCAACACCCAGCCTATAATTTTTCATCACTTGGCTACCAGTCGTCAGGATGGGTGGAAAGGTCTGGTCATCTGCCGAGGAGAGGCATTTTTGGCGGTATTGCATGCCACGCTCCCACAAGCGGGTAGCTCGCGACTGGGAGAAATACCACAAGATGACGCCCGAGGAGAGGAGAGCTAAACACTACGAGATCATGGAGTGGACTCAGATTGCTGAGGAGATGATGCGCTGGGCCACCAAAGATGGCGGCGCGGCACGCCGTAATTATACGAATCTGAGCTGCTGCAAGTACCCATGAGGCATCTCTAGCTATCATGTACATGATGCTAACTAAAGGGTCTGATAGTCGAGCATTTCTACCTCAACGTTCATGTAAATGGTCGCACTCGCTCGCCATACATCGAGGGGATGGCTTTGCCATATATCAAGCAGTGTATGTAATAGACGCCGAGGGGCCAGTGTATAGAGTTACTGACACACTGCGTAGTGAATGAGGACAAGAAGCATGGCAAGGTCAACAACGTTGGCGATCCAACTGGTCACAGATTCGAGCCCAAGACCAAGGTCAAGTCTGAGTCTGAGGAGGACAAGAAGCCCGCGGTAGGCCGAAAGGCTCCCCGCGCAAGCGCGGTGGAGCGACGCGGCAAGAAGATGACTGCTCGACGTAGCCGAATGCAGGCCGAGGAGAACGAGGATAAAGAGTCTGACACCGAGAATGGCGACGAAAAGGCAAATCAACCAGTTCCGAAGTTGGAATCTAGCATCCCTCAAAACAACACTTCAGCATCAGGACCGGGGGCTGATGTTCTCCCTCGTGCGTCGTGCCTTGACGCTGACCTGTCCAACCAATCTGCTCCGCTACCTAGTCGGCAGTATGGCGACGAGTATGGTACAATGTACTCATTGGACAGTAGAGTGTATTATCCAAGTCATTCATCCTCTCATGCTCAAGGGCATCAGCAGGGCCATCGGCATGGGCATGGCTATGGCGGTTATTCGAACCATCAACTTCAGCAACTCCCGAACCAACCTCGTGCGCTGGAGCCGCCTTACCAAACCTCGAACTACCATTACCAGTACTCTAACCCATATGGGCAGAATCAATTCACGCATCAGCAGCTTTACAATTCATACCACGACGCCCAAGTTGCGAACACACGTCCAAGGCTTTACGGTCAGCCCATCGAACCTCTCCGATACAACGATACGCCTACTGCCCAGCGGGGATATTCAATGTCTCAGCACCAAGCTCAGTCTAATGACTTCACAACTGGCCAAGCAGCCGCTGCGCTTGTCTCATTTCATCAACATGCCCAGCAATATCCAACTAGCGTCGACTCGACTGTTGAGAAGGCTCCAATCATGGCTACTGGCTCAGAGGAGAAGGCTTAGTTGGACAAACAGCTTGCAACGCCCAGAATACCAGCGATTCTTCCAAATATATTTCTAATCTCCGTTCCGGCCGAACCAGCTAGAACGACCCGACGGCTGTTATCAACCACTGCTCTTCTGCCGCCCCTGCGGCGTGAAAACAGTGCTCTGTGGCGCCGGGTAGCGGTTCTCGTTGTCGGTCGCCTTCAGATGCGCCAGTGGGCAGATATCTCCATACGTTCACCTCAACTTCTGCCTCACTCGCTTTCATCGGTTCGACGCTGAGCCTTGTATTCCATCTGTTTAGGAGCTCAACGATCGATAATAGAGCCTCGGACCTCCAGACGTGGCTCGCTACCTCACATGGCAATCCCAACTCATCTTCCCCACTCTCGGCCACCGTATACGGCGTGGGTATCCAGCTGATGGACAGTCGGTATTTATTACTGACCTCATAAATGGGAGCGCTGGATTTTGGCCCGAGCCCCCAACCCATGAGCAGCAAAACCAAAGAGCAACCTCCCACCCGTCCGCCCAGGTCAGCTTCCAGCATCACAACCACATTATCCGTCAGCCAGATCAACAGCAATGCCCAACCACCATCTCCGATTCAACAGCAGCCAGTTTATGCCCCTTTCATCCGAATGACGACAATATCACATATCGTGCATGCGCGCTGATGTAGTCTTTCACATAGAAAACACAGCATGTGGGATGGTTTATGGTGGTTTCTTCGCTCGTTTTATTTTATTTTATTTATATCATTTTATTTTTGGAGGCATTGATGGCGCTGTTCTTACGGCTCCTTTCAGAAGGGAAAACAATAAGCTGCGTTTTTTTTCGACAGCAATAACATATTCAGCAAAAGATTGGGCAATGGGATAGGATAGGGCTGGAGTTAGGAAACGGGTGGGAGTTGAGGATTTGATCTTTTACTGCATTTATCTTTTACTTTCTTTTGCGAATAAGCGTCAACATTCGAGATACCCTACCTAAATTACAGCATTGATATCCACAACTCATTCTTTTTCTTGTATCATAGCATCACACTTTAGTAAATGACTTTTGGTCCGAATTTATTTTTCCCTTCCTTTTTGGTTTCATCTTACTTTGCCTCGTTTGATAACTTTTGAATTATTCACTGTCAAATTGTCTCTTAGGATCTCACGTGCTTGGAAGTCTTCAATCACACCATTTTGAATAACACACGAAGTAGATCCAGGGGTTTGGAGTTATTATGCTGTTCTCCTTGTCCTTGGATACGAAGTATGTAACACCGTTTCTAAACTTAGCCTACTAAGCACGAACAAACATAACACAAACAAGCACCTTAAATTGCCACGACAACTGAAGGAAAGAAAGGACAGAGGATGAAAGAAGGTCTTTGCACAAACCTCTCTTCGGACATTCCATTACTTCCATGAAAAACCAAATAAATAAAAGCAAAAATAAAGGACGAAACGTGATTTGAACACGTGACCTACCGGACTGCAGCCGGTTGCTCTACCCCTGAGCTATTCGTCCTGAAGTGGAAGGGTAGGAATTGAGTGTCAGTTTCAGCATAAGACTTTGTATAATCAGTGAATAGAGCATAAAACTGGGATGGGATGTGGGTGAACCTTTGTGTTTCCTGACCGGACGGTAGGTACCACGTCACAGCTTGATCAGAAGAGGATCGATCGGGTCTTACCAATTGACAGTTTTAAGTATCGGACCGGGACAACGGGGCCGGGACCGGAGGACGACTGCCACTTTCCGCTTTTACCCCGCTTTACCTTTCCGGGTGTTATTACTTGAGTGCTTGTTACCTCTCTGTGCTCACTGGTTATTTACAAACTTGACACACTGAACTGACCGACTCGCAGAAAGAGGGGACGGCGAGAAACGACAGCGTTGCCGTTGGATGTAATACAATCAAGACAAAAACTTGGGAAAACAATGCCGTCCTTTTACAAACTAGAAATCCCAATTTTCGGTCCTGCTTCCGGCCCCGCGGCGGCCGAAGCTGGAGCCAAGCAGGTCGAACTTAATCGTTCAGGATCATACAGTTCTGTTTTCCACTTTCCCTCCAGTTTTAAAACGCTTCTTCAAAAACATAATTTAGCTAATTGAACGGGGGATATTCCCCACCCATCAGGCGCCGGCGGTCTAACACCCACGCTCTCAGAGCTGGAGACGCTCATCTCTTCTTTACCTTGTTCAGTTTCTAAAAGACCAATCATAAGAGTCATGATTCGTCCGCGGGGTGCCCCTCCCCAATCTTTGAACTCTGAGAAGAAGGAAGAAGAAAAACTGATGGACTTTATTTACTCCCCTGAAGAATACGAAGAGATGAAGGATTCTATTCGACAGTTTGTAGGTAGCGGGTTGTTGAGTCCGGAAAGGGGGGACGGATTCGTGCTCGGAGCGCTCAAATACCGCTACTCTGATGGTACTGCCGTCCCGATACCGGATGTGGAGAAGGTGAGGGAGTTGGTGAATGAGGTAGGGGGATTAAAAGTGGTGTTTCACAGGGCTTTTGATGAGTTAGTAACTTCGGACGCGGGTGATAAAACTGCGCGAGAAGGAGGATTGATGATGAGAGGACTGAAGGAGGTTGGAGTTGATGGGATTCTGACTTCGGGTGGGAGGGGCAGGGCGGTGGATAATGTTGGTGTTTTGAGGAGGTTGTTAATGGAGTCATTAGAGTCAGACGGCGGTGGGCCGGACTTGATAATAGGCGGTGGAGTTAGGAGTTCGAATTTGAAGGAGATCTTGGAGGGGATTGGTGGGAAGGATGTGGTTTATGGGACAAGGGTACTGTTCCATTCATCTTGTTTGAGGGTAGTAGAGAATGAGGAGGTTTTTGACATGGAGGAGGCGAGGGAGTTGGGGAGATTGTTGGATGTGTTGGGGGTTGAGACAGTTTAGAGTGCTTGATGGGTGTGTAACTGAGCGAAGAGGGGTATCGGATCTGCATGGGACAGGGCTGAAGACGGTAGATGTACCCGTGATAGATTGAGTATACCGACATGGAAATACTTGATAATACAGACTCCCGACTCTTTTCGTAATTTTATCCTGACTATGTGAAAAGTGGTCACGGAGTGTGATTTGCGACGGAAATTCGTCCATGACAATACATCAAGGAAACGATGAAAGAAACATTTGAGATGTTAGACACCACTGCTCTATAACACTGTTATAGATTCTATCTGTCCTAAGGGGAGTGCTTAGAAAACTAAACTGTCTGCAGTAGTCCACAGTAGAGGGGACGATCATCAGTTGTCTTCTGTCCAAAAGCTCCGTCGTATTCATCTTCTGGCTCCATTTTCACCACTCATCCTCATTCACAGAGCTTCTGTTGTCTTCCCACCCTGACTTGAGTGCAAGCAATCTGATAGAACCCCAAAATTCTTGCATTTTAGATTCTATCTGTTATTTCCGTCTGTCTTCGTGACGATTACATTGATCATGCATACCAGGAATACCATGAAGTCATGGACAAAGAAAAGCTGGCAGCACGTGTACGCACTCTCAGGTCTTCCTTTCCACATCTAGAAGGTCCATTCCGTATCAGTAGGACTATTGGAAGAAAACATTTAACCTGCTTTGCAGGTTACATTTATGTACATACAATGCATCCGGGTTGTTGTTCCTGCAGTGTATTGTGAGTGGGTCTTGGCAGCAGCCGTGTAAGTGATGGCCCAATCAGGGCCAAGATCACAAGCACGTTGGCGAGTACATCATAATAAAAGACTTAGCGCTAACTACATTGACGACATGGGGCCGAAGACGGTGACACGGGAAGCAGGTAGGGATCAAACTTCGAACCAGAGAAAGCACCATGACGCACCCACATGGGAGAACGTGGGGTTTGTATTAACTCGGAGCTCCAAGAGAGAATCAGGGGCATCAATGCATATGTTCCCCAAGACACGTGGGGTAGAGAACATCTGTGATTCCCGCATCGTCGCATCATTGGATCCCAATTCCATCACCGATGCTCCCATGGCCGCGGTGCAGGTTATGGCCGACCGACGGCCGATCAATACCACTCTAAGCCGGCCATTTGCTGCAGCATATATTAACCTGCTGTCGCCTTGACCTTGATGGAAAAAGATGTCGCGTGAGAGAGCTTCTTCACTCGACAATCTCCCAATTGACCATGCTCCCGAGACTTGACGTCCTCGCCGCGTGTCTGGCAGCCTCGCTGTCTGTTGCGTCGGCTCAGACCTTCCGCAGACTCGGCACCTGTCCATCTCTGGGTTGCGTTATTCCGCCGGACCAGCAAGACTTTCTCCCCGGCCAGGAGTTCGACGTCCGTTTTGAGATCCACGCCCCGAAGAACGGCTCCGAGGCCTTCAACAACGGTGTTCCGGATGAGGCCTTCACCGCAACCATTGCCAAAGACGGCGGCCGAGCAAAGAGCATTGCCGAATTTTTCAAGCTCAAGGAGCCTTCACTTGAGAAGTGGACCTTCTCTTGGTTCGAGGATCTGTTCGCTCAAGATACCAAAACCCCCTCCATCGTGAATGTTGCCTCGAAAGCCTACCGCCGAGTAGCCCTTTACGAGCCCGGCACCTACACGGTTACCCTCAAGTACTACTCCGGCCAGACCACCACTGCTGAGTGGACCGTTCGGCCATTAGCAACCAAGAAGAAGGCCAAGAATGTCATTTTCTTCATTGGAGATGGCATGACCACCAACATGATTACCGCTGCCCGTCTTCTAGCCCACAAGACGGTCAACGGAAAATACCAAACTCTTCTCTCGCTTGATGAGTTCCCTGTTCTGGGACATCAGATGGTTCGTCTGTAAACTTCCAACTTGGAGCTTGTCGTTCGCTAATCGCCTACGCATTAGACACACTCTATCGATAGCTTCATCACTGACAGCGCCAACTCTGCATCGGCACTCTATACAGGCCACAAGAGCAGTGTCAATGCTTTGGGGTGAGTATACACCACTGTGACGTCGAATGGGAACAGGGCTGACGAGTTGCTACCAGCGTTTATGGCGACTCATCTCCTGATCCGCTTGACGATCCCAAGGTCGAGACTATTGTTGAGCTTCTTGTTCGTATTTGGGTATGCGATATTACATACTCCTCAGTCCTGTGGATAATCGACTAACTGACTATGGCAGGGATCCGCCTGGGGAGCTGTTTCGACTGCCTTCATCGCCGATGCCACTCCCATCGCCCTGACAGGCCATTGTCGGGCACGTTCGCAATACGGCGTGTTGATTGACCAAGCTTTGAATGGTGTCAGAAACTACTCTTGGACCAAGACCAATGGTCCAGATGCCTATTTCGGTGGCGGTGCCGAGCAGTTTATTGCTGGTTCCGGCTCGTTCGAAGGCAAGGACTACTATAATGAATTTGCCAAGAAGGGATACAGCGTCAGCTTGAACAAGACATCGCTACTCGCTGCTCCCAACGACAAGAAAGCTCTCGGAATCTTCTGCAAGAGCAATCTCCCCGTCTGGCTTGATCGTCACATCTATACCGACAACCTCGAGATCAACAATGACCCAAGCGGCGCCAACAAGTCAGCCAAGGACCTGCCCGGTCTTAAGGAAATGACTCTCAAGGCCATTGACGTCCTCCACAACCGTGGCGGCAGAGATGGGTTCTTCTTGATGTCAGAAGGAGCCTCAATTGACAAGCAGATGCATAATCTGGACTATGACCGTGCCCTCGGCGACCTTCTCGAATTGGATGACACTGTCAGAGCCACCATTGAGAAGCTCAAGTCGCTGCGCATCCTGGATGATACCCTCATCGTCGTGTCGGCTGATCACGGCCACGGTTTTGATGTCTTTGGATCCTCAGACACCAAGTACTTCAACTCCCAGACTGATGAGCGCGCCAAGCGCAATGCTGTCGGTGTCTACCAGAACTCTGGTCTCTCACAGTACACCGAGCCCAAGCCCGGCGTCAGCTATGGTACAGGCGCCAACTTCCCTCTCAATTGGGATCCTCGATACGTCATTGCTGCCGGGCTCGGTGCTAACCCGGATCACCGCGAGGCGTATGGCGTCGGAAAGACACCACGCACTCCGGCTTCGGCAAAGAATGGCGAGTACTATGTCAACGACAAGGACAGACCAAATGGCTTTGTCGTTAACGGGACCCTGCCAACCAGCGACGGCCAGGGTGTCCACTCACTCACCGATGTCCCAGTGTTTGCTCGGGGTCCTTGCCAGGAGACATTCGGCGGCACGTACAGCAATATTGACGTATTTTACAAGATCGCCAACTGCCTTGGGCTAGGACAGGGAAGAAATGTGACTGAGGGACTGAGGAAGAGGAGGGACTGAGAATTGGAGAGAAGGGTTGGGGTTGGATATGAAAAATGAGTAATTAGTAATGAAAATAATGATATTATTATTCTTGCCCAAATCCCAGAAAGCTAGATAAAGGGAAAAAAATATATGAATACAAAAAAAAGGGTATTGAAGTTAGAAAGAAGCTTTTGATGGTGTCGACATAATCCCTGTTGGTGCCAAGCTCACCTGAATTCGCGCCCCGCTCGCATCGCGTCCCACGTTGGTTATTGCTTGGCAACCGCGTTCTTGATTGATTGCACATCGCTCCTGTCGGGTTTGTTTGGTGATGAAGGGCAAGTTGTTGCCAGTCCACAGCAGTGTCTGAAGGTGCATGCTGAGATTTAAAATTGGAGTGAGCATCTGTGTCGTTTTAAATTCACCAACTATCGAAATCCAGCCGCAGAGCACCCCCCGCACTGCAGCACCTCCAGTATAGAGAAGCTGGTTGTGACTGCTCCAAGATGGCCTCAACACCTCAACCACACATGGAGAGATTCTTGCGAGATTGGCGCCAAGATGCGCTTAATAAAGCGCAGTATGAGTCCGCAATCTACGTGGGAGACAAACTGCTCGCAATGACTAGTATGCATCTATTTCAAAACCAAATGCGCCAGATCGCTAACCTTCCCTCCCCTGCATGCAGAGAATCACATCGACGCATTTTGGCTTGCCCAAGTCCACTTCCAAGCGGGGAACTATACACGCGCCCACGGTCTCCTAAGTAAACACAACCTGATCACCTCGAACCCAGCCTGTCGCTACCTTGCCGCCCATTGCTTGATCAAGCAGAATCTCTTCAACGATGCCTTGGCCTTGCTCGGTGAGCAAACCCCAAGCCACTTATTTTCAAACGACACGAAACGAAAGGCGAGCCGAACTACAAGCCGGTCAGGCCCAGGAAGAGCAGGCTCCAAAGCACCCGAGCGACACCAAGGAGAGACGGACGAGGAGGCAAAGAACCGGCGACATGAGGCTGGCATGTGCTACCTGAGAGGCCTCTGCTTTGCCAAGCAGAATGCGTTTGACCGAGCAAAAGAGGCATACAAAGACGCACTAAAGATCGATGTACAATGTTACGAGGCCTTCAGCCAGCTGGTTCGCAACAACCTCATGTCACCCGACGAGGAAGAAACATTCATGAGCTCCCTCGACTTCAACTCAGTACGCGCTCCCCACGGGGGCGACGATCCAGAGATCGAGTGCGAGCCAGGCGAATACGTACAAATGCTCTACCAGACCCAGCTTTCGAAATACAGGAACCCGGCCGCCTTCAACACAGCCATCGAATCCCTGACGACACACTACGGCTTGGAAGACAATGCCGACATCTTGCTCGCCCGTGCCGATCTTCTGTATACCCAGTGCCGCTTTAAGGACGCGCTACAAATTGCAGAGCCCATCATTCAGGACGACAAGTTCAACTTCGCTGCCTACCCGATTTACCTCGCCTGCCTGTACGAGCTGCGAAAGACCAACCTGCTTTTCCTCACAGCCCACGGGCTTGCCGATTCCCACCCAGACGAGCCGTGTACGTGGCTTGCCGTGGGTATATACTATTTCTCTATCGGCAAGGTAGCCGAAGCTCGTCGATACTTTAGCAAGGCCTCCATGATGGATGCGAACTTTGGTCCTGCGTGGATAGGATTCGCGCACACCTTTGCCGCTGAGGGAGAGCACGACCAGGCTGTGACTGCATACTCAACCGCTGCTAGATTATTCACTGGCACACATCTCCCGCAAGTGTTTTTGGGCATGCAAAATCATGCCATGAATAACATGACGGCCGCCGAGGAGTTCCTCAAAAACGCTTATGAACTGTGCAAGACTGACCCATTACTTCTCAACGAGATGGGTATCGTGTACTACCACCAAGACCGGCTCAAGGAAGCTGCCGGATTGTTTAGACAAGCCCTCAAGATTGCCGAAGACACTGGCAGTGATTCCCATGCTTGGCTAGGTGCGCGCACGAACCTTGGACACGCTTATCGCCGACTGAGACTTCTCGATGAGGCTCTCGAGGAATTTGACACTGTTCTTCGGGAGGGAGGGAAAGATTCTGCTGTGTTCTGCGCCAAGGGGCTTATTTATCTGGACCAGGGCAGGGCGGACGAAGCGGCGCAGGTGCTTCACCAGGCGCTGGCCATCCACCCGCAGGATCCCGTCGCGACCGAGTTGCTGAGCAAGGCGCTGGAAGAGTCGGCAAAGCTGGATATTGACACGTTGAGCGGGAACAAGGCTGTTAATACGTTGTTGGATGCAGAGGAGGAGATGGGCGAGATGGCGAGGTTTGATGCCGAGTTGAAGGACATGCACATGGCTGCCAAGGCAAGGTTGGAGAAGAGGGCGAGGGGCAGGGCAGCGGCTGCTGCGCGGGCAGGAGGTGGTGATAAAGGGAAAGGTGTTGCAAATATGCACACGCATCCGAGGAATAATCGGCGTGGCGCAAGAGCAGGTTACGGTGGATTGGGTGAAGGGAGTATGATGGAGATGAGTGATAATGAGTGAGGAGGAAAAAAATAAACTGTCGGGTTTTTGGGGGGATTTTGTTGTATTCGTGTTTTTGTTTCATTATCTGTATCTTTGCGACCTGGAAACATGGTTTTTGGTTGGGTATGGAACTTTTTGTTATAGCATAGCGACGGCGTCTCTGCGACTGGATGGAAGGGTGTCTCAAAATTGGGAAGAAGAAGAAGAAGAAGATGTGTGATCAAAAACTGGTTTGAATTAGACATTGGCAAATCTGTGATATTGTTTTCCCGCCCCAGCTCCATTCGTACAGTTTATCTAGAGCTTCTCCTTTGGTTCAGCCAGCTCTTCTACTCTTGCGAACTTGTAGTAAAACTCGAGACTCTGTGGGTTGGCCAAGGTGCCACTGGCCTTGATCTTTTGGCCCGAGACAATCTGTTTGACTGGCAACTCTACCTTTTTCAGATTGATGGTTGTCTGTTTTTTGTTTTCGTTGTCAGCACTCACTCAGTACTTCATCATGCCTCGGGGATTGCAAAAAAGAAGAAAAAACTTACGGGGATCTCAGGAGTCTGGAAAATCCACGTGGGGACATGTCGCTTGCTCAAATCCCTCGAGATAGCATCCTTGACCTCCTTCACCAGCTTCCTGTCAAACTTGTGGCCCGGCTTCATCAGCAGGAACAGCATGACCCTCTCGTCGTCGTCATGCGGCCTCCTCTGCCCCACGCAGAGCGAATCCTGGATCTTGTCGGCGAACCACCTCTCCAGCACGCCGTAGATCTCTGCCGAGCCGAAGCGGACTCCGGAAGGGTTGAGCACGCCGTCCGCTCTGCCTAGGAATGAAATGTTTCCCGTGACCGGATGGACGACGCAAAAGTCTCCGTGCGCCCAGACGTTCTTGAATCGTCCAAAGTAGGCCGAGTGGTACTTGCTTCCGGGGGGAGCTGGGACCAGCACCGTCTTCCCGTCCGGGGATTTGGTGTGGCTGTCTCCCCAGAAGAAGCAAGGGACGTTGGGGAAGGACGAGGCGGCGACGAGCTCGCCTGGTGTTCCGGGCTGGACATCCTTGCCGACTGTTCCGTCCGTGTCCACTGTGGAATCGTAGATGGCGACGTGGATGCCCAGTGATGGCCCCTGCGTGCCACCTACGTAGACTGGCGTTAGCGGGTTGAGAATACCGAAGCATCCTGCTATGTCTGTGCCGCCTGAGATGTTGCCCAGTTGAACGTGGGACGGGAAGCCCTTGTCGTAGAACCACTCGAAGAGTTGGTCGGAGAGGACCATTCCCGTCGAAGTCACGACTCGGAGCTTTGAGAGGTCGGCTATTTCCCGCGGTGAGATGCCGGCTTTGCTGAGCTCAAACATCCAGCGGGGGGAAATCCCGAGTTTTGTTGCGCCGTGCTTGGCCGCTAGGCGGACGAGGATAGTCGGGTCTGGCAGGAATGGCGAGCCGTCGTAGAGGATAGATCGTCCGCCGAAGAGGAGAGAGCCGACGTTGGCAAGATACATGATCCATCCCGTCGTCGTATACTGCAGGGTAACGCTATCCGGGCCTAGACCCTCGTGTAGCACGCCCTCCTTGAAGTAATTGATCAGTATTCCTCCGACCGAATGCACGATAGCCTTGGGCGTACCCGTCGTACCAGAGGAATAACAAATCAACAGCGGCTCATGGAAGGGGATCCTGATAAACTTGGGCAAACCTTTCCTTGGTACCCCGCCCCTATCCGCAGCCATTAAGAACGAACCCCAAGTCTCTGCTTTGGGGACTTTAGAGATATCCTTGGCCTCCTCGAACCGCCGAATAGACACGACCCCTTGAAAGTTGGAGCAGTCCTTCAAACCATCCACAATTTCGGCCATTTTCCCTCGCAAATCAACAACCTTGCCATTATACAACGCGGAATCATCCATGAACAATAACTGTTTGTTTTTTGTCTTTCGTCAGCAACCCACCAACTGGTCTTTTCTTCATAGTATATGTTTGATGACGGGGAAAGAAAAAAAATACTGACCTTGGGATTAACCTGCACAGCCCTCTGCAGAATCCCCTTGACGCCCATATCCGTACTGCTGCTGCTAAACACCGCACCGACCCACGTGCTCGCCAGCAAAACCAGCAACGTCTCAACGCTATTGGCAGCCACGATCACGACCCTATCCCCTTTTTTTACCCCCCTCTCCTTCATGGCTTTCGCCAGCGTCGAAGCTCGCTCTCTCAGCTCCCCGTAGGTGACGCTCCGCTCCTCTTTTCCGCCTTCCCTTACTTCGACAACAGCAACTTTATCATCTTCTTTTCCTTCCTTGCTATTACCTGCCTTACCTCCTTTACCTCCTCCTTTCGACTTGGAAAAAAGCATATTCTCCGCAAAGTTCATCCTGAGCCCCTCAAACCACCTGGGCACGGCATCGATCGGTTGGCTCTCATCAACCACCCGTTCGTACGAGCCCTCGGAAATAAAATTCCCGGCCTCGAGAACTGAACCCCAAAAGGCCGAGCGGTTGGTCAGGGAGAAGGAGTGTAATTCCGAAAAGGTCTTTTTTTTTTTGTGTATATATGAATGATGTCAGTATATTTTTTTAAAAAAAAATATTTTCAATCACAAAAGTATATATATGTATATAAATACATAAATATAAAGAAAAATGCCTACACTACCTTCGACTTCAAGCCATACTTCTCATCAATTCCCTGCATAAACGTGTACATTGCCGTGCTGGAAGGGTCGGGGTGCTCCCACAGCTTTCGCGGGACGGGATGCGACTCTGTTCCCGCCATCTTCTTTTACTGCGATTGTTGATAATAAAATAAATTGAGATTGAGATGAGGAGGAGGTGCTTTGGATAAAATTGGTGTGCTGTGTTGTTGATGTGTTTCGGTATGTGAGATGTTGCACCGCCTCATCCACAACGGACTCCTTTCTCAAAAAATACCCAAGTGTGAAAAGACAAAAGAAGAAAAGAGAAAGCGAAGATCGGAGGTCCGATTATACTTTTGAGAGACAGAGAAACTCCGAGGCTCAGTGATA
This sequence comes from Cladorrhinum sp. PSN259, assembly GCA_033725935.1. NCBI lineage: Eukaryota > Fungi > Ascomycota > Sordariomycetes > Sordariales > Podosporaceae > Cladorrhinum > Cladorrhinum sp. PSN259. Next base: position 834,315 of record MU867063.1, on the reverse strand, counting down.
CGGTGCGGGGTCAACAACCGGTAAACCCGGGAAACAAGTCCCGGGCCTCCATACAACCTGCCGCGCTACTGTGCTACCGTTGAACAAAAAACAACATCACATAGATCGGCCCGGGTTCCTCGGTAACTTTTCTATATTCGGAGAACCATCGTGAAACTGATGCAGACAATGAAAATAGAGTGCTTCTATAAAATAGAAATACAAGACACAATGGTTTTACCCCCTCCTTTCGCTCTCCTTTCGCTCCAAGAAAACCGCAGAGAACTCCTTGCTTTGCCAAACCCGAACCAAAAAAAAAACCAAAAAAAAAACCATGCGCCATCAAGCCAGTACAACCGTTGAAAGGCAAATAGAGAAATATTAAAACACTATAGCCCATTATCCATCCTATTATTTGCCATCATCCCCTCCGAAATGCCTCCATAAGCAACCCCAGTCGCTCTGTTCATCTTTTTGCTCACAGATACGGCATCCATAACGCATCGCAGGCCGCCAAGTTCATAGGATTGACAGCCCTAGCAATTAGATCAATCACCGTCTGGTGAGATGGCAAGTTACCAGCCGGTGCCTGCGCCAGAGACATCGCCTTCTTGACAATCATCTCGCTGTTAGCCTGCACCGTCTCGCGCACTTGATTCTCCGTCATGGTCGTCGCCATCCGGTGACTAGTCGTTGTGAACCAGTGCATCATCTCGTCCCGCACAAATAGCGTCAAGGCATGATCCAGATGGAATTCAGGCTCCGTCAGGCACCGCGCAATCGCCATGACAGAGCACGTGTAGATACCCTCAGTTGCCAGCGGTCCCATGAGTGTCTGGAGATTGGGCGTCAACCGGAAAGGCACGGGCTCTTGGTTGTAAAATATCGGTCTGTTATTAGCCATGAATGGCACCATTTCCGAGCCCCAAATGTTGCCCGAGCCACGCGCAATGTTGAGCTTATGCGGGTACCGCTTGTCGATGTGGAGGATGTATGTCATGAACGTCATTGCCGCTAGTTGGTACGAGAAGCGTCGCCTGAAGAGCCAGAACTCGGCAAATTCGGGGAACGTGGCCTGGAAATACTCGAGAGCGATGGTGTGATCCACATATTTCTCCTGAATCGCCCGGAACACCTCCAAGCGAGCAGTGGTCGCGTGCTCAGGTGGTCTCTGTCCCTGGTAAACATTAGCATCTGTCACGCGATCATCCCCGCCAACAAGACTACTTACACCTCCCTTGGAGTCATTGAGCCCGCGAAGCTTATCCATCGTGTAGAGCACCGGTTCATCCTTGGAAATTCCATTGCGTCTGCAGTGATCCTCATAGACGCCCTGGAGGGTGATGTACGACGTGTCCTCTTGGAAGATCCTGATTTGGGGTGCAAGAGGAACCATTAGAGGTAAAGTGAACTGTAGGTCGCGACGCCGGCTCTCCTTCTTGCTGGCCAGAGTTTGGTTGAGCTGACGGAACAGCTGCAGAATACGCTCTTCACGCCTGCAAGTTCTCGGGGTCGGATGCTGGACACCAAAGGCGTGGATGCTACCATCATGGCCGCGAATCTTGAGTCGCCTGTGCGATGCCCCGATGTTTCGAACAAGGTCGACGTTGGGCATGAACTTCTCAATGCGGATGAAGTCCTGATTCTTGTCCTTGTGCTGAAGATATTGACCGGGAATCTCCACCTCGTCGAATTTCTGATACCTGAATTCACTGAGGTGCGGCGAGTAGTGAGCAAAATTTTCAAGGGGCACAGGTGTCGGCCGACGATCAAGCTTCTCCTCGAATTTATCGCGCCACTTTCGTAGCTTGTGAATGTATTCGTACATGGTTGGCTTGACCTTGACGAAGTCTGCCTCAAAAGTACTCTTTATGTGACTGGGCAGGATGGTTTCGGCGAACCGTGTTATGTTGTTCTCCGTCGCCTGAGGGAGCTTCACATCCTTGGCGTACGACGCTGGCACACGGCTCACATACGCAAGACCGTCATTTAGAAGTGCAACAATGAGACGGTATGCGTCCTCATCAGGCGGACACTTGAAGTGCTTCTGAATCTGATCTACCATTGTTTCCATGGACAACGCCAGCAATGGGAACGCAGTCTTCACAGCACTCATGATTTCCTCAGTGTACTCCCAAGGCATCCTCCTCTGGCCAGACTGCTCTTCTTTTGACTCTGTCTTGACCTGCACAGGAGTGTCACCGTTGGCTGTTGCTGGTCGAGAGTCGCCAGTGGGTGTCGGCTTTGCGGCAGCATCACCATCCTGTCTCGTTTGCGCTGGGGAGCCGCTGGGTTTAGCCGCGGCTGCCTGACGCTGTCTAGCTTTGGCCTCCTGTGTTTTCTTGATGGCGAGCATGTCTTCCCGGCTCGTCCTGAGCTGAAAGTAGAGGGCCTGCGGATACGTCTTGGCAATCTTGAGGAGAATATTGTGCACCCTGGGAGCTTCCTTGTAGGACAGGCCGACGAGAAGCTGGGGAATGAAAGTGATCCACCACCATACGTGGATATCGCCCTTGAAATCATCAAACCCACTTGCAATGGTGCCGTTCGCATCGTCAATGCTGAGCAGCCACAAAATCCGCGAGACAAGCTTTCGTGACTTGTGGTTCTTGTAACTGGACGCGGCTTGCAAGTAGCTAGTAAGTGCCTGTTTGCCGGCGTTGACGTCAGTCGGGTTCTCCTTGAACTTCCTGTCGTTGAAGAATCCCCACTCAGCCCAAGCCTTTGCCGCTGTGATGTCAAAGTAGAGGGCCGTGCCGTAAGAGCTATCTGCGTCTTCCTTTTGGCCAAGCTTCTCCTGGAACATGCCTTTCAGAGTGTAAAACTCAGCCTTTTGCGGTGCACTGAAGTAGTTGAGGTTGGTGTTATTGATCACATCCAAGCCACTTGTAAGTTCGTCCGGGTTTTGATAGTGACACTTTGCTTGCTCCCGCAGCTTGAGGAAAGCTTCCTGAATTTCAATGTTAGGAAGAGTGTAAATGCGGCTCAGCTGACTGATGCAAACATCGGGAAGATTATGCTTCCTTGCGACGTGGGCAAAACGGTTGATGATCCAAGCCGTTTCATGGTAGCCGCGATATGCGTGCGAGGCGCCCCCGGTGTTCTGTCCATTTTGTGGAGGCAGTAGGGTCAGATATGTCCCGTTGATTAGACCAAAGATATGCTGTCTCCATGTGACCAAGTCCTGCCAGGCTACAATATCATCCCACGTGTTTGGAAGGCGGTCCCTCCATGTTCCCAGGAGCATTTTCAGCTCGTTGGATTTAACATCAAGGTTGTTCTGGGTGGTCTGCAGAAGACTCGTAACAATGACGCTCGCGTCATGGAGTTCAACCAGTTGCTGGAAATTTTGAAGTAGCGGGATGTGGGCTGCAGTAAGGCGCTTAGGGAGCTGGTGCCACTTGCGGATAGAAAGCTGAGCTGATTCGTCAACGATGAGGTTGAAGCCCGCCATCGTCTCCTTCTTGTCGTGGAGCTTCAGAAGCGACATGAAAGCTTGGAAAAACGAGCGACGCGGGGTTGGAGCATCCATTACACCCTTGATAAGCCCGTCAAGTTGCTCCTTGTTTTCGGGGGTTTGCCAATACTCGGTGTTGCGCCAGGCGCACTCGAGCAGCAGGTCCTGATAATTTTCGTGCTTAGCGAAATCCTGGAGGATCTCCCACTGCTGAAGCTTCTGAGCGGTAACGACCCACTGGTCTTCCCAGAGCATGTATTCAGTCTCTGAGAACGGGACCACGCCAGTTCTGCCCTTGATCTGCGCAGCCTCATACATCCTCTGGGCCTTCTCCCACATTCCGTGTTGCTCATAGGATAACGCGGCATTTGTCTCAACGAATTGGCAGCGGCGGCGCCAGGTTCCGTAAAACAAATCATCTTCACCCAGAGAAGCATAAAGCTGGACCAGTGCATCGAGATTGCTTTCCCGGACAACTGCGGAATCCATCTCGGGCTTGATAGCAGCCTTCTCCAATTGGTAAAGGGCAGTATACCAAGCGTCGTAAGTCTGCGCGCAGTATTTGAGCACATGGGGTGGGATCTTGCACTGAGGCCATGCCTTGACAGCCCCGGCCATGAGTGACTGAACCACATTGGGCCGCTTGTCCATTTGTCGAGAGTGATATTCCCTAGTAAGAAGGACCACCAGACCACGCTCTAGTTCAGGCTTGTCCTCTTTGGAGTTGGTAGACCAAAACATCGGGAACAGTGATACCCAAAGCTCATGCGAAAAGGCAGCATCGAGGTGCTGGAGCTGAGTGATAGGCTCCAAAATGTCTCGTACTCTAACATCGCCAAGTTCGGTAACAAAGCGTTTATGATTTGACATGAAGGACTCGTATTTGTCATCGATGATGGCATTCGGTTCGCGAGCGTCACTGGCCGAGAAGAGCTGGGATAGGGCAACTGTACGGAAGTCATCCTGGTGAAGTTGAATGGTTGGGTTCATGTCAACGCCGCTAAGCAGGAGCTGGGAGACTTGTGCAAGCCAGTAAGAATCTGCCAGCATGCCCCAGTCTTGGGAGAGGATGATGTATTTCAAGCGGGAGTTTGCCGTCTTTGGTAAACTCCTATCGAGGATGGTCATGAACTTGTTGCGCATTTCAACATCTTGGGCTCTGCATCCGATGAGAAAAGAGTGTTCCATACGAACAGTGAGCTCGGTGCGGGCCACCTTCGGATCCTCGTAGATGCGAATGACAAGCTCGAGGAACTTCATCAAGAGAGTCGGGTCTTGGCGGTGCTCAAAGGTAATCATTTTATGAAGCACAGCCGTTTTCTCTTTCAGCGTTGGCCATGTCTGTTCAGAACTAAAGACCCATTCCTCAACCATTTCCAGAATCTTGGCACAAAGGCCGATGTGCATAGACTTCTCGACAATGGTTGCCAAGACACTTAGGAAAGGCCGACGATGATCACCCAGAATGTCCATGCGCATCGCTGTGACTTCAATTGCCTTCAGGATCAAGCCAGTTTGAATCTCAAGATCATAAGCGTTCATCTCTTGAGGCGCATTAGGATCTTGCTGAGGACGAACACCACTAGCCTGATGAGCCGCCTGATGAGCCACGGCCGCGTAATGCGAGACATGATCTCGGGCTAGCTTGGATTGAAGCGATTTCATGATCGCAGGTATGTGCTGGTCAATAGAAGTTGTCTGGCGGCGACCTAAAGACCACAGAATATTGATACCTGACACATAGTTGGACGCCGCCATACTCTCCGTTGCGATCCCGGAGAGGAAGGAGACGATTTCAGACGTCTGTTGTTCAGATTCGCCTTCCGCATCTGCATCTTCCATGGGCACATCCTCCGGAGCGGCATCAAGAATGCGCTTCACAATGGGCTTGATGTCGCGATCACCATCGTACTCCTTATCAGCCAAGTGTAAACAATCTTGGATCTCGGGATTTTCCGATTTGAGACACTTCTCCAAGATCTTCTGGATGTGTACCATATTGTTGAGAATCCACGTGTTGGACTTGAAGTTCAGGATAATTCGGACAACCTGAAGGGTGTTGATAATGTTTGTGATAAACTTGTCGTCAGACTTGTCCTTGTCCGAGGAATCAGCAGCAAGAAGCGCGATTGCCTTCTCACTAGTTAGGACCACATCGGTGACATTTGGAAACAAGTCAACCTCGAGATCGCCCCAGTACTGTGGCTGTAAAAGATTGTATAGGAGTGTCAATGCCTTTTTACAAAGCTCTGTTGAAGGCGGTGGAGGAACCGGCGCCGACGGAGAGGCGGGAGTTTGAGCCTTGGCAGAGGGAAGAGGACACCGCTCGTTGAGTTGTGCAATAAACTCAACAAGGTATCTGACCATTTTCTGCCGCCCAACTGGCGGAATCTGGAATTCGGCCTTCTCAGGTTGTCTGGAAGCTGAGGGAGATGACCCCTGGAACTCGTCAAGTCTCCGCTTCTTGGTGTTTGGCGATTCCGAGAGGGCGCGGGTTGGTTCGCTTCGCTTCCCTTCCACGCGTCGCTGCTCCCATTCCCAAATCAGCCACATCATGTTGAGGGCTAGCTTTTTGCTCTCATTGGATGGGTTAGGGGGCGATGCGACCTTACGGAGGCATTGGATGATGAGCATTGCAAATTTGTCCCGCGAGTCATAGAACAAATCCGGATGCTTCACGAGGAAGTGGAAAATGCAGGTCATCTGCTGAGCGTTCTGGCTTTCTTCTGCTAGAATACGGCGAGGAGCAACGGCCCAGACCGGATTTCTGTCCCCAGGGTTTGAGCCACAGCGCTTTGGCATGACGGGTGCCATGAGCTCAAGTGCTTGAGTGACGAGCGCCCTGCCTTCATTCTGGTTGGTCTTGAGCAAGGAGAAGTAGATCTGTGTTACGATCTTGGCCGGCGTCTCATAATGAGCAATGAAGTAGCCAATCACCACATACGCGGCATGCTTATTGATGACGTCGTCCAGGCGAATGTAGGTCCATCCAAACTTGATGAAGTCTTTGCGAGCATCCTGAAGTATCGAATGATGGTATTTGACAAGCATCGCCGAGAGCTGAAGGACCTCCATACGAGTGTGATCGATGCGAGGCTGCGATAGGTCGTCGTGGGGATCTGCCAGGTTGACTTTCCAAATCTTGGTATTGATAGAGTCAATCACGTTTTTATCGAGGAACCTCGGTCCCTTGGTCTGACCATTGCGGCTCCAATGACGCATGACATCCATCGCAAGGATTGGGTTGACGATATTGTGCAGCAGGTACCACTTCGCCCGCTGTGAGACGCTCTTCCCTGCGTAAACATCAAGGCACCGCAAGACGACCGTCCTCCAAAATTCAATCGAAGTGCTGCAAATGATGTTTTTGTAGATGTAGGAAAGCACCGCCTGTGTCTCACGGAAGTCGTCTGCTGTGATGGCTTCAACAAGGCTCAAGAGAGGCTCTAGGTCCTGCGGCTTACGCTCCAAGGCCTTCGTCAAGATGGTCATGAGTTGTTCCGATGCTTGATCGGCGGGGAGACGCAGGGCAGGCGCCAGTATATTGCTCTTCAGATTACGCTCAAGCTCTTTCCCAACCTGCTTCAGCCATTCGATGTGTTCTCTGTTATCCAACCAAGATGAGGTATTGGGAAACTGGCAGAGGGCATCCAGTATGTTGATCGTGTTGACGATGGCGTTGAATTTCGTCTCTTTCCCTTGGCTGATGATATTATTGCACGTCTTGATGATGAACTCGACATTGGCGGCACCATAATCACGGAGTGACTGGCTGTCTGGATGGCGCAGCACCTGTGAGAGGAATCGACCATACCTCAGCTCCTCAATCTTGCCAAGGGTAAACCCCAAGACATCTGATGGATATTTGTTCAGGTATTTGTAGAGAGGAACACGGAAAGGGCTGAGGTGGGTTCTCCTCAACTTCTCTTCGAGGTCCAAGACATTGTCAATGACTCGTTCCTTGAACTGCTTGGCTGCTTCGGGGAGGAGGTGGAAGATGTTGAACACGGCCGCAATGACCTTCATTGCATTGTGTTGCTCGAAAAAGGTGAAGGAAACAGTCTGCAGGAATGCAGGCTCAGCTATCACTTTGATATGATCCAGGAGGCGTGACCCAATCTCGACCTTGAAGTATGTAGTCAGCAATCTCAGAAGCCGGGCAAGATTCTCTAAACTATGGACAGTCAAGCGTTTGGCATCTTGGAGGCTGGCTAGAACTGGTCGCAGACCTGACTGAAGGAGGTCCTTCGGCAGTTTGCTCGTATGCAAAAGGACGGTCCTGAGAGCCTCAGTTGCCGCCTCGATCGTTGGCTTCGAGTCAGAATACAGACACTTGAAGAAGACTTGAACCACCTTTTGCCTGGTGGGATTATTGGGGCCAGTGGCAAACTCATCGAAGCCCATGGCGGTGCTGAGGATTTTGATGCAAGCGACGCGAAGGCTCACAATGAAGTGCTGGGTGCGAAACTCCAGAGTCTTGCCCGCGAGAGATTCGTCGCTGGCATCGGCTAGAGCTAACGACTCCATGAGAAGTCGATTGAGGTTGTCATCAAACGCAACAAAGTCTCGCTTGAGATTCATGTAATAAGTAACTGCGTCAATGAAACCAATCTGGATCGGAAACGGCAATGCTCTTAATGGCTTAGCATAAATTGGCGTCAGCAAATGCTTTCGATGGGGCTCGACCAGCTCCCAAACTTCAGCTCCCGCAGCCTTGGCTATTAGCTCCAGGGAGCGACGCGCAGTCTCCCGCACATGGCGATTCATGTGGGATAGCTCGTTGTTGAGCATCAGGATCATCTGAGGGATACGCGAGAACTTGGTGTTTTGTTGCGGTTGGGCTGACGGCGGCTGAAGCATGCAATCGGGCTTCTTGATGTTCTTGGTGAGTCTGGTCAACAGAATCTCTAAAGTAACCTGCGCTGACCTCCTAGTCTTTTCGGAAAGATCTTGAGGCATGTCCTTGATCACGTACATCAAGGCGCGGAAGAATTCGATCTGCTTCGTGGCCACCCACAAGTCGCCCAGATCGATGTCGCTAAGCAAGACCTTGATCCCAAGTGTCCCTCCCGTCTTGGTAAACCACTCTTCCTCGTAGCAACCATGACAAAAAGTAGAGGCGAGGTTGCTGAAGAACGTTAAACGGTGGATATGCCTTGGCCCTCCGAAAATTGTGACAGCAGATGCGTAGATCTCTTTGATCATCCTCTCGGCAGCTTCCCGGATATCAGGGTGCTCGGAAGAAAGGGACTCCAAAATGGCGTCTGAAAGAACCCTGGTGTCGGTAAATAGGGGGCCTTCACCCGATTTGGGGTCGAATGGGCTCGCGGATCGCTTCATTTCAACAAATGCTCGTCCAATCTCGATAATGGTAAAATGCCGAGCAATGTTGAGGAGGAAGGCATCCACCTCGGATTTGAAGTCCGGCAATGACTGACAAAACATGAGTGCTTTGATCAGCTTCTTCAAAAGGCCCTCTTCTTCGTCCTTCTTGACAATAGAGCGCTCTCGGTCAGCCGTTTCGAAGACGGAGATGTCGACATCATTGTTGCGAGAAATCAGATCCTGCACCTGGAGACGAACTAGACGAGTAAGATCATCTGGCAAGTTGTCGAACCCAATCCTGAGCTTCACTTGAGCCTTGACGAGGTTCAAGGCCTGCCTCTTGTAATAGAGATCATACTGCTTGCTCGTCGATGTGATCCCTCCCTTGACGGGCTTAGGCACTTCCATCAACTTCTGAATGGCAAGGTCAATGCCCAAGTGTGCTGGAAAAGCCCTATCCCTCTTGGACCCGATGAGTCGTACATCAAAGCTTGCTCGATCGTCAACGTACTTTTCAAAGGCCACTGGTGGAGCATCGGTCATAAATTTCCTGTTTCTGCCACCCAGCTTACCGAGAATTCTAAGCGTGGTGTGAGCGTGGAAATGGCTGTAGGGATGTGGCTTCAGGTGATCAAATAGCGCAGTCATCAGCTCGTCAATGACGGGAGCCATGATGGGGTCAAGATAGTCGGCTGTCAAATTATCCACGCAGAGTTCGAGCGTTCTCAACCCTTGCCCGACAAGCTCGGTCCCGGCCCGCAGAGCGACAACCAATGGCCTCATCAAGAAGCTCAGGTGAGGCAAAAGATTACTTAGTCTGGCCGGCACGGTAAGGCACAGCTCCACATAGAGATCCCGCTCTGCAGGCTTGCGTGCTGCCGAAAGCAAGTTGTTCAGTACATCCAGCATCATCTCCAAAAGAGGAAGAATCTGCTTGTACAAATGCTCGAATTTGCCGCCACCAATGCTTCGGAAGAGAGAGCGAAGGAGGTAAAAGTAGTTCATTGGTTCCTCCGACTTTGTCGACAGCTCGATAGATTTGGTGACAATGTCAACGACATGCGGCAAAAGTACCTGCTCGTTCTGCGAGGCGAACAGCGTGACTGCCATGAAAGCCAATTTGAAGAGCCGGAGCAGAATAGCAGATTTCTTGATGTCGGCTGAGCCAACATCCTCGATCCTTTCCATAAGAAATTTCAGCAGCATGCCGCAGAAGCTTGGTGATGTTGCCTCGCTTGCCAAGAAAAATTGGGGTATATGAAGAAGTGTCGTATGCTCATGAATCATGTCGTAAAGTCGTGGAATCTCCTGCTGGAAAACTTCATGAAAGGTCGCAGGGTCGATGCAGTGGAAGACGGTGGCGAACGTCTCGAGAAGGTCCTTTTCCTCTTTGCTGCTAGAAACCATGTAGAAATTTGCCATGTATTCTACTGGGGAATTGTATGGTGACTCGGAGGCTGGCTTTTCAAGTTCATAATACCGGAAAACATAGGCGCCTTCGCGGAAGAGCTTGACAATGACCTTGACCTCCTCGGCAGTAAAACCGTACGCAACATCTACCCAATGCGCTGGGGCACCAGTCAAGTCAACCCCGCCCTGCGGGTTGCAGCTCTTCAACTGGTAGAATGTATTCTTTAATCCATTCATCAAGTTCTTGAACAAGAACTTGTTGTCCACCACTGGGTCCGCAGCGCGGTCTCGAGGATTCGACGTCTTTATCGGCATGGCGGTAAATATGTCAATCTCGTCCCACTCTGGAGGATGCTCTGTGTCTGCGAGATAGGTCTCAGGGGTATTTTCGGCGGCCTGTTGCGCGTAGAGCTTGGAGAGCTTGACTGCGTTGTGATACTGCCGGTTCATGGCAGCAAACTTGTCACCAATTGCGTTCAAGATCATGATCAGATAGTGCCTGGCATCCACCTTGTTGGGCAACCGTGCAATACACTCAGCCATGTTGAGAAGAAGCTTCGCGCTCATAGTCTGAAAGCTGGTGCCAGGGAAGTTATCCTGCAGATTTCGAGTGTACACCTCCACAGTCTTGCGAATTTGCTCAGGCGTTAGGCTTTCTCGGACATGGTGAATCAGATCTGCCAACATGCTATATGCCAGTGGTCTCATCGTCTCATGCACCGTCAAGCCATCTCCAATGAGGGTCTTCTCATCCAGCAGCTCGTCAATCTTGGGAAGAAAGATCTTCCTGAAGTTGAAGTTGATGATATGACGAATGGCGACTAATAGCTCTTTCCTCGCACTTGACTTTTCCCTCGGGCAGTCCTTGAGCAGACGAACGACAATATCGGGAAGAAATGGGAGGAAATCGGTGAGCTGTTGGGAGTACTGCCTGAGCAGGTAGGCGAGGAAGCTCATCGTCTTCACCTGCGCAGTGATAAAATCGCCGAAGCCCGCCCGGTTTTTTATGTTTGGGCTGACACCAGTATGAATCGTTCCCCTGAGAGCGGCATCCCTGTGTGCCTGGTCCTGGGCCTTGGCCTGACAACTCAGGGCTGACTTGATTAGAGGAACAAAGGCCTTGACATTCTGAGCCACGGTAGACCTGTAGACCTGAAATATTGACACAACAATAATCGGACACTCTGATAGCACTTTGAAGGACTGCATTCCCTTGAGCAAAGGCCGGCCGGATTGCTGATTAGCATCGGTGTTGAAATCTGGGGCTCCCGTCGCGACAGGAGATCCTGGCCTAGGAGACTGCTGGTGTGATGGGAAGGTCATCTGCGTGCTGCCGGGGGTCGATGGGGCTCCTGATGGTCCTGTCGACGATGTGTTGTCCAACTGTTCCCTAACAACCCTATCCAGCTGCTCAAATAGCTCCTGGATCAAGGTTAAAAACTTCTGCACCTTGTCCCCCAACACCTTGCTTTGATGGCGCATGATGTCGGATATGATCTTGACGCAGAGGACGGCATTGTCTTCATTGTCGGTGCTCACGAGCTTCATCAAGAGATCGACAACCTCTTCGGCATACGGTTCGAATGGTTCGGGTGGCGAGCCGGACGTCGGTAATCGGTGGAATATTTCGAGGACGCAGTTTCGCAGTTTTTGCATATTCGCCGCTTCGGGGGTATTGATTTGGAAGATGGGTGGTGATCTAAGAATTATTATGAAGGCTGGCATCAATCGTTTGAGGAAGAAGGGATAGCCGGTGCCGGTGGTGTAGTGGTCGAGCGTGTCTCGCAGCGTTGTCACCGCTTCGACTTTGAGCCGAAGCTCTGGGATGGGGACCTATGGTCAGTCTCATGTTGACGATGACAACGGTGAGAGATCGATGGTCGGCACCGTCGCGTGTGTGATGGAGGTTGGACGGCAGACTTACCAGTCTCTGGAACACTGAGCTTCCTCACCACATCTTCAATGATCATGGTCGCCATGGCTGCGACATGCACTCAATCGGCAGGAGGGCAGCAACCTGGTGAGGATGCGCCGATGTATTAAAAGAGTCGATGATCAGGGGAGTCTTTATGAAGACGTTGTACTCCTAACTAGGGACACTATTAGCCTCTGGTCAACGAGACTGGTGATGCGGAATGGGAAGCTCGGCGGGCTTGCAGCTGCTTTGCGGATTCGCAAGTCCCAGCCTTGGAGCTCTCCAAAAGCTATGATTTGACAATGCTTGCACACCATCTCGGTGAAACAAACCTTTTAAACATCCATGGGATAATGGAAGAAAAAGTCTTTAACTATGGAAAATGAGTATTAAAGGCCGATTAAGAGTCAAGAAAATCTTGGCCGAGTTTGTTCGTTGGCGGGGTGGTTTTAAAGACCCCGAGAATTGCAGCAATGGGGCAATCTCAAAGGAGTGAACTGGTGGAAAGGCTGCGCTCCGCGCTCTGCGCGTCTCGAACTTGACAATCGAAAATTCCCGGTCACCCAGAGCTGGGGGGTTGCGGACGCGAAATCAAAATGCGCTAGGGGATGTAAAATGTTTCTTCCGAAGCTTGGCGCCATTGGAGTGCCTAGAATAAAAGGCGAGGATTGGCTGCCTTGCTCAACGCCTTGTTCCACCCGACTAGGCCTACACCCGACCGCGTTCCATCTTATCTGACCAAATCTTCGGTACGTACCAGAGACTCAAACGTTCAACTCAACATGGAAGCTGCAGCTTGAATTTCCTGACTCGGAGCCTGGTTCATGGTTCCTGTCATTGATGTGCGCGGGCACAGCACCCCGCAATGATCGATGGAGTGCCCGGGTTCTTGGTAATTAAGCAGCAGTCACTACTGTCTGTCAGGCTCCCTGCCCACGAAAAACGGAGACTGCATATAATCTAATATTTCCATGTTTGTAGCGCGGTGCACGCCCAATTCACACTTTCCTACTATAGTATGCCTGTTTCACTTGTTTGTACGCCTATTCAGCTTCTGTTAATGCATTCCTGACTCCTTTCTACGCCTACTGGATATTCCACCACGTACTATCTTTTAACTTACGATTTTCTAATACATGAATATTATTATGTTTGTCCAGTACCCGATTGTAAATTGTGGTGCTTTTGTGTGGCGTTTGCCACCATGACCATTGTTTTTGTTCTTCTTGGAAGGCATCTGATATAATTATCTTGATGAAGGTATCGGAATCGGGCTGTGCCTTAATGGAGTATGGGATTAGATTGGGAGAGCTCTTCTTCGCTCGCGGGATTCGGACTGTAAGGCAGGGTTCTGTTAGCTAGCACGGGGATAAGCCCTCTTACGAATACAGGACTTACTGGTACTTGCTTACCCGGAGGTTTGAGTGCGTTGTGAAAGGAGAAAGATGGGTGGGAAGAAGATGGGTGGGAAGAAGATGGGTGGGAAGAAGATGGGTGGGAAGAAGATGGGTGGGAAGAAGATGGGTGGGAAGAAGATGGGTGGGAAGAAAATGGATGGGAGGTATGGATTTATAGTGGAAGGTTGCTTAGTGGTTCTTAATTAAGTGCGCCTAGGGTAAATGCCCTGGCAGCTGGCCTTATCACCACATTTGGCGACAGTTGAAGGTATCGCGAGATCTTGGTTGTGGGCGTTGTCGTGGCGCCTGCGACCGAGTCGTGCCTTATTAATAGAGCTATTTATAAAGTGTGTACAATTATATAATTATTATTCGGGTTATTTTTTTTTTCGGTTATGCCCGATAACGCTCTGAATTAACAAAGATATTATTATGTTGAAATAAAAATCAATTTAATATATAGGAAAATGGTGAAAATGTGGTTATGTTAGTATTGAGAGGGTGCTACTTGCAGTCTCTAATATTTCGTGGGCAGGGAGTCAGGTTTCGAGGTTCGTCCATTGAACCAACGTAAAGAATAAATAATATCGATTTCTATATCTCTCCCCCAGCGTCTTCACATTCACGCCCGCCTTCCTTTTATCAAGCATCTCAAAGTGATCATTCTTAATAATTTCAAGGAGTGAAAAATTATTTTATTATTTTATAGTTTGTTAAAGGAATGACTGGTCCTCATCATCAACCACTCTAATCTAAAAATCTCTCCAAAACTTAAAAGAATGAAACCTAGCTCAAAGGCTAGCCCGCCGTCTATCCCAAACAACCAAAAATAAACGAAAGAAAGATCGTTAAAAATTATCGTCCAAATATTAAACCTTATTCCAAAACAAGATGTGTTTTTTTTCTCCAAGTGAGTGTGTGTGTAAATTATGTTGTCTCCAGAAACGAATGTCCTTGTGTAAGCGAATGTGTTTGTCGATGCTGATTATTATTATAGTTATGTATGCCTTTATTGCCGAAACGAATGACCCATGTGAATGCTGATGCTGATGCTGATGCTGATGATGCTGTTTTGACCCGAGTATTGAACGAATGACCGGCCCCTTATTAATGCTGCTGATGATGATGATGATGTTGAACCTAGATGATGCTTATGCAGAACGAATGGACGCCTCATGGGTTCTTAAAAGAGCGCAAGAAACCCGTGGCTTGAGAACGAGAGACGATAAACGAACTGCTTAGGCATTGAAGGAGGCAGCACGGCGGCCACGGACGGCCGGGGCAGCCGGGGTAGCGGCAGCGCCACCGGCACCGGCGGCAGGGGTGGCAGCGGCGCCACCAGCGGCGGCGCCACCAGCAGCAGCACCAGAACCACCACCGCACTGGCCGGTAGGAGGGCCGAGAGAAGAGCCGGGGTTGTTCTCAACAGAGGCACCAGGGTTAGGGAACTCGACATCAGTACCCTCGCTAGTCTTGCACTGGTTGCCAGGGTTGAGGCCGGGGACGGCAATGTTGGCAACAAACATGTCAGGGAGGGCGGAGAAAGAAGCCTCGCTACCACCGCTGCCGGTAATGCTGACGGGAGCGCAGTTCATGTAGAACTCGCGATTGCCGATCTTGTTCATCCAAGTCCAGGCAAGGGTAGCATTGCCGGCCGGAACGTCGGCGGGGATGGTGAAGGGGTAGGAGTCAGGGGCAGCGCCATCCGGGTTGTCGGGAAGGTTGGCGGTGACACCACGGGCAGGGCAGCCACCCTGGATGGAGTGAATGACCTTCCACGAGCTGGCAGCGGTGGGCGGGTTGTCGTAGGTGAGAGAAACCTGGCAAGAGCCACCGCCGTGGACGGCAGAGCCGGTGAAGCCCATCTGCTGGGTAGATCCCTGGGCCATCTCAGTGGCAGAACCGGTGAAGGCGACATTCTGGCATGGGAAGTTGCTGCCGCTGGGGTCAAGAGGGCTGCTAATGTGGCCAGCATAGGGGGTAGGGGTCCTCAGGAGCATGTGGGCCTGGGCAATGGAGGCAAAGCTGCCAGCGGCAAGGACGGAGACGGAAGACTTGGTGAAATACATCTTGATTATTAGTATTTGGAAGTTGTTGTTTGTTGGGATTGTAGCGTAGAGCTGATGATACTAGGTATCCAAAAGAGTGATTGAATAGGCTCGATCAACGAGATACTGAATCAGTGTGGGGGGAAGGAAAGAAAGGCAAGTAAACTTGCAATTAGTGAATATTCTCAAAAGGAGTGAGAGAATTAGATTGCACCGGGCAATAGAAAGGAAAGTAAGTCTTGAAAGGAAAGACTGGAGTGGTTGAAGTGTTGAGAGTGAGGATGAGGAAAACTAAGACCAGAGAACTGGGCTCGATGATGTCCTTATATCATCGAGAGACACCTCGAGAAGGTCTCGAGAAGGGTCTCAGTCAACGCCCCATCTCCATGCTGCCTCGGCGGTATGGGAACCATTGCGGGAACAGCCATTCTCACGTAACCTCCTCGAGACGAGATGCGCCGCACAGCAGACCTCGGAGCATCCACTTGGAGCCGTCTACCGGATGATCGACTGGCTGCTAAGTCCTTGGAGTCTTGATTCACGAGACCAAGCCTCCGTGTTACGGCTGCGCCAGGCTTGCCGGGGAAGGGGATCAACGTCGCAGACCCGGCTGGACCTGCATATGCTGCTCGGCTGTGGTGCAAGAAGTAGATCGGCCGAGAAACAGTCAGCTCGTTCAGTCTGTGCAGGTTCGTTTGGAGGGCTGAGAAGAAGGCGTCATGGCGTGGAGGAGTGAGGCCCAGAACGACCAGGGTCATTTTACATTAGCAACCTCCCCTGCAACCAGGGTCCAAACATGTTGTTGAGATTACCGAGACCGTCACGTCGAACCCTTCTAGTTCACACCTTTCGATATGCATGATCAGACACCTGATATTCCAAACTTGGATCTTTTTGCAATGCCATGAGGGCTACCTAGAGAGCCATCAGGAATTGACGATGCCCGGCATCCTTCCATTGCTACCCAGAAGAGGCAGAAACGGCACAGGCGGATGGATGACTTGCCCCCAACCCACCGGTTGCTATAATTTTATAGTATAGTTACCTACTTCAGCAACGCCCTGTGCCGGACGAAAACGCCGGGCGTAAGCTCGGTCGAGGTGGAGTGTGTCACCACCAGTGTACACATGTGCACAAGCCATGGTGGACCAGACCCCCAGATTTTGTTCCTCATTACACGTTTAGTCCTACGTCGGAGTAATGTGATTCATTCGGCAGTCGGAAGGCCATAATCTGATCACCATCGCTGTGACGGACTGGGTATTTAGTCAATACGACGAATTGTGGGAAAAAAAAGTTGAATGTGCAGGGATTCTAATTCCAGGGACCAACAAAGTTCTAAAATGATCCGCGGTGCGTCATCCGCCAAGACTGACAAGCCTCTGGCAGGGAGCGGAAGGGGATCCGCTCACTCTAACGATGGATGCTTGCAGGACCACCCCCGCCGCAGTGTTGGGTGCACCACCATTTTGAGCTTTGCGGGGGCCAATAAGGTGGGGTTGGTGTTTGGAGAGGTTGAAACACCAAAAAGTGCCAATGGGAAAGGTAAATCTGCCCATTGCAACAACTCAATATCTTTCAGATGTCCAGTGTCGCTCAATGGAGTCACAGGATTTCGCAAATATTCATGCTCTTCCTATGGCTCAGGGCCCATCTGTTTAGCTAGACTCAAGACAAACCAACAGCTCACTTTCGGAGGATTGAGGGCCCTGGAGCTGCCCATCAACCTACCAGGTAGCTATTTTCCATTGTATTTGTTACACGCATTAGGTAAATGAATATGGAAGGTTCTTTATTTACACCTCGTTGATCAATCAAGATCTTTGGATGATTCCAAACACGGTGGTTGCCACTCGGCAAGGGACACCTCGTGCAAGTCACAGTGGTGGCACAGCTCCAGTTGCACAATACTGGCCAGGTCGCCGTCGCCGTTGGAAAAGATAAAACACTGGTACAGGCCGCAGTTGTCGCAGGCCTGCCCTCACTTGGCAAGCCTATTCTAAGCTCCCCCAGGCTCACCGTTATTGCTTAGACATTAGGTAGGCAGAACAGTGCTCCATTTTCTCTCTATTCAGGACTCTACGCTAACGAGCCTCCTCTTTCCAAACCGGAAATGCAGCTTCGCTTTCCCAATTCACACAGTCCGAGATGCGAGTGTGTTGTACGCCCGCCCAACGACACAGTCAGTCTGCAAGAAACATCAGACAGCCGCCTTTGCCGGGTCCTCGGGGTCACAATCTGCATCGAGAAACAATTTCATTGCTAAAGTTAGCTTTAGGATCCTCCACACCAAAACTTGAAAAAAGTAGGAATACGTACCATCAAAGATATGTCCTTCTCGGGTCCAGTGCCTCATCTTATCACGCACGAACTCCTCAAAGTCCCACTCCTTTTCCTCAAGCTGGTTCTTGTACAGGTAGACATATGTGTCGGCCTCCCTCTCTTCGCCTTCAACATTGCCGTCGCCCTTGTCGTTGCCAACCACCGTGAGCAGGTTGACCTTTGCCTTTCTGCGCACGTATTCACTGCCCTCAAAATTGTCAAGGTGGCCAATGTTGGCGGCGGTAAGACCCGTCACGTACATCCCTCTCACAGAGTGCGCGCTATCCTCCACCATGCCTGGGTAGACGGCAAATCTTACACGCCGCCGGCAGTAACCATGGAGGATGGCTGGTGTGAATGTGTGCAGATCGCGAATCGCCTTTGGCACGTCTTTCGAGTTGTAGCAGACTGTGTAGAAAACTTCTGGGGCCATCTATGCATTCCGTCTTGGTAAGTATAAAAACCGTCAAGTGCAGTATTGTTTTACGAACCAGCGTGCCTGCAGCGGTCAGTAGCTATTCATCATGGCCCAAGACGAATAGGCAGCTTTCTCACCATAAAAGAAGGCGGCGTGACTCCCTTCATCGCTCTGAACACTCGCCATGCTTGAATATGCTCGATATTTTTAAAAAAAAACCAGTCGAGAGAGGATCTGAATCTGAGAGGCGTGTCTGCTGTCCGTCCAGTGGCGGGCTGCGGGGTGTGTTGACAACGGCGGGTCCCAGTGTCCACCGGGGATTTTACGGGATTTCGGACTGTGTTTTTGCTCAACAGGAACTCCTTATCTTGCACTCTGAATTAGAGAGGGAAAAGGAAAGGAAGCTACGTTATATAAGACAATCTCGTACAACAATTGCGCACCCCCGGCCTTGTGTTTTCAAGGCAAACCTGGAAGAGTCTTATCTCGTTTCTGTATAACGATTTGTTGTTGGTCAGTCACAGTCACAGCGCCAAGCAAGCCATTGCACAGTCACCAAGCTTGGGACCTAGTCTACAACCTAAGCCACCTTTTGTCCTTTCTTTGTCTGGTTAGGAACGGCAGGAAGCTCAAGGTAAGAAGTCACTGCTTTCCCTCCTCTCTTCTTCACGGACATTCCATGAGTTCAGAAAAAGGGGCAGTAAATAAGCAATGCATGTTGCCTGGTTGCGTGTCCCTCGAATTCGGATTAAACTCGCCGAGTGCTAACAAGGCCTTGACAACCAGGAAGTGCACATCACAAAAGTTGTTTACCTAATGAAGGCAAAGAAAAGAACAAGCATTATTCCACATTAAGAAATAATATTGTATCATTTGCCCAAGACTTTTCCAGGTTAAAACTCATCCCAATGCCATCATGACAAATGCCGGTGTGTTAATGTCCACCGGCACCGTGATGCATCGGGCCGGTCCGTCAGAAAAAAAAGTCCCACTTCTTCATCCCGTTTTACCGTTAAACTCACTCACACGGCTACCTACCACAACTTTCCACAAACACAAACAGTCACTCTTTCATTTTTATTTTTATTTTTGATATCCCTGTTCAAACCCCAAGATTTACTCAAAATGTCAGAAGCTCTCACCGACGAAATAGAAGCCATAAACTCCATCTACGGCGACAACACACTCACCCCATCATCATCATCCTCATCCTCGGAAGATCAACCGGGCTCATCAGAACCAATATACATCCTCACCCTCCCAGGAGAAGAAACCGCCTCCCTCCGCCTCCAATTCCCATCCTCCTATCCGGATGTACCACCAACCATCCTCGGCACCCACAGCTCCGGCTCTGCATCCCGCAAACCGGGCGCAGCAATGAGGGACCTGTCCCTATTCCGCGACGCAGTAAGCGAGGTATACGAGCCGGGACAAGTCTGCCTCTTCGACGCCATAGAAAAATTCCAAGAGCTCTTCACGACCATAAACGAAGACGCTAATCATCAAACTGCTCCTCAGCAAGAACATCATGCCAATGACTACCCCTCTGACTATGACTCTGGCTCTGAAGGAGAAAATCCATCACCTCAAAAAAAACATCAAAGCGACCACCAAGAACTCTCTTCATCGGCGCCACCGCCTTGGACGGCATCAGACCCCTTCATAGAGCTCAAATCAACCTTTTTGGCGCGAACGGCACCCGTCTCGTCCCCTTCTCAGGCTGTCTCGTACGTTCAACACTTGTTATCGACCGACAAGCGCGTCAGGAGTGCAACGCACAACATTACCGCGTGGAGGATCAGAGGAGCCAACGGGACGAGTTTCCAGGATTGCGACGACGACGGGGAGACGGCCGCGGGGGGCAGGCTGTTGCATCTCATGCAGCTTATGGATCTGTGGGACGTGATGGTTGTTGTCACGAGGTGGTACGGCGGGCAGAAGCTGGGGCCGAGGAGGTTCGCGCTCATAAACTCGGCGGCCAGGGATGCTTTTGTAAAGGCTGGATTGGTTCAGGGTGAGGGGTCCGGAGGAGGGGGGACGGGGACATCATCAACGACGGGGGGTGAGGGTAGTAAGAAGAAGAAGGGGAGGTGAAAAGATGTACAGACAAGTTCAAAAGTATAATTTTTGTGTGTGAAAAATTTAGAGTACAAAGATAAGCTTTGCTTAATAGGAGTAGATAGGATTCATAACCTTTGGTGACTTTTTGTGGTGAGAAGAATAAATAAATAAATAAATAGCTATTGCAAACCGCCGAGAGAGCGAAGCCTCATAAATACTATCTAATGCTTAAACGTTTGTTAGATAGCGCGGTACACGCTCCATCGCGGACTTTCCTATGCCTATTTCACTTGTTTATAACGCCTATTTAGCTTCTATTAATACATTCCTGACTTCCTTTCTACACCTAATTGGCTTTCTGTCAATGTTTTCCTGACTCCTTTCTACGCCTATTTAGCTTCTATTAATGCATTCCCGACTTTCTTTCTACGCATGCTGGATATGATCCCGACCTGTATAGGTAAATAGCCTCCATTACAAATGTACATACCATCTTCTAACCTTGCGATTTTCTAAAATAAACCTTACTGTTTGTAAAAAAAAATTAAAAATTGACTCGCTTTTATACCTTATTTCTGTCCCTTGGTTTTATGGGCGTATGTATGTACCGAGCTGAACAAATATTCAAGCATTAGATTGTAACACTACTATCAAGCCCTTTTTTTCTTCTGCTTTTATTGCCTTTTTGATCAAACGTCGAATGAAAACAGCGAGAAATAACATAAAACAGAAAAATCCACTTTTTTTTTTCGCTCCTCTCCCCTCGCCTTTCCTTAACTCAGATATAAATTACATTAATGCGAAGAAAAAACAAAAAAACAAAAAACAATAAAAGACAAACAACGAAATGAGAACCCCCCTTTTTTCAGTTTGCTCCATTTCCATGCATATATCGTTTCCGAAAATTACTCCTTCCCAGCTAACCCCCTCCCCTCTTTGATCACGCCCTCATATTCACACATACAAGTCCCTTCACGAGACGGGAGAAGAAGAAAAGAAAAAGAATCAATCACCACTCATCAGAGGCATCAGAACCTTCAAGGCCCTCACGCTCCTCTCGCTATGCAAAATCACCGCACCGGCCCTAGCTGTGCTCAAATAACTCAGCTCCAAATCGCCACCATCATGTTGCCCATTCCCATTAAGTTTATTTAACCTCTGATCATCATGATCCTCCTCCTCCTGACCCATCTCCCTCATCAACCTCCCCGCCACACCACTCACAATCCCCGTAACCTCCAGAGGCAAATCCTGCAAGTCCAAAAAGATGGGCACCAACCCGCTGCTGCCCAGCCCCCCTCCTCCTCCTTTTTCCTCCTCAAGCGAGGTACCGGGCCCGACCACCGAGTCCCCAAATATAGGCAGGAGTTGGCGGTCCATCAGCATGGAAGGGGGATCACCGTGCGCCAGGGTCAGACTCAGGAATCTCGGTTGGGATACAAGAGCAGCCACGAGAGCGGTGTACAGCCTCGTGTCGACCGTGTCGGCCCACAGGGGGGTGTAAGAAGCCGACGAGGAGGAGGAGGTCCCGTTCCGCTGGTGGTGGTATGATCGCCTGGCTTGCAGGTTTGACGCTACCAATTCTGAGACTTCGCGACCTGAGCACTGGACCAGAGTTAGATCTGGCTCGATGTACGGCAGCACTTTTCGTTTTTTAAGCGTCGCAAAAGTTCTCTCCTGAAGCTCGCTGACTGTTGACGGGGGAGGGGTAGATGGTGGGTCGCCACCACCGTACCCGGCGGTTGTACTTGAGGAGGAGGACATGCCGCTGCTCAGTCCGCGAGTGTGATGCGCGGCCGATGCGGTGGTGAAGACGCTTCCGTTATCGTCTTCTGAAAAGACGAACCCCTTGGTGAGGAGGGTTTTTACCACCGTGGAGATGGAATTTACGGGGACGAGAATAAAGTCGGCGTAGTAAGTGGTTATGAAAAAGATGGGGATCTTTGCGAGCGCCAGCGGTGAGGTGAGGTCGGCTACCCTAGAGCCGGCGTCCATCCCCGCCGAGGTGAAGGAGAGCACGGCGTACGCATCCTTTGAGATGGTGACTGATTTTGATAGGCTCTGCGGGAGTCGGCGGATGGCGGGCTCAAACACCTCTTTTGCCCAGGTGGAGTTGCAGACTACCGAGCACTCGAGGGGTGTGACGCTGATGTTGACGAAGGAGTTGTCGTTTGTCGTGTCGCCGCGGCTTAGGGGCAGGAGAACCTTGAGGATTGGCTCGAGGAAAGATGAGTAGAGGGTCAAGGGGATGTGGATAAGGTTTATGGTTCCTTGCTGGAGAGGCGGTTAGAACTTTCCATTTCGGGCCTCATTTAATTGAAACTCACTAGGAAGGAAACCTGGGCGTTCATCGCCAATGTCTGGTGTCAACGATTCCCCACTTGACAAAGAGCGATCGACCGACGAGGATGATGATGGTTGATGAAACGGGCGCTAGGGAGATCGGTACCGTCCTATATATATGTGGGTATTTGTATGTAGGCAAGTGGGATGGTGGGGTTGTGTGAGGTGAGAGTTTTGATCGGGATGTGTGAAGAAGGTGGAAGAAGGAAGGTTTGAGGGTGAGGGGGGTTTCCGTGGCTTTGTTCCACTGCCACCAGCTTTTTTGAACGGTTTGTGAATGGTGTAAACTTCCAGATAAGTCCAGGTAGGAAATTCGGCCCGGGATACACAAAGAAAAATGGTGTTTTGTTTTGTTTTTATCTACACAGATGGAGATTATTGGGAGTCAGAGGAAAAGATTATAATGTATCAAACCAGATGACTCTAGAACCCAGAGCCAAGCCTTCAACCACCCCACGTCGACGAAATGGGAAAAAGACACCACGAAAAAAGGTCGGTTGAACCGGTGGAGAGATTCTTTCCCCTTACTCACTATTGAATGACAAAAAACAAAAAACTCAACAGCCACCGAAATATGATAATGTGTATAGGTAAAAAAGGTGCGTGGAGTAAGACATACGGGCTGACTTCAAAGCGCCCGAAATCATACAGCACGGGTGGATCAGATAGTTCCTTCGATGTGTTCAATCCTCTGTGGTTGAATCAAGGTTTTCTGATGTATAGATACTTTCTTTTCTTTTTTTTCACCAGACCGGGCGGGTATGGGGGATGGTTGAACTCGATGTGTCTTGTAGGTTCCGGGCAGGCAATGCAGTACCCCTATTTGTCCAGCCCTGCAGGAACTCGAGTTTCGAAGAGGATGCCTACTGCAAGCCCACGCACGTCCACGGGACCGGTAGATGGATATACACGAGAGGAACAGCTAAAGGCATATCATTGAGCATTGAAGATCTGACGTCAATGATCCACAGTTTCACGACGTGCACCGTGAGCTGTCTTCTCGATGACCTGATCCTGCGAGAGACCGGCAGTCAGTAGGGATGTACTGTGATGAGTTCTCATGTAGGATCCGCGGATGCCAATCGACAACTTGGGCGAATGGTGTGTGTGTGTGAATGCAACAGCAGCGGGCCAAGCGAGGACGACGTGGGGGGTCAACAGCGTGGTCGGGACAGGACCCTTGACATCGATGGCATCACGCTTGTCTTTGACAGGGTTCGGCTACTCTCCGAGGGCACCATCGTATAGGCATTAGATCGACCCAATCCAATGTTCCAATTGAGAGAATTGCTGTCGTTGATTAGGTGGATGTATGATAAACAAAGATGCTAAAAAAGAAATACAAAAAGAAACTCGTATTTGGTACACAACAGGGACTATCCATGCATGTGCCGCTGAGCTGTGACTGGGAAATGCTTGTCTGTCTCTGAGCCCCGCACCGGCAACGTCTACAACACCTCCTTGAGAATGCCGCCACAATTTGAGACCGGCGAGCTTTCTTTGTGAGACATCGCATTGATCATCATTATTGGTTGAGAATGGCACCAGCCATCAAATAGGAGGAGACAGACAGAGGTGGGAGAGAGAAAAGGGGTATGACCAGAAACCAGAGAAGAGACGGCCTCTTGGCTCGCTGTTTCGGAGTAGATTGACCTAAAGAGCATGAGAATACGGGGCAAACTGCCAAAAATTCCTGTTCCTGATGATGCACCGCAAGTGACCGGCCTGAACGCCTGCAGTTTTTCCCCACGCTGCTTGTCGATCAACCTTCCCGCGTTTATGGTCGCACAATGGTTTTCGTGTGATGTAGCACATGAGGGCGGAAGGGCTGTTTGTGTTCCTTGCGATCGAATTCATCGTTGTTATAGTACCCGGTCTAGTATGGCCAACTCCTGCAATTTTTCCTCCTGCCCGTGATCCACAGGTATTCTGTTGATCCACAGCTTTGGCCTTCCCAAAACGGTATTTCCGCTGAGGTGGGATGGCGTCTGCTTAGGTGCCTAGGTGGGGTTACGTCGGTTGTTGGGCACGGGTCTGGGCCTTCAAGTCCTGCATTGTTTCTACTCCAAATACACGATGTCTCGTCTCTCAGCTGCACTTGTTGGGTGCGGCCCATATGCCGATAACCAGTGCTGTGCTCAAAGTGTTGTGATATATGACAGAAATGCAGACAGCCAATAAAACATCCCACTAGCGTAGGAGTCGACGCCACAGAGTGACAAGAGAAGAGGCAGTCGCCCTCACATGTCAGCATGTGTTATGATTGGATACTGTCCTCAATGTGCAACGCGGGCTGGGGTGAGATGTCTTTAGGAATTGTCCGAGATAGAGGCAATCAGCGATCATGCTGGGTCCTTATATTTGACAGGTCATCTCATGATTCCAATAGTGAGATCGGCTTCCAACAGAAACTCGGTCCGAGATCTTGGACGAGCCGGGCCACTGCCAAATGCATCGATTCCAGTCCGGCGCTGCAGCTGGAGCCCCCATTTGCTGAAGCAACACCAACTCACAAGTGAAGGTCCCCATCCGCCCAAATGCACTCGATTCATTTGAGCGAGCCAGCGTTACTCTCGGATGATGTCGTGTCCATGTTCCATGAAATGCTATCTCTTTATGCCGACGACAACCAGATTGCGGGGGCTTTCTCGGTAGTCAAAGACCGTCTCTACCCAGCAGTCTCGGACGATATCGGACTGCTCCCGCAGGTACTGCCAGCGATCCGTTGCAATAAGCGACTCGACAACACACGCACTGAAGGCCATCAAACTCCAAATGGCGCTTAGTTCTCTCTTCCGGTACCGGTATTCGACCTCGTACTGCATGATCTCGTCGTCCGTGATGTCACTCATTTTCTCCTGAATGACTTTGCTGTATTGGCTGTACTCTGTGTTTGTTGTCAACTTTGTGATGGCGCCCCGGACGTAAGCATTGAAGGACGTGTAACACTGCTTCCTCAGTGAGCCAATGACGACGGGATTAGTGCTGGAGTTGAATGGACTGTCGTCGACCTCCTCTCCGTGGTACACCCTCGAGATGACACCCTTGTCGAGGAAGATCTTTTGTAGGACAGCGCGGTAAAAATGACGGGTAAAAAATGTGTCGCTCTCCTTTTCGGTCCAGTTCTCAGGCGCCTGGCATGCCATCATCCGAGCAGTAATATTGAGTCGAATTCCGTCCTTGTTGTAGGTCGAAAGCTTCTCACTCATAGGGAACCCCTGGGGATCTCTCTTCTCGGACTCCCTGACTACCCGTGCATTGATGGGCTTTAGACTCGGCCGAACGAATGGCGGTTTGTAAGTTGGGGGTCCCAGCTTCTCAGTCAAAAGGTTATAGCAGCAGCCCACGATGGCGACGACATGGATACACGGGTTTGACACCATCGACCGTATACCATAGTGGGACAGATTTCCGCATGAATGGATCGAAACAGCCATCATTCGAAGATGTTCCTGCCGTACTTCTTCCTCACAACCTCTCAGCTGTGTTAATACATCAGTGAGGTCGGCATGCTCTAACTTGCCAACAACGTACTCGATGGTACCTTTTCCCTCCTCGACAGCATATGTGGCCTGCAATTCTTTCCTTGAGCGAAGATCAACTGTCGCGATCTCGTCCTCCGGAACACCAAGCTCCCTCGCCACCTTCTTTAGGGCCTCCTCATCGTTGTGCTGAGAAGGGCCGGCGGACTCGAGAATCCTGTTATACAACTTCTTGTTGCGCAGCCGCTTCTCCCTCTCGGCAAGACCAGACAGAATATCGAGGTCCTTGGCGCCAGCCATGTTCGTCTCCTTGCTTTCTACAGCGACAATGTGCTTGTTGTATGGAGGGCTTGCAAGAGTGCGCCCAAGGTAGTTTTGGCCACTTCCAAAATCTACAAAGTGGGTGATATCTTTCCCTCCAACCTGAGCAACATCCTCGGCAAGTCTGTCGATGTAGCCAGCAAAGTGAGTGACTTCGTGAATCTTTTTGGTCTTCATGCCCAGTGCGACACTCTTGGGTAGAACTTGCAACTTTGGCTTGGTGGGCTTAAAAGAACGGCGCAAAGAGTGTTTTCTGATGTCCTTGACATACTGAAGGAGTGACTCGGGGGATGATCCTGGGCCGTCGTTGGAAGAGACTGAAGATAAATCATCCCGCATTAGGAAATCGAGCAGAACCATTGGCTGTGTCTCGAGGAGATACGATTGCCATTCTTTTGGGACCGCCGAAATGAACATTCCGGGTTCAGTAGTGAAGAAATCCAGAATGTGGACGCCGCCACAGAGAAACTGGAAGAGGTCCGAGTTTGCAACAAAGTGTAATAGGCTGTCTACGTATTCTTCGGCCGAGGAAAACTCGTCTGAGTATGGAAGTGGCCTATTAGGCCTCGTCTGAAAGTCGCCCATGAGTTTTTTTTTGGGTAGGCGTAATATTGACGTGGTGTCGGTCTGAACTGGATGTGAAGACTGGGATTTACCAATTTTGGCGCTTTTGCAGTTTGGTGGTGTAAGAGCCGATTTTGGGAGTTTGAAGTTCCTGGCGGCTGTCACACAAGTGGCTCCAGCTGTGATCAAGGTCCCACCCAATTTTTATCGGCAGAACCCGGTCGCATTGGAATCTCCAAGTCAACTCCAGAGGTCGTTGCGATAACCGACGTAGGCCCCGAATATACTTATGATATTGACGAGAAGGTGATCTTTGAGGCCGGCTGCCTGCAATCGTTAAAATGGTACTTTTTATCTCTGCCCCCCCACCCAATCCATCCCCCTCAACCTGACTAACTCGCTGCAAACAGGTGTTCATCTTCGGCGTCAACTTCCACGAGCAGAAGCTTGTCCAGGTGCGCCATCTTGCACCCGCCCCGGCACTCTCCCCTAGACTTCCCTTTAACATTGTAACAGAAAGCTCTCGAGTCCTTCTACGCTCTCGGCCGGCAGTCGTCCTCTCGCATTTTGGCCAAGCACTGCATCCATCCTCGCGCCAAGGTCGGCAGCTTACCACCAAAGACCGTCACAGCCCTCACAGCAGAACTATCAACCATGACGATAGAAAGCGATGCAAGGAACATAATGCAAGAAAATATCAAACGGTTGCGTGATATGGGTACATACCGCGGTAGACGTCACGCCATGAATCTGCCCGTGCGCGGCCAAAGGACAAGGAACCAGACCGAGACCACCAAGAAGCTCAACAGAGTCGACCGTCGCAACTAAAGGGGTGGCATTTTGGAAGAGCTTTCTCTCTGGTATCCTTTCTAGACTGAGGCTCATGTAGAATATCAAGGGATTTGGACACGAGGTGTGGACAAAATAAAACATGGAGCCCAAAATGTGTCTCTGATGAATGTACAACTAAATCAAACTGGCGGGGCAAAATAATACCCCCTAAGTGATAAATTTATATCATACACCCCAAATATCCATCAACTCCTCGTTCGTCCACAGTCTCTTGAGATCATCCTCCAACGGCTTCTCCCCCTTCTTTTGCAGCTCCTGAGCAACGGCATCCACCTCAGCCCAGACTCTGAGGAGATTTCCTCCCACAACCTTGGCCGCATCCTCATCACTCACTCCCTGCCTCAATAACTCGGCCACCAAATCCGGGTACTTGCTCACATCATCCAGCCCCTCAGGCGTTGTCTCAATGCCATCAAAGTCACTGCCAAACCCGACATAGTCATACCCAATCATGTCTCCAATATACTTGACGTGCTTCACCACCTGCGCCAGTGTCGCGTCCTCGGGCACGAAATCAGGCAACCCGTCCTTCCGGTCAGGATTCGCCCTGCAGGAGATAAAATCAGGCGCAAAGTTGACCATGACCAATCCCCGCTTCGTCTTGACGTGATCCAGCACTTCGTCGGGCACGTTCCGCGGGTGAGGGCAGATGGCATAGACCGAGCTGTGGCTGAAGATGACGGGCGCCTTGCTGCCTTCCCACTTTTGGGGGTTCGCTCCGAGGACATCGAGCATTGTATCCACGCTCGTGTGAGAGAGATCGACAATCACGCCCAGGCGGTTCATTTCGTTGATCAGGTCTGAGCCGCGCGGGACGGACACACCGTTGTGCTTTGGGGGCGCTTTGTGCAAGTAGGGGTGTTCCCAGAGCGCAGCGTCCGCAAAAGGGTTTCCGCAGTTGTGGGTGAGCGTAGCGTAGCGGACTCCTAGTGAGTGGTAGAGACGGAGGGTGGCTGCTGAGTTGCCGATTTGGTGGAGGCCTTCAATTCCAAGAGGGGATATGAGGAGGGAGTGGTCCTTGAAATATTGAAGAGCGGAGGCGGAGGTGAGTCCAGAAACGGGGGAGAAGTGGTCAGGGAATGAAGCACGCAGCCGGTGGACGAGGTCGATCTGCTCGAGGGTGTGTCTGACTATGGGGGCATAGTTCTCGTCTGAGTAGTCGCCTCCTTCCTGTGGGCAGGGCCAAAACACGCTCCAGAAGGCGCCACCGTTCATGCCGGATCTGAGGCGGGCGATGTCAACGTGACCTTTGAGACCGCCTTCGACGAAGGGCTTTTTGAAGTCGTCATCCTGGATATGGTTGTTGTAGTAGGCGCGTAGAAAAATGGCAAGGTCGTTGTGCCCATCTAGCAGCTCGTTAGTTCAGAGGCCATGGATTAAGAGTTGCTGCTGTACTCACCAATCAGGGGTGTCTCTGTGAGGATGCTCTTGACGCGCTCCTCGATGGTTTTGGGTTCATCTCGGAAGAGATTCTGCATGCGCCAATTTCCCGGGACGAAGCATCGTACGGCCAACAATATAAACAGAGTAAAACAACCGGACTGAATGAATTTCTTGGCCCGGGATGTCCGTCGAACTTCCCGGGGGAGAAGGCCGTCGTGTTCGGCTTTGAGCCCGGACCAAGCGGGTGATCCGGGACCGTGTGTTTCCGTCTTCATTATTTAATTGAGATTCTCCTGTTTCTCACCTTCCCAGTTCTGATGTAAAATATTGGTAGTAATCTTTTGATCTGTTTTGGAGTGCAAGCGCAATACTAAAAGTAAAGCAGCCGGGGAACGGGGCGTCTTGGATGGATGACAAACACGTTTCCCCCGTCCGTTACGGCTCGGACTTGGAATCCTTAACCGACTGTTACATCCATTCAAACCAGTTAGAGACGTAATTGTTTCTCCATATGAGTGGGTTCATGGACATGTACAGGCAATGTGTGAACCTGTCTCCCAATGCAGAAGGAGGTTGATACGTAGCAGTGATGCTTTGATCTTTTACTACCATCAGAGGTGTGCATCACCATCTGTTGCACAACAGCTGTTCTGTTCTCCAGATCTGACAGAGCTCAGAGGTGGTGCTTGGCTCTGTGCGCTAACTGCCCTGGATGGATTTCAAGACTTGGCATGTTAGTGCTCCCCTCCTCAGCCCTAGAAATCCGATCTGTTCCTTGTGAAAAACGCCGGCGGGGTGATGAGTAGCAGGCATTGAGTGTCTCTGAAGTATACTAGGCAGTGTATATCTCAAAGTTGACAGCTGTCAAGGTCCGACTGGAAATGCGATCTTTCGAAGGAATTCTTCGTCATGGAAGGCGACACTTGTTGCTAAATCGGTCTTCAACTTCTTACGTCATTTCGTTGGGTGTTGTTCTTCCTTCACAAAATGTTTCCTTCTCGAGACTCCAACACAAGATACATCGTGCAGTGCTGACGCATAAGATCAACCTCTGTTATGGCTCGGTGATATCAAGAGAAACAGGGTTCGGCCGCTTTTACAAAGTCATCGCTGTCTTTTGTGCTGTCGTAACCCGGCCGTTGAATGTTTCAAGTGTCGGTGTGTCAAGTGGGATCTGGACCCTGCTGATTTCTTACTGGCTGCATCAAGCTAAAAGGTGGAACCCCTTTTCAGGCTCCTGCAGGGGTTCTAGAGCTGGGTCTGCGTGGGTGGCCTCCAGCACTTGCTTTCAGCGGTCGTCCAATGAAACCCGAGAGCCTCCCCGCTGGGCTTCTGCTACATCCTGGGGTCCATGCCCCCCCTTCTTCGCCCTTCGTGAATGAATCCGGACTTTTAATTTTTTTTTTGTAGCTGGCCATCCTTTTGTTTGTTCCTTTCGTGCTTTGAGCTACACACCAGCTGCCACTCGCTACTCGGGTGTCATCTTCAGGCCTCAACCTCCAGCTGTGGTTTGCAACCCGACAAATCCGTGAAAAAGCAGGGATTCGTGCCCAATACCCTTGTTGGCTTGCTCCCCTCTGGCTGACGCTGTCCAGCCAACTCTCGCCTCGCCAAGATCGAGGTCGGCCTCAGCCTCAATTGTCTTGCACAGAAAGCACAACTGGACCGTATTCCCAAAACTTCGTCCTGGTTACACCCACACACACCCGGAGCTGTGCCGTAACTGGCTCTCCACACGAGATCAACTGATATCGATCATCTTTCTACCGGTTGCTACCACGCCTTCACACTGGGCAAGACAAAAGCTCAACATTGAAAGTCCAAGGCGCAATAGCCAAAATGCCGGGATTCGCAGATTCGTTCTGGTCGAATGACTATGCCGCAGGTAAAGCTCTGTTCTGCACCTCACCCGTTGACATGTTGCGCTGACTGCAACAAGGACTTGGGGTCCTGTTTGGCAAGCTCCAGCAAGGTACCATTGAAAATCGCCAGGTGCTCACCATCGCACGAATGCGCGCCGAAGCCGAGGATACCTACGGTCAGCGTCTTTCCGAAATTGCTCCCGCGGTCGACAAAATACAGGGAGGATTTGGCCGTGACGATGGAGCCAGCGTGCGCAAAGCCTACGAGGGAGTGCGAACCGAGATGGAGGATGCTGGCAAGAACCACAAAAAGATTGCGCAAAACATTCGAGACCTTGTCATTACCCCCTTTTCACGCTGGTGCGACGCCCACGAGTCGCGGATACAAGATTCTCAGGAGGAGCTGCAAGGACGGATCAAGGCACATGATAAACAAGCGGAACTTATCAAGAAGCTTAGGAGCACCTATTTCAACAAGTGCCGTCTGGTTGAGGACCTTGAAGAAGAGAATAAGCTCGCATTCCAAGACCCCCAGGACAGCCCGGTAGCGAAGCAGGGAATTCCCGAGATCAAGGTTGAACCCGAGGTGACCGAGGAGGAGGAGCCCTACGAAATTGGCGACGAGACGTATCCCCCAGAGAAGATGAAGAAGATTCTCGAACACATGCTCAACACCATCAAGATTGGCGAGACCAAGGTCCCGATCTTGGGTACATATCAAAGCACCTCTGCCGGAACAGATATCGTGGAATATCTTCAGAAGCACATGGGAAGCTCAAGCGTTAGCTATGCTGAAAGAATTGGCCAGGATCTCGTGACCCATGGCTTCCTCCGTCTGGTGGGCAATGTTGGTAACACCTTTGCAAACAGCTCCAAGATGAACTACCAGTGGCGGCCCAAGGCATTTGAAATGGCTGGTATTCCAGAGAAGAAGTCGATTTCAAGGACATTCTCCATCCCTGTGGGGGGCGCCGACGGGTCAGATTCTCCCGTAGTTGGCACCGTGACCGAGTACCTTGCGAAGTGGGACGTCCTCAACACCTCACGCCCCAACGAGACGCCAGCCGAACGTATGCGTCGCGAGGCACGGGAGGCCGATGAAAAGTACAAGGCTAGTGTGCAGAAGCTTGACGAGATGCGCTGCGAGCTTGAGGAGGCCATCTACCTGCATCTCAAGTTCCTTGAGCGCTGTGAGCTCGACCGACTCAAGGCCATCAAGACGGTCGTGCTGGACTTCTCTGGTACTATCAGCAACGTCATCCCCAGCTTGCAGTCGACTGTAGACAATATGATGCTGTACCAAGAGACAGTGCAGCCTCTTGGTGACTTGCGTTATCTTTTGGAAAACTACCGGACTGGTAGTTTTGCTCCGAAGGTGGTGGTTTATGAGAACTACTATAACAAGGTCGACGAACAGACCTTTGGCGTCGATCTTGAGGCCCGCGCCAGGGCTGACAGGAAGCGGGTGCCAATTATTGTCACCACTCTCCTGACATATCTCGACCACCATTATCCTGATCTTGAAGGGGACGAGGCGCGTAGAGGAGTGTGGCTGCATGAAGTGCCCCTTACTCAGACCCACAAGCTGAGGGCAAAGGTCAACAACGGAAAGGCTCCTGCATTAGAAACCTTTGCTGAATTCGATATACCCACTGTTGCGAGCTTGTTGAAGTTGTACTTGCTTGAGCTCCCTGGTACGTCCGCATCTTAATTTACCTTACCCACTTGCTAAACTGAAACTTACTGACAATGGCTAGATTCCTTGGTCTCGTCCCACGTCTACGAGATTATCAGAACTATCTACACCACGCCAACCGGAGATGGCGGCGATGCTGCCCGTGTTCCCATCCTTCAGCAGACTCTATCTCAACTTCGACTCACCAATATTGCCACCTTGGATGCCTGCATGAACCACTTTACACGCCTCATTGATTTGACATCAGCCGATGAGGAGTACATTGTCAAGCTTGCGACCAGTCTCGCTCCCTGCATTTTGCGCCCTCGTACTGAGACATCCCTCACCTTGGAGGAGAAGCACGCCTACCGTCTTGTACGAGATCTCTTCGCTCACAAGGATGCAATCTTCAATGAGCTCAAGCGCATGTCATCTTCACAATCCACTGGCTCTGTCCGTGGAAACCAAGCTCGGCCAAGAGCAATCTCGACTGATGAGAGCAACCGCAAGACTCATATGGAAGAGCGCAATCGGCTACTTCTTGAGAAGGCTCAAGGCAGCCGGAGTCGCGCAACTTCACCTGCTCCTGGCCCGCGCGGTCACGCTCGCGACAGAAGTGTTGGTGGGCCCGAGACACGGTTCCCAATCTCTACCGGCCTTACCAGCCCAACGCAGGCACGCAGCAAGAGAACGAGCTTGGGTCCCGTTCTTCCCAAGAGGACAAGCCTCGAGGTTCCCGATGATGCCTCCATGGGCCTCAGCCATCCCTCTGATGGCAACTTCTTGAATGGATCAACTCCTTCGGGAGTCCTCGCGCCTGCTGCGCCTATCGTTGGAGCTACAGCCACAGACCCACAGGTAGCCAAGGTTGAGAACGAGTCCACACTCGAAAAGAGGAACTCCCTAGGCCGAAGCGGTGCCCGTTTCTCGAGCGGTCGCCGTGTAACTCCCGCTTCAGCAGCTTCCCGGCGGACATCAACCCCAACTCCACCTCCCGGACAGCAACCTATTGCTGAGGCTAACGCTTCGCAGCGTGGTGTTGCTCTGACAGACGCGCCAATGGACTATCAGTAATACTGTTTGTGGCGATAATTGGCTGGGACGATGAGACGGATGGACAAGGCTGCTGCCAGACCAAGAAAACATAAAACTCTCGGTATTTACGCAACAGCTTTGTAGCACTATAGTAGCTCGCGGTCGCTTAGAATCATTTCATTTCGTATCTCTCCTGTTTTTTTTTCGTTTGTGTTTATGCAGTTTTGCTCACTTGAAGAATTCCTTTCAGTTTTCATCTGCTTTGTTTTTCTTTTTGGTTGATAGTGACCAGGAAGGGCAATGGCAAATATCAGTTTCTGGCGGTGTTTGTGTTTTCCCATTAAGTGGGAGGCGCCCGGGTGGTCCTTTGGAGGCTGAAATGGCTCACGATGAACATGAGACAATGCTTTCTTTTTTCGTTTCTTGGTCTGGCGTGCGCGAGGCAAAAAAATGGATTCAATGATAGTCAAAATTTCAATTCTTGAAGTGATGTGATGCATCTGATTGCTGTCATTCTCTGTTTACTAA
Source organism: Cladorrhinum sp. PSN259 (assembly GCA_033725935.1). Taxonomy (NCBI): domain Eukaryota; kingdom Fungi; phylum Ascomycota; class Sordariomycetes; order Sordariales; family Podosporaceae; genus Cladorrhinum; species Cladorrhinum sp. PSN259. Next base: position 799,938 of record MU867063.1, on the reverse strand, counting down.
GTGGGGGGGATCCTTGTCAGATTTTTTTTTTTTTTTTTTCATCTTCCGTGTTTTTAGGCTGGTGCCACTTAGGTGGGTTTGGCCCATCCGTCCTCAATTCCCAATCTGGAGTTTTCTTTTTCACAGCACATTCAGCACACCCAAATCATCCAGCATTGCTCAATATTGAATCATCACTTACAGCAACCAACATGTGTACTGGGGTTTGCCTGCACAGCTTGGTCAAAACCGGCTATTACTCTACTACCACCTTTCCAAAGATGGCTCACCGCCCGATCGGGTCGTCGCTTGTCCTCCGTGTCAACGTCCTCAACACCGGCCAATGAGTCTAAACTGGATCCATGACACACCGGCCTCACCCGTCCTCAATCCACGTCATTGTCCACCCATGTTCTGGCTCTACTTTAACAATGACACGGCTCTCTCACTTCAGGTCATGAAAATTCGGCACTCTACTCTTCCCTCCACTACCCATCAGGACCAGCCTTTTTCCAAGCAGCGCTTCCCCAATACAACAACGCTCTCAGATCAACGAACCTTCTCACACTAAACCCCTAATCACAACAGCCCATCATCACCACGCAATGGCTTCCCAGGATGTTCTATCCAAGACGCTCTCCACCATCACTGCCATCAAACTCGACCAGCTTAAGAAGCAAAATGGCTCATACAAGGCCAAGAAGCATACCCTTCTCGAGAGCGCCGCGTCTGAGAATGATGCGGCCAAGCGTGCAGCTGTGCTTCTCGAGGGTGCAAAAAAGATTCTACCAGGAGGCCCAGACAAGCCAGAGCTTAAGAACCTGGACGTCTTCATTGAACAGTCAGAATTCGACCCTTCTGTCTCGGAAACTTTTCTAAAAGACAGCGAAGAATCCCTGCGAACTCGGCTCGACGCGCAGTCCAACAAGTACGATTTTGCGTCTCTCTATGGCAAGCTAGTTACGGAATGGATTGCCTCGGGGAAGCAAGCAGACCCCGAATTTGTCGTTGTTGGTCGTGAAGAGATGCACCAACAGCGCGCCACCTGGGAGGAATACGTCTTCAAGGCTAGGGAAACCGACACCGAGGCAATTCGTGCGTACCTGGATGACGTATTCTCCTCCAAGGATGCGCAGCCGGCTCTCGAGTCCATCAGGGATAGGATGAAGAAATTTCAGGAGGACTGGAAGTCCCAGCAGCACTTCAACACGGACATTCTGAAGACGTGTATCAGGGGCATGCTTAGGAGCGATGCGTTGATGGAAGAGAAGCGGGCCACCATGAGGGACTTCCTAGGGAACGATGTGGTACTCTCGGAAATCGCCGACGTGCTCAATGTTCGGCTGGCTGATCTCGACGCCTGGACCTGGGATTCGCCACTCGTTGTTGAGCAACGAAGAAACCTCAACGGCCGATACCGGTTTTACACCGACGAGGACTTGCTTCACTCCATATTCATTTACTACATCGGTCTCCGATTTGCTGTGGCGCTACGTGAGGCTCTCGTGTCGTTTACCGAGTCTCATGGGGTGTGGAAGTCGGACACCAAGGCTATCTCCAAGGAAGACTCTCGTCGACGAAACTTCTTCCTCGCCCAGGCCCCCGTCCCCGTTCCGTCACAGTCGGTACGGGGTGGAAGACGTGGACGTGGAGGGCATAGCCCGCAGGTACTGCATGGGAACTCAGTACAGAGCTGGCGTGATGCAGAGTTCCGTGAGCACATTCTGTTGGACCAGCTGCCAAGGTCCTTCGAAGAGGTAAGAGGGCCTTATGGAAACAATGGCGAAGAGAAACTGCCAGGCGACACACGCAAGAGTCACACCGCGGTCGTACAAGGGCTCTTACAGCAGCTTTTGGCCGAGATTTCCATGGCTACGAGCTTGGGCAAGGAGATGACGGTTATCCGGTCCGACTTTACCTGGTTTGGGCCGTCCATCCCGCACTCGAGCATCTTTGCAGTTCTGGACTTCTTTGGAATCAATAAGGAGTGGATAGACTTCTTCAGGCGAGTCCTGGAAGCTCCCATCAGGTTCAAGGAGGATTCCTCTGACGCCCCCAACCGGATTCGAAAGCGTGGCACGCCGATTAGCACGCCGGTGGCCGACTTTTTTGGCGAATCACTCTTGTTTTGCTTGGATTTTGCGGTAAACCAAAAGGCCGACGGTACGCGTCTGTACCGGCTTCATGATGACATTTGGCTCTGGGGAGGTGTTGAGCAGTGCGTCAAAGCCTGGGACGTGATCATTGAGTTCAAGGATATGATGGGACTGGAAATAAATCAGGCCAAGACCGGCAGCGCACGCATATCCAAGCAGGGCAGTGACGTCTCGATGGTGGACCACAGTGAAAGCGGCACAAGCCTGCCCAGTGGCGACGTGACCTGGGGGTTCCTCAAGTTGGAGCCTACGACAGGCCGTTTGGTCATCCGGCAGGATGAGGTTGACAAGCACATCGCGGAGCTGCGATTGCAACTGCAGGGCTGCCGCAGTGTGCTCGACTTTGTCCAGGCGTGGAATATCTATGGCTATCGCTTCTTTGTCAACAATTTCGGCAAGCCCTGCCAGGCGTACGGCCGCGCCCACATGGACAGCATGCTCGCGACGTTCAAGCGCATCCAGGAAGCGATTTCGCCCGGCGGCGTCGGTAAGCACCTCAAGGACATGATCGCCTCTCGGTTCGGTCTTTCCCCTGACGACATCCCCGATGGCTTCTTGTATTATCCCACCTCTCTCGGCGGCCTCGGGCTCAAGAACCCGTTCATCTCGGTACTTTTGCACCGCTCATCCATTGCAGAAAACCCCGAGGATTTCATGGAAAAGTACCACCGGCAAAACGAGCTCGAGTATCACCAAGCCAAGACAAAGTTCGAGACGGCCGTCGAAGGCGACTTGAGCGCGCCTGGGGCCTACTTCTGGATGAATGCTAGTAAAAATCCAGAGTTTCAAGATCTGAGAGAGGAGCCGTTCATGTCGCTGGAGGAGTACAGCAGGTACGCGGAGCGGACCTCGTCAAAGCTCAGGGGGGTCTTTGACGAGCTCAGGGAGGAGCCCATGGACGAGGTTGAGATCGAGGCTCGCGGCGCTGTGAGCGCGGCGCTGGCCAGTAATGTCGTCTGTTCGTGGTATCAGTTCAGTGCGGACGAGAAGTGGGTTGTGCAGCTATATCACAAGGACATCATTAGCAAGTTTGGGGGGTTGGTCTTGGTTGATGAGGGGTTGCTGCCGACTGGGTTGATTACCATGTTGAGGGAGAGTCGGTTCAAGTGGCAGGGTTGAAGCTGAGGGGTGAGAGGATCGGGAAGAAAGTTGGTGGGAGGACATGATGGCAGTGAGTGAACTGTGTAGTGATAGTTTATTTTTGGGATTCTGGTTTGGAACAGGATTGTGTGTGACTTTGGATGGACAATGATACCCAACTTAATGAAATCTTGTTGACTACTTGCTTGTCGAATATCGATTGATTTTTCTGTGATTATGATTCATAGGAGCCTGAAATGATATGTAGTACGAGAATTGATGCGAAGTACCTTTTTTCAGACAGAAAAATTCAGCTTCGAATTTTTCAAGTTGAGGTTGGAATTTCTAGTCAGAATATGACAAGGCAAGAGCTACCTTACCTTACCAGGTATCATGAGTGGAAGTAATTCATGTCTTTCCTTTCGTTTGCACTCTGATGACAAAGCAGGTTTTTGTAAAGGGTCATGTCTGATTGATTCTTCCTTCAAACTTGCTGAGTTTCCTTCTGTGGCACTACTAGGTAGCTTCCATTTCTACACTCCTAAGACTTGGAGTTTATCCGGCGCTAGAGGCAGTAGATGAAGTTTTGGCCATCCCAATCTACTTTGTTTATGGAAGTGCCTGGTCCTGACCAATTCACCGTGCTTAAAATTGTGACTCCAAGTACCAGCACGTAAAATTCATATTCAAACCCACGGTTGGTAGTTTTGTCAAGAAGACAAGCGCCTGCTCGCTGCGTTATCTACTACGTACCTCACCACCATGATGCCCCTACTACGTCTTCGTGTTGATCCATCACAAGGCCGGCACCCGGCGCCGTAAACGGCAAACCAAACCTTGATATCGAGTGACTGATGGCGATTAATTTGAAACTATTCTGCGTTGCCTCGTGAAACTCGACAGCTACGTCGGTGAATCCGTCGGAACACCCTTCGAGTACATCCCAGTCGTCTTTATGATTCTCTTTATGAACTGTTCTGGCAGATCCAAGATGTCTCGATGATCCTCCTTGGAAGCCATGATCTTGCCACTGGTGTCGAGAAACCGACCCCTGAATATCGCCCAAAGCAACTCATCCTCCTCACATTTTGTATCAGGGTTGGGGTAGAACGGGTCGTTGCGCCAAAACCGTTCGACTACGCAATGGACACCTTCGAGTGTCATGGGGAGCGGCTTACAGCAGTCGAAATCGAGAACCCATAGCGCATGGGGTCCCAGTGAGCTGCCGGTGAAGCAGTGAGTTCCGAGGGATGCGTTTCCCGATCGAGGCCGGGCGAGAACGTACTCCACATCGCAAGCGTCGATTTCGGCAACCCAAAGCAAGAAGGCGAGAGCATCGGCCATTGCGCTCGCGTATTCGTGGGTGGGAAGCCCAAGCGCCTCCATCTGGTCAATGTGGAGGGGGTAGTTGCGAAGACTGATTGATCTGAGCATGCTCCGTCTGTGTCCTCCCGTGCTGTTGGCTCCGGTGCGGCGACGGCCGAGATATGGACGTATCAAGCAGTGTTCGTTTCTTTTGTCGTCGATGATGGAATCCATCTTATCCGCCGGGCCGTTCCAGAATCGCTCCACGATCAACTTTGACCGCGCGAGGCAGAGGCAGAATGCGCTCGCTGACCAAAGCCTGGCAGGGGTTGGAGCCGGCGGGTAGTCGAGGGAGGATATCGCCCCATGTTGGTGTTCCGGGATTGAGGAACGCAGTGTGGGTTGGAATATTGACGTAGAAAGAGGAGCTGAAAGCGTTCGAGCCATGGAGGTCTCCAGAGGCTTCGATGCAGGACATGATATGCTTGTGTGTATTGGCTTCGTTCTCGATTGAGCGGTCCGGCAGGCCGTCTGCACGTTTGAGAACAAGTGCAGACTCGCAGTGGTCGATGTCGGGGTAGCGTGATGTGTCTGCCCAGACGCTGCCACAGGAGCCATATCCGATCCGCTGAAGAGGTGTGGGGGATTGGGCGATGGTGATTTCCGAGGTTTTGTGTGGGGAGTCCACAAGCATGGTAATGAGTCGGTTGGAAGGTGTTGGTTGTAAAGTTGGTTGCTGATGAATGGACCAGCAATCGGGATTCGGGAAGAAGAGTTTGTCTGTGGTTTTGGCAGCCACGAAATATTGAGTTTCCAAGACTCCATCCACTGCATGGCTTGACGTGTGCCTGTCATTGAACCTTGGCGGCTCTCAACATTAAAATCCATATTTAAACCCACAGTTTCTTGTCTTGTCAAGAATACAAGTGCCTGCCTGCTGCGTTACCTACTACGTCCCTACCCGTTACCATAATGACGGCCCTCCACCACCTCCTCAATTTTGGATGACTTTCAAGACTGGCCAAACTTTATGGAGCCACCCAGTTCTCTTTTTCTCCTCTCTTCCTCCCGGCCTCCTCTTCGTTCGGCAACGCAAACTTCAAGATCAAACTTCCAGTACGAAAACTCGCGACCACGGACTGCAGTTGCAAAGATGTCCGACTCGAACCCACCAGGTGATCACATACTTCATTTTCTGCAACACTGCTGCTGTTACTGTAATCGAACGGACACTGATATTCTTTCGCAGTTTCGGACCCATCTGTTTCAGAGAGCACAGTTTCGCATCTTCAACTTGAAGAAATTGATGCATTTTTGCTAGCAGGTCTTAAGAATCCCCTATTTTCTGAACCCGATGTCCCCCTGAACGAGGTCCTCGCATACTGCATCAACGAGCGGCCCGCGGAATGGCTTGATGACTTGTTGCAGGTCTTGGAACGCGAAGAGGTGAAGTTGATGCCGGGAATTCGGGCGGTTGTAGTCTCTCGTGTAAGAGAGTGGAGAGAATGCATAGAAAGAAAGTACAACGCGGCCCTGGCTATTTTTCGTTTGAAACTGAGCACCGCTGTCAAGTTTAGCTTCGACGCAAGGGTAAGAAGATACGCATTCGCCACCCTGAATAATTACTGATCACATGTTCGAAGCGGTTGAATAAGGAGGGAGATGCGGGCTGGAAATGCGAGATGCATTTCCACAAATTGAGCTTGGTTCTTCTGGTGCTAGATGTCGAGGATAACGAGAATCACCGCTGGGAAATGGACACCGCCACCTTCGATGAGGTTATTCGCTGTCGATGGTCTAGTTTGGCTTATGCTCGAATGGTCACCCCAAGAATACAACAACAGTATGGCGATATGAATCCCTATGCATTCAAGATTGGATTGCGCCATAACGTCATAGCCAAATGGGACGACGCACACAAAATGCTAGAACTCTCTGGAACTTTCAGTATCGTCAGGAATGACAAGTACCGCCGGTGGAAGACATTGTGCCGGCATGCGAGTTTCCAGGGCGTGATCTAAGTACTGGTGGGGCTGACTTGATAATATGGGTATTAGTGGTCAAGAATGACAATGAGGACGACAAGACCAAGACATTATACAGTTAGCGAGGTACCTTTATGTTGATATAATACGTTGCCCACTGCGGTATCAGCGTTGATTGAGCATTACTAGAGTAGATGAAGTTGATCCTATCAACGACGAGGGAGCATCACGCTCTACACAATCTGCTTTGTTAACAGAGGTCCTTTCATTTTGGCTGACACTGTGCTTAACTATGACCCGCAGAACTACATGTACTAGGGGCATCGATGTTCATCCCATCTTATCAAATGCTCGCAACACGCACCCTCTGGGCTGACAACCATACCCGCCGAGCCACCCGTTCACTAGGTAGCCCCTCGCAGCGGAAAACTTTTGATCTAGTTTCACAGGTCCTGAACTTGAAATATCTGGCCGAATTTGGCGTCCCTCTATTTCTTTTTCCCTCTACTTCTTTCTCCCTCTACTTCTTTCTCCCTCTACTTCTTCGCTCCTCCTCTTCGCCTCCGCGCAATCCTGCGACTCAGTTTTGACCTCATCTTTCGATCCTCGCGGCCACAAGCTGCTACTAGAAACATGGCTGATTCCAGTCCAGAACTTGAAGTTATTTGCTGCCGCGACTTGTGTCGTCACCTTTCTGCTCCGCTGATGCGAGGTACATTTACTAAATCAGCGTTCATTTCAACAGACTGGGACTGGGATCTCAGTGCTTTCTACTTCAGTCCTCGACTTGAAGATGCCGTTATGTTTTTTAGGACATTTGGCTGGAGCTACCATCTGTACGGGCCAGACTTCGACCCATCTGACGAGTATTGTTTCGACCCATACGTCGTGGTTGAATTTTGTCTCAAGTGCCTGCGACATATAAGCACCTTGACCCAACCACTTCAGCGCGAAGATGCGGGGAAGGTGCAGGCACACTTGGCCGAAACGACACTCTACGTCACGTACCACGAAGCCCTGGCCCGCGCGAACGAGTTAAGAGAAACCGCGTATCGCAGACTCGAACAAGCCCTGAAAGCAATTCGCCGATTCCTAGGTCTACTGGTTGGGCGCTCTCTTCAAGCAGAGGTAGGAGAACAAATATTTCCTTCCCACTTGGTCTTTCTGAGACATATTACTAACATGCGTTGTTGTTGAAAGAGTTTGAACCAGGCTGGAGATGGGGACTGGGCGTGCCAATTGGACCTCAGCACAATAGGCTTGGATGGCGCACTTCTGGTCTTGGAAGTCGAGAACAATCGAGATCAACGCTGGAAGATATGCCAGGACGACTTCAGAGGGCTATTTGACTCTCCTCCCACAGGTTTAGCCGAGTTGGTTTATCCCCAGGCAGGGGTGCATGACCGTGAGGATGACCGGCGCTACTGGCCACAATACGTGGTTGCGTTGACCCCAACTCACGACGTGTTGGCCGAATGGGACGAAACTCAGAAATTGCTTCGCCTTTCAGGAACATTTAGCGTCACGCACAACATGAAGTTTGGAGACTCGGACCGCCTCGAGAAGTATCCACTGGATAAGAGGACGAAGAAGCTACTCCGACATGCAGATTTTGCAACTGTCTAGATGCTAAGAGAACATTGGTGGATTAGTACGACTTGATTAGTACTACTGGGGTGGGGATTAGGATTGATGATGGTCGGTTAATATGACAGAGGCATGGTACTGTATTACCGTTTCCAGTCTAGCGGAAGTTGTATATCACATGTAGCCAACTTATATAGAACCAAGTAAACACATACTGGGAAGAAATAATGTATAAAACATGCACTACAATCTAATGCTTGAACGTTTGTTAGCTCGGTACATGCCCCATAAAACAAAGAACAGAAATAAGGTATGGAAGCCAAGCAAAGATACAAACCGTAAGGTATTAGATACCTATACAGGTCGGGATATCTAATATGCGTAGAAAAAAGTCAGGAATGCATTAAAAGAAGCTGAATATACATAAAAAGAAGTCAGGAATACATTAATAAAAGCTAAATAAGCATAAAAAGGAATTAGGAATGCATTAATAGAAGCCGAGTATGCGTAGAAAGGAGTTAGGAATGCATTAACAGAAGCTGAATAGGCAAAAAAAGGAGTTAAGAATGCATTAATAGAAGCCGAATATACATAGAAAGGAGTTAAGAATGCATAAGCAGAAGCTGAATATACGTAGAAAAGAGTTAAGAATGCATTAATAGAAGCCGAATATGCGTAGAAAGAAGTCAGGGATGCATTAATAAAAGCTGAATAGGCATAGAAAGGAATTAAGGATGCATTAATAGAAGCCGAATATACGTAGAAAGCACTTAAGAATGCATAAACAGAAGCCGAATATACATAAAAAGGAGTTAGGAATAGATTAACAGAAGCTAAATAAGCGTAAAAAGAAATTAAGAATGCATTAATAGAAGCCGAAGCGCCCAGGGCACATGCCCTGGCAGCTGGCCTTATCACCACATCTGGCGACAGTTGAAGTTATCGCGAGATCTTGGTTGTGGGCGTTATCGTGGCGCCTGCGACCGAGTCGTGCCTTATCAATCGAGCCATGCGCAGATAAAGTGTGTATAATTATTTCATTATTATTCGGGTTATTTTTTCTTCCGGTTATGCCCGATGACGCTCTGAATTAACAAAGATAGAAGCCGAATATACATAGAAAGGAGTTAAGAATACATGAGCAGAGGCCGAATATGCGTAGAAAAGAGTTAGGAATGCATTAATAGAAGCCGAATATACATAGAAAAGAATTAAGAATGCATTAACAGAAGCTGAATGGGCGTATAAATAAGAGAAATAGGCATAGGAAAGTGTGAATTGGGCGTGTACCGCGCTAACAACCGTTCAAGAATTAGATTGTATTTAGTAACCATGATCGTTTCAAGACATGGGTTGACAGTACGTAGCACAGTGGCACCTAGCTGCGATTGAATATGACAAACCTAGGTATGCACGTGATTGTAGTTCCCTCGCCGTTCTGTTCTATACTAGTAGCTTACCAGGGTGCCACTGCAGCACGGTGTTTGTGTTTCGGCGTTTTTGATTATCTGGGGAGAAGATGAGTCAAAATAAAGTGTTTGTATATAGTGAATAAGGTTATGATTTCAGGATGAGGGAATAACATCATGGGAATGGTTCAGGATAAAAGTGGGATAGATCAGTACATGCATGTAGTGTTGTTGTTTGTGTCTGTTATTAGTGGAGGTGTTTTCTTAGCTTCTTTCGTCTTTGCTTAGTAGTACGCTTGTTCAATTTAATTGGTTTAGATGATGCAAGATTGTGAGGAGAACAATTGGATACCCGGTTCTTTTGTTTGGATTTTTCTGCTAGCATTGATGTTTAAATAAGGCGATTTACACATGCTCTATCTGGTCTTTTAGAGCTTAATAGGTAGGTGCCTATATTCGCAGGATTCAGATTAAACAACATACAGACAATGTAACTTACGTCAGACACCAGACTTTATGATTAAACTATGTGTATTATTATGCACGTTGGGGACCGGATTAAACTCTCTCTCCCAAAAAAAAGACCTTTCTTCTCTGATGCCTTCCAAAATCATGTCTCACTGAATCAGAATTCCCATGCGAAGATATTTCAAGCAGACCGTCTAAAACCAAGCCCCAAGTGATCCAAGGCGTCTGAATATAATAAACCCCCCGGAATAAAAACCATTACTTTAAAGTCGAAAAACTCATTTCCAATTTTTCATCTATCCAAATGCCGTTCCAAAGAAAATATCGTCTTTACCCCCCAGCGCCCCTACTATGGAGCCTCCGAGCCCTTGGGCTTGTCCGGAGGATACTGAGAAGAACCACCTATCCTGTCATGTCCATAAGAACTCTCCGTTGGTGTGCTTTGAATCCTCCCGTAATACTCGGCCATTATTTCTGGCGGAATTATTTCCTTTTGATTCGGCGTTCTATTCTTATTTGGACTCCGCGGTGCATCATTCGTGTCCTTGGGCAATGGCGGCGTCGAACTTGACCCACCAACAGTTGCTGTTTCACACGCCTCCGACTCTGCTGGAGCTGGGCCTCTGTAGCCTTCAAATCCGTTGCCTGATCCTGCCATGTTCTGCCAATAAACCGACGGTGGCGCAGTTGAAGGAGAGGGTGGCGGTGGGAGTGACGATCCGTAGGCCTGATGACCAAGACCGCTAACTGTTACAAGAGATGGAGGGAACGCTACGTGTCCAGCATACTGTTGGTGTTGCTCATGCTGTAACGACTCGGGACTGGCAGCAGTCGTCTCGCCGGTGACGGCGGTCCAGCCAGCTTCAGATGCGCGTTCACGCTCAATCAAATCTTTGCCGAGGATGGGAAACGGTTTCCCCCCAGCGGGACTGTAGACGTAAGCGACCGTTGAGTCGTCTTTGCTCTGGTTCCTTTGCTTGGTTTCTATGCAAGCGCGGACAAAAAGCACAAAGTGACCGGCGCTAGGCAGATGGAAACAGAGGTCAGCGGAAGTCTTGTCTTGCATAACTAGGGAAGAATCGGGGGCCAACTCACAAGAGTAAAGCCAAAAGACCCTCTACACACCAAAGCATTGCCCTCAGCCGCTGCGCTGTAGCATTATGTATGTTGAATGTCAAGGCCAAGCCGCAGGCAAGACAGCAGATGAGGTCCCCCGCTACCGTCACGCCAGGGTGCATGCCCCGTTTGATTCTCCACCGTATGCAAAAGGTGAAAAGTTCGACAAGATCGTACGTATCAAGGACAACAACGACGGGCAGGACAGCATCCCAAGCCTGCACCCCCCTGTCATCGCTGTAGTCAGTCGGAAACCGAACAGCTGTTAGGGCGCACAATGCTACCACTACTAGTGCGAACAAGAATAGCAGTGAGCGGAGGATAATCTTGGTGGTATGCCATGCTGGCGAGTAAGGGATGATGCGCTGGAGGGGTGCGATGGGAAACGAGGTCTCAATCGCGGGACCCAAGGGAGACGACGCTACTGCTAGTAGTGGAGGAGGGCGTTGCAGTTCTAGTGGCCGTTCTAACGGTTGTGGGCCATACTGAACCGATTGAGGATACACCGAAGGAGGATATGTCGCAAAGGAAGGTGGCCGCGTAGAGGGGACGCCCACTACTACCGGCCGACGGGGTATCGTGTGCAATGGCGGTATTGAGTCCATCCTTTTGTTTATGGTTTTGGTTGTTGTTACATGCCTTGCTTTAGGCTTCAGGATTCAAAGTTGAGCCGACATGACCTGTCGAGCAAGAAAATATGGGAGGACGACAGATTCTGGAAAACACAGATTCAAGGCCGGGGGGTAAGCCCACGCACTGCGCGTCAACCGTTTAGGCACCTGGATTCTCTGCCATGTTATTGGATGATTTTCTATGTCGATCGTCCAATGCGGCCCCTGGTCGGGTAACACCGAAGTCTAAAACTGCTTTTTCTAGGGGTCATCTAGGTTCGGAGCAAGGTCAAGATCCCCAGCCATAGCGCTCCAAGACCCGAAGGGACTATGAATCAGAAAAGCTCACCCACTTGATATGTTAAACCACTATTCAGTTGAAAGGGAATCAATAGGGAAGTCTGAAATGGGAGAGAGAGGGTGATGGCAAAGATTTGTCAAACCTGTTTTGGGTTGGTTGTGTGGGCCTTGTGCTCAACTCCTGATGCTACCAACAACCAGACCACCTACACTTGGCGTGCATGATCCGGCAATTCCCACCAAAGTCACCAACTGTTACATTATTTGCTGACAGTTACGGAGCTGTGCAGAATTAAAACGGGATTTCATTGTGACACATTACATAAGTACAGGCTCCCTGAGAAGAGGCCGATCTCTAAGTCTGGCCGGACTAGCTATCAAGAAATTAGGAAAAAGAGCGAACTTGATATCAGATGCTATGGCCAACAATGTCATCAACATACCTTGAAAATGTTCGCCACAACAGCCACACTGTTCCGCTGTCAGCGAACCACTCTAACTCCCCTGGCGTACCATGATCCTCTCCTCTCCTCGTCAGTTCTACCGTTTCCATCCGCATTCTCGACAGTAACACTTGTTGTAGTCTCACATTGAATGGCGTTCCCAAACACTGAACCATTGTCTCCCATCCCAAAACCTTGCAAATTGATCCCGCCTCCAACATTGTGGCTGCTCCTATTCCTGATTGACACAGCAGCACCGCGTATACTTCCCTGCCTGCTCAAACCACCCGCTTTCCTATCCGTTTTCTTGAAAGTCATCCATCGAGGGCACCATGTCCTCACCCATACCAACATGCCACCAGACTCGGCCAAATTTTTCTTCCCACCGTCAACAAAGACAGCGTTTCCAAACTCCCTGTGCGGCGTCCTTAGAGTTCCCGTCATGAATGTGAAAGTTTGCAGTCCAGTATCCTGGCTGGGCGGCTTTTCTCCCGAGAAGACAATTGCTCGTCTGGTGCTCGCGTACAACACAACATCTAACCAGCCAGTAGACGCGATCATTGCGCCCGCAAAACAGTAACAAGACAAAGGTACCGAGTTACCCGCCATTGAAGCGAGGCGGCATGCTACCAAAGGCGCAGTGCAGATGATGTAGATTACTGGGTAGAGCAGAAAGGTGGTTATTGCTGCTCTTTTCTCCTTCAAGCTATCGATGGAAGGAATATGTTGGAGCGACTTGGGCATTGACGAGGAAGTCGGTGCTGATGTTGCAGGTGGCCGAAGCTCAAAACTTCGGGATGGAGGACTCTCGGACAGATCTTTTGGCCCTTCGTCGCCTCCGGAGGTGCCATTCTCACTCCGTACGTAGAGATGGAAGACAATGACCAGGTAGACAATGGCTGTCACGACTAGTGAAATGAAAATCCAGAGGTAGTGGAGATAGAGACGGAGGTCCTGGTAGGCAGAGTTGATCCAACACTGCCAGTACTTGTTAGTTTATGCAGGACAACGAGCGTGTAGATAAGGGCACCGGACGAAGACTTACCCATGCGCCAGCACGGACAAACAGACCGCCATTCTCTGCACCGTTTTTCGTGAGTGCAATTGCTAGAATAGCATTAAAGTAATTGAATGCCCAAAGGAAGAGGATGATTGTGTAGAAGATTGGTGATGGAAGTCGGTAATCCTTGACGACGCCCAAGTACGTGTGGAATCCAATCGCGCAAATGAAAAGACTTGAGGCCAGGTTTCCGGTGGATAAGAACCAACCCTGTACCCAACAAGCTGTATCCTCCACATGGAGGCCATGCCTCGCCAGCCAGGTTATATTTAGAAGGCAACCCAACGATTGTTGAACATCGGCGACGAGGAGGTTGTAGATCAACACGAGAAACTGGTTTGGGGGATTCTTTCTGAGGCGCTGAAGAAACGACTCCCTTTTCTGAACTTGCTTACTTTCGCGTCCGTCGAAGTCGCGGGAAGCGGGCACAAGAAAGCCATCCACATCGAAATCTGGTTCTGGGGATGTTGCCCTCGCTGCATCATGGTCGTTGTTGTCGTTAGGCGACCCATTAACTTGCCAGCTGACAAATTGGTAGGTGAGAAAACAGAAGAGCCAAATTGTCGACAGGAAGCTGAGAAATCCAAAAGTAGTAACCGCAGCCAGCCCATGGGTGAGCACCCACGGCAGTGGGATCAAGCTGTTGGGGGAGTTCTCCGAGTTGTCTGAGTATATAGGGCCGAGTGGGGTTACTACACCGGATAGATGTGTAGCCATCGTAGCAACCCGATGTTCAAAGAGAACAGGCGAACGGTAGAGGCTGACAGTGAAGTTGTTTTCGACTTTTTTGATGATTCAGAACAGATAGAATCGCAAATTGACGGAAGCTCGCCGACACAGGGGGTGAACTAGGATGAAAGAGAAGAGAAGAGCGACCCAACACAGGGAACCAAACTCAAATTGACAGAAAGCGTGCAGTCCACGAACGCAGACAAGATTTTCACATATTCCCCGAGAGAAACAACGTGGAATTATGGAGAACTTTAAGTCCCCTTGTTCAATGTTTCACTTGTCGGCTGTCTATCGGAATATTCCTGTTGGACATGCTTTCCAGCTGGTGGTCAGTCCTTGTATGGTAGCACAGAATAATCTGATCTGAAGGCTGCGATATCCTCATTTGATGGCATGCTCGACTGGCACTCACTGGCACTCACTGGCAGTTTTCATGTTCCATGTGGGTTCCAGATTAAAATAGCCTGAACAAGCCGTTGTAATCCCTCGATTGCATGGATGCATGAGAGTACGGGGAAACACTGATCCGCAAATCTGCAGCCCTGTTTGGGCGGGTCAGTGGAGGGGTCGTAGCGCTTGTATTGTTGGGTGGTTACCATGCTCAAGCCATGCAAGCACAACCCGATCTCAGATGCACAGTCTCCACCCATCCATCGTCCTCGGTCCCGACATGGTGGATCTGCGGGTCTGTTCTGGTTTCTCTTGAAGACCCCTTCTCCTGGTGCCAAGTTCCTTCAAGATGTCAGGCATTGCAGATCGGGCTGTCGATCATGTGTTGTTCACCGCCTAATTCTCCGATCTTGTGGGATTACACAGACAGGGAATCACCAATATACGGTAGATGGGATGAGTTTTGAGAAACTTGACTTTCATGGACAAATCTGACACTCACGGCATTAGTTACCCGGAACAGAAGGTTTGTAATCAAAGAAAACATCAATTTGCAGTGATGCATGTCGACAAGTGTTTCTGCCATTAGTTGCTTAGAAGATACCACTGTTCCACAGACTGACTGAAACGATTCGTGATGACCTCAAAAGAAAACCCGTGAGTCAACAAGCATTGGCGGCTGTTGGAAGTGAGGTATGTGATGACATGCTCAGTGACCCTGCTTTGCTGGTGATCCTGACGTGGTCTTTCCGAGAGTCCAAATCAATCCCACTTGAAGACCGTGAGGATCTGTGAACTAACTGCAGCCACAACCAGGAAGGGTACAAAGTGATGACGACAAAAGCAGTAGTTTTACTTCGGACATTCAATTTGGGGAAGTCACGCCTTCGTCCTTTTGGAGATGGAATTCCACAGCTTCTGCAAGCTTGACCATTGACATCGCTCTTCACCCGACATCATCGTCTTTGAAACGAGAAGAGCGACATGTGCAAGCTCTACACAAACACGCGCTGGCAGTGCAACAAAAGAGGCTTTTGCAAGCCGCAAGGCAAACAATGCCAGCATGCCCACTTCCCCCCGACTGCCCCCCCATTGCGCGAGACATGTGGCGACTATAACGCCATCACCAGCCTCTGCTCGAGGCCTGAGAACGCAACCATCGACACGATCGAGCTGAAGTATAGATCCCTCAACTGCCCGACACACCATAAAAAGTGGATGAATAGCTTGCAACTTCACTGGGAGATGGAGTGGTACGAAGAGGTTATAGAGGCCAAGAGAGTGAAGGGGTATCGCGACTACGCTTTGAGGAAGAAGTGGGATATGGACTTGAAGAGGGACCTGGCCATGATGGAATTCCTTTCTGATGCCGAATCAAGAAACGATGAATTCTATGAGAAAATGTTCACATGGCAGGCGGAGACCATCAGCGGTGCTCGGAAGGAGTTGGTGGAGACAATGAAGTGGGAGTAAGAGGAAACTATTATTGAGGACATCTGCACTCTCTGGAGCGATAGAGCTGGAAGGTTGGTGGAGCCAGAAGAACCCCCCTGCAGATATTTCTATGAGGGGATGTGTACAAAGACAAAGCATTAGTGCCTCCTTGTCAAGATTCGTGTTTGTTGCGGTTATTTTGTTTTGATCTCAACCCCAATCAGGGCGCTACCTCCTTCCCACTCTTGGCGCTCTCTTTGACAGCCTCAATGATCCTTAGCACCTGAGCTGCCTGGGATGCAGTAACAGGGACGTCTTCTTCCTTTCCACTGACCAAAGACTTCGCAAAAAGCTCATAAAACTTGATGTACGTTTCAGGTTCGACGGTTGGGCAAACCTGATCCTCCACCTTGCCCTCCTCAGTCAGCACACACAGCTTTCCATATCTCTCTTCGCCCTCCTTGCCAAACCCAGCATCTGTCGCCTTGCCACCAGCACGCAACCAGTCCTCCTGGGGGTCCAAACCGCTTTTGTGGTAGCTTGCCTTGGTTCCACGAATCCAGAACCGTGGCTGTTTGGTCTCGACGCTCGCCACACCAGCCCGAACATAAACCAACAGGCCAGTGTCGCGATAGCTAAGGACCGCAGTAACGCTATCCGGTTCCTGATCCTCAGTCCCATCACCATTCACAATACGCCCCTCTCGCTGGTTAACGAACTTGCCTGTCACACCAGTAGGCATGCCGAACAAGACAAAGACCTGATCTAGCAAGTGCGAGCCAAGGTCATACAGCACACCACCGCCATTGGTGATACGTAAAGCGCTCTTCCATGTTCCTGCGGGCTTGGTCAAGCGCAAGCGGTCGAAGTGCGTTTCGAACTCAACGATCCGACCGAGCGTGCCCTCGTGCAGGAGGGATTGGACGGTGAGGAAGTCAGCATCCCATCTTCGGTTCTGGTACACGCAGAGGACGCGCTTCTGCTGGCGAGCGAGGGCGGTAAGCTCGTCTGCTTCCTTGGATGACGGCACAAATGGCTTCTCAACAAGCACGTGCTTGTTGTTGAGGAGGGCGGAGCGAGCGAGGGGGTAGTGCGTGTCTGGAGGGGTGCAGAGAACGATCACGTCGACGTCTGGGTCGGTCAGGAGGGGTTCGGGGGAGGTGTGGTGCTTGATGTTTGGATAATCTTCAGGGGCGGAGTTTCCAGGGGCGGGTGAACGTTGAACAATGGAGTGGAGGATGAGGGTGGGGGTCAAGGCGATGAAGGGGATGTGGAAGACTTTGGCTGAGAGGCTGTGGAGTGGGGGTCAGCCTGGGGGGAGGAGAGCGAAGGTAAAGGAATGGCTTACCCATAGCCGATAATTCCAACATTGAGTTGTTTCGGAGTTGCCATTCTGGGCGTGCGTAATGTTTTTCACCGCGACTAACGAGGGGGACTTGAGTTGTTTGGATCACAATATGCTTCGTTTTGAGGTCATTGCCATCTGCGGGGTAACTTCGTCGACGGCCCACCAAGACACCGAAGACCCACCCACCAACATGACGTCGGATGGAGAAAGCGTTTTTTGAGCCATTCAAACAATCGCGACGGGCTGTGGTGATGCCGTGAGTAAGCCTCTCTTACCCGGATCACTGATTTCTCTCACGGCTCCCCACACGACTCCCCCATCCGGTATCCGACTCTACTCTCCAGGTTAATGTATTTCTTGCTCTACCAGCAGCCGGTGCAGTGCAAACGACGCACATGAAAAGTTGGATTCGGACTTACCGACGGTGCCAACCGCGATAAGCCAGAACAAACTGGAGTGCGGAACGAACTTCGTTCAACGAAGGTCCGGTAAATTGGATAGATTAAATTCTTGTTTCAATTTGGATTAACATCCCTCGGGGTGATCAATCTGCTTGTGCCAATCGGCTGGGTTTCCCCGACATCCTGGCATGGTTGGCAGATTTCTCAGCACTGAATTTACCCAGAGACACCTGATCAAACGAGGAAGCTGGCAACCACCTCTGGAGATAAGAAAAGATTTACCTCGTCATAGCCACCCATTGCCTGGTTCTCTGAATACTACCCTATGCGTTTATGTTACCCCTGAGATACCAAAGCCGGAGTTGAAGGAATATCACCTTGATATTGACAAGACCGCACTACCCAGACCTGGATATTAAAACATGTGATTTCTGAACAGGAATTTTGGAACCTCCTGACGCACATTGCAACGCTGGGTTTTCTTGGATATCGCTCATCCATGTCCCAGCATTTTCAAACGGCTCATGAAGGGGTCGGACCTGACTTTATATATGAGCCCACCCGTAGCCTGCGTCTTTTTATGTTGCAAACAAAAGCAACCCTGGTCCATTGCGTTCGTGCTGAGGATTCGACGTAAAGAAAGCCCGTGCAAACCTATTACCTAGCAGCATCCAGAATGAAGTTCACACACGTCTCCCTGGCCTTACTAGCCGCCCCCGCGGCACTAGCAGACAACTTCGTCACCTCCTGCGACTCGGCCTCGGTCAAGGTCTCTGGCAGAACCATCACTGCGAACTGCAGGAACATCCTCGGCCAGCTCAAGTGCTCTAGACTTGACCTGAGCAGATGCGTCAAGAATCAGTACGGACGGCTGCAGGCCGATCCAAATGCCTCTGGGTATTCTCTACTCCTTTTTTATTTTTATTTTATTTATTATATTTTTTATATACCCAAGATTTTGTTCTATAACTTTCAGGATAAAGCTGACGAAGTGCATATCCAGTCCCTTCTTTTCGGACGAGTGCATTGACTGCAGCAACGACGCGACCACCGACGGTCTGCTCCTGGGCGGCGGTACGACATTGATGCACTGCAAGTGCAACCCGGGAACTGGAGCAGGACAGGCTAGCTGGCCTACTGCTTTTATTGATCTGAGTGAGTGAGGTTTTAGGTAGTTTTGGAAATTTTGTGTTTGGAAAGCTAATTCGTCTAAAAAAAAATGACTTAGATACACTTGTGGACAACAATAATGGTGTTTTGGAGTGTTACAAAGTCAAGGGAAGTGCTTGCTAGAGAGAGAAAGAGAAAGTGAGAAAGAGTATTAGCACATAGGTAGTTGTGGAAAACAAGGAGACTGGATAGGTAGCCTCATCGTGAACCCTTTCAATACCTTCAATTGGAGCCAAACCATCCGTCCGTCTGTTGTTGAATTTTTTTTTTTTTTTGCATAACTCGCCCAATGCAGATTTTCTTTTTGTGATCCGATTTACAGAGCCTTCAAAGACTGCCTTTGTCCTGATTGGACTCGGGGGACGGACTGATTTTCAACCCTAGTGAAGAGTTCGAGGCTGGAGGAGGGCGACATTGTTGACCGACCTCAGGGGGGAGGTAACATGACCTTTGACATATCTGAATATGAGGGAACAAGATGAACGAAACCCGTTCCGTATCGGAATGCTGGGAATGAAAAATTCAAGACTGGCATGTAACGTTGTGGACACCGAAGGCTGTCCGAGCAAATGCAGGATGCCGGACTAGTTTAAGACATGCATGAGAACGACATGCGTCGGATAGGGTTCTCAGAGGAGACAGATGACAGATATATATGACCTTGAGCAGAAGGGAAGGAGGTGCAGTTCAATTCAAGCCATCCCAAAAGACGTCCAGAACTCAGTGGCTACCAATCATTTCTCACAAAACATCTTCAAATGCGAATCGGCATCAATGGTATTCACAAGTCCGGCCTGGGTGCCCTCCATTAAGGGCGATATTCCTGATTCAATTTCTCTAGGCCAATTCACACTGGAAGGACACCGCGATGCTACCTTTCAAATCTTATCAAAGCACAAGTTGTTTGTGGATGGGATCACAGGGAAGTCCTATTCGCGAGAAATTCTTGGTCAGAGGATGGAATGGCTCGCCTGCGCCCTCGCAAAGAATCTCGGATGGTCTGTTAACGAAGGCTCCCCCTGGGATAGGGTTGTCGCAATTTACTGTCTTAACACTGTGAGTATTCCCAAAGATGTCAAGTGAGCTGGGTTCTGATGAATCGAAAAATCCAAACCAGATCGACTATTTTGTTGCATGTTGGGCAATCCATCGACTGAATGGTATCTGCCTGCCAATTCATCCCACGAGCTCCATTGCAGAGATGGTATCCCATATGGAGGCTGCAAAATGCAAGGCGTTGTTTACCTGCCAGCCGCTGCTACCCACGGCAGCGAACGCGGCTTCGCAATTGTCGACACCTCTGGAAGAGACATATGTCTTGCCAGTGAGTGCACATTCAAACAAACAGTCGAGTAGAGAGCCATGCCATTTGAGAGACATTGAGGATCTCATTCTTGAAGGTTCCCGCCTAGACAGTCTCGAGCCGTTGAACTGGGGCCCAGGCCAAGCAAAGGAACAGATCGCATTTCTCTGCTCAACAAGTGGAACTTCGGGGAAACAGAAGCTCGCCATGGTCTCCCACTACAGTATGATAGTTAATGTGATGCAGATGACTACATTCGAAGGCGTCCACTCCCGGAACCCTGGCGAAGCCGAGCCCTTGACTGGAGTGGTGCCACTCAGTCATATGTACGGCCTGGTACTCGGCCACCTGTCGGCATGGCGTGGGGATTCTTTCGTGGTGTTCCCCAAGTTTGATATCCAGTGGATGCTTCAGGCTGTGCCCCGATACCGCATCCAGAGGCTATATCTCGTAAGTCGTTCGGGTCATGGCTTGTTGCACTTTTTGCGCTTACACGGCCGTATTTATGCCTAGGTCCCGCCTGTGATTGTGGCACTGGTGACAAACCCGTTTCTCCTTGAACTCCACGATCTGTCGTCAGTTACCAGCGTGGTCAATGGTTCGGCCCTCCTAGGGAAATCCCTGGCAGAAAGACTACTCGCTCTACAACCGAACTGGAAGATCATCGCGGCATACGGACTGACGGAAAGTGCTACTGTGGCAACTTTTACCAGCACTTATGACACCTGGACAGGCTCCTCAGGGTCACTTTTACCCTCGTTCCAGGCCCGGTTGGTGGGACCCGAAGGCAACGAGATCGAGGCATTTGGCGCCCCTGGAGAAATTCTCCTCCACTCCCCAACATTGTTCAAAGGGTATTTGGGGAACGAGGAGGCAACAAGAAACGCCTTCGATAGTCGAGGATGGCTTCGTACCGGGGATGTGGGTATGTTCAAGCAAAGCCTGAATGGTGATGGCGCTGAGCACCTCTTTGTTCTCGATCGGTTGAAGGAGTTGATCAAGGTCAAGGGAGAGCAGGTAGTCCCAGGTGACATTGAAGCCGTCTTTCGCACTCATCCCTCTGTGGCCGACGTTGCAGTTGTTGGTGTTCCTGATGACCATGCTGGTGAGCGCGCAATGGCCTTTGTGGTTCGGGTAGCGTCGGTGTCGGACTCGGGGTGCAATATAGCAGAGGGAGATGCCGAAGAGGAGGAGGAACTTCGAGACGATATTGACGATTTTGTTCAAGAAAGATTGGAGGAGACACACTGGGTCCACGATCGCATCGTTTTCGTATCCGAATTGCCGAAGAACCAAAACGGGAAGGTTCTGAAGCGGGAGCTGAGAGCAACTGCCCCAGCAGCTCTTGCTGCTATTCGAAAGAACCGGGAGTCAGATTGAGCACTCCGAGTGAAGTTAAGTACCGAACAGGAATTCAGTGCCTTCCTTTTCAACAAAGTTTTCAGTTTTGTAGGCAGCCGAGCATGGAAGTTCCACTCACCACAATTTCATATTACATTTTCATCTCAATTTTGACGATTCACTGTGTTGTCCCCCTATTCCTGAAATCTTCTTTGAGATGAAGAAGACTCATTATTGCGATCATTGGTCTTTGCTCGGCTCGTCGAATGTCTGATACGGAATTCCGTCCTTAACGAATTTCTGTTTGATGATTCCCATTATCCCACTCGGCTAGTAAAAGGTGAATAAGGTATATTATAAGCGCAAACTGTTTTCTTATTTCTTCTCAATCCTGCAACTAAATTCAATGCCGCTACCTAAATGGCCGTGGCATGGCAAAGAAAAACAAATCATAGTGATACCAACACTGATGCAAAAGTTACTCGGCAGCCTCCAGATCGACCAAACGCGACTCTTTGGCAACGATCTTGGCCAATTCCCTGATATTACTCGCCCCTCTCAACGTCATTAACTGTACTGTTGCCTGCAAATACGCTCCAATCCAGTTCCGCAGTTCAACAAGTACCAGCGAGTCCACACCATAGCTATCAAGGCTCCTAGCTGCCGTCAACATGTCGACGGGAGTTGCTATTAGCTTGCCCAATTGCTGCAGTATTTGTTGACAAACAATATCGACTGCATCCTCAAACCGCTGCACTGCACCGAGCTGGACACCCACATTCGCAACCAATTCATTCCCACCGGAGTTGAATCCCGCCTTTCCCTGTTGTTGCAAATGCGCAAACCGCTTCTGTCGCAGCCAGCTGGCACTCTTGCTGTCAGGCGATGCAAGAATACCGGTGACACATCTGTTGTCACGTCCCACAAAATACTCCTTGCGGGTGAGAGCGCTGTTGAGCACAGAGACAAGGTCCGTTATACTCATTACCTCTAGCCCGCACCTCTTCAAAACCTCGGCGGCTTCTGGGTTCTCACTAACATAACCAACCTCAAGGATTGCTCCGACATTGACCGAGTAAAAGTGGTTTCCTGACGGAGGCTCATGTCGCGCGAGGGAGTCTTGGAAGCTGCATGCCGCTGCATAATTGGACTGGCCGAAATTGCCAGCCACCGACACGGCTGACGACAGCATGGCAAAAAAGTCCAGCCTGCCCCCTGATCCAAAAGCGTTATCCAAGTTGATCGTTCCTCGGACTTTGGGAGCAAGTGCCTCGTTCCATTCCTGGGATGTCATGTCTTGGAACATGCTATCTCGCAGGACCATGGCTGACTGGATAATTCCTCGAACTGGCGGTAATTGCCCGTCATTTACTGCTTGCACCACGGCTGCGACCTGCTCCTCGGAGGCGATATCACATGCCTGAGTTACCACAGTCACATCTCTTGCTCGCATCTCATCGATCACCTCGGCACTTCGTGTGTCTCTACCGCCAGACCGTGAGAGCGTCAGGATGTGCTTCGCCCCACAATCTGCCAGCCACGTAACAAGGGCTTTGCCCAGGCCCCCAAGACCACCAGCTACTATGTAGGTGGCATCTTCCTTGAGGCTTAGGCGGTCCGGCACGGGTGGGATGGCCATAACCAGTTGGTCGTCATCCACTGTCAGCACCAGCTTGCCCATGTGTTTACCGGCCTGGATCAATCTGAATGCCGACTCAATCTCTGAGATGTTCATCGTGGTGATGGTGACAGGGCGAATCGAACCGGCAGAAGCTAGCGCAACAACTGAACGAAGTAGTCTGCCCGCCAGCGGCTTGTTTTGGTCTATGACGGCGGCAAAGTCCACGTACGCGAAAGTGACATTTCTGAGCAGAAATTGAGTCGGCATCAGTGCGTCATCCATAAGATCCTTTCGTCCAATTTCGACAAAGCGACCGAAGGGTGCAACCAGTTCGCACGACAGACGGAACATCTCTCCACTGAGTGAGTTCAAAACGACGTCGACCCCGTAGTTCTTTGTCAGCCGCCTGACCTCCTCACAGAATCCCGGGCTGCGACTAGAGAATATGTGGTCCGGGGCAATTCCATATCTTGTTTGCAGGAGCTCCCTCTTCGCCTCCCCACCGACCGTAGCAAACACTTCGGCCCCTAAATGCTGTGCCAAAGTAATTGCAGCCTGTCCCACGGCACCAGCGGCTGAGTGAATGAGAATCTTGTCACCCCTTTTCAGCTTCCCTAGCTCTAAGACAGAGTAATAGACTGTGGTCCAGACAATGGGCAGCGCTGCCCCTTCTGCAAACGACATTGACTCAGGAATTACCTGCACGCAGTCGCCGTGGACCATAGGGTAGTTTGTGTAAGACCGGGAGTAGAGGCCACAAACTCTATCCCCTGGCCTGAAGCGCGACTGCATGTTGAGGCCAACCTCAACTACTAGGCCACTGCAATCATTACGCATCTCCGTTATCCCATCTAACTGACCTGCGGCAATCAAAACATCTTTGAAATTAATACTTGCCGCCTTCAGCTCGATCCTGACATCATTTGGGCCTATAGATCCAAAAATCGGCGCATCCGTGTCGTCCTGCCAATGGATCGTCTCCAGGAGTCCTGGGATACCCAGCTCTGCCTTCATCGTTCTCCCGGGGGTGATGAAGCTTGTAAACTCAGGATCAGCTTGCTGATGGTTGCGGTGGAGATCACTGTTCATCTCTGAAAACCCAATAAGACGGGTGACAAAAAGCTGACCATCCTTCTCCGCGAATTCGTCGTCAACTTCCTCGTTGCTGCTAAGGTCAAAAGTCGGTCTGGCCAACAGGGTCGGGAGAGTTGCTGCCAGGCGCTCAACAACAGACAACCTGGTACCAACCGCAGATGGCTGAAGTTGAAGTGTAACGAATCGAATGTCTGGATGCTCCAAGTGAAGACATCGCATAAAGCCTGACCACAATCCGGCCCTTGGTCTGCTAGCCTCATTGCTTTCGAGGGGTGCATCGACGAAAAGCACTGCACGTGCAGTCAACACCCTGTTCTTAAATGCCATCCAAGTATGGTCTTCAACCCCATCGTGAAGTACGTCGCCAACTTCAGGCAGGACAACGACGATTCCGTTCCCAGTCAGCCCGTCGTTGATGTTTTCAACCAAAACGCTCGCTTCAAGACCTAGCGCCGTCCTCAACAAGCCAACACTCTCCTGTATGTCAAGTTTATGCTTCTCAGAAGCTGCGAGCAGGACGATAGGAGGTGGTGCCTGCACCTCTGTCACACTAAGCAACTCCGGCACTTGAGATATGAAGACTCCAATGGTGCCGCCGTTATCCTGGTCATAATCGGTAAACACGGGCTGATTGTCGCAGATAAATCCGGCATTTCGAAGCCGATTGGTCCATTGTGTCACAGTTTGGAGTGGGGATTGCTTCCTGCCCTCGTCGTATCCAGCCCACCAGCCTTCGAACGTGCCAAAGATGATGTTGTAGAACACCTGATACTCGGTGATCTCGAGAAGAAAGAAACGCCCTCCTGGCCTAAGGAGTGACCGCACTCTGCGCAGAGTATCGTCTATGCGTCGAGTCGCATGGATCACGTTGCTTGCAATGACTAAATCGTACGACTCAGCCTTAAATCCTTGCTCGAGGGGATCTTTCTCCGCATCAAGCACCTTATACTCAACTTTCCCGCTTGCCAAACCTCCGAGTCTTTGCTTTGCAGCCTCGAAGAATCCCGTGGAGAGATCTGTAAAGTCATACTGACCTACATACTCGCCGATCGCCTCCAGTATTGGCACCGTTGCTGAACCTGTCCCGGCACCAATCTCAAGCACGCGAAGGCCAGGTGAGAACCGCCCTAATTCCTTAGCCCATGCCGCCATCTGTGTACAGCAACGGTTGGGGCGCGTTCCTGCATAGATGCGGGAAAGAAGGTTATCCTGAGTGAGGATAGACAGAGGAACAGTCTTCTCTGTAAGAATATCTGGGAGATGCGGCCCAAGGCGAATGATGGCCTCACCCATTGGATCTGCAGCCAGGTTGAGATCATTGATGAAAGAAGGGTCATAAGTATGATTTGAAAGAGATACCATCCATTCGTACATATAACGAAAGTGACTTCTGGCAGGAATATCTTGGGGCGAGACTTGTTGCAGGGTGCGTTGAACGTAATGAATCGTCAACGCCTCAAGCGACCGGTTGAGATTGGCGATTGATTCGAGTGAAATAGTTGACTTGCAGAGTTTAGTCAGGTGCTGCGACGTCCAGGGTAAGTCCATATATGTGACCCATTCGGAAGAGTGGCACAGATCTCGACGCTGCTGAGAAGTGCTAACGTTTTGCGGTAGCGGCACTACACGAATACCTCTCGCTTGCAGAATTATTCCCTCACGTTTGCATCCATGCTTGCGTTGGATCACGACGTTGTATGGAGCACTAACATCCTCATTGATAGTCGTTATCGAAACCACCTCCTTGATTTCTGTGGCAGTGATGGACTGGTTGGCAACTCGAAGCTCCTTGATGAACGTGGGCACCACCGCGGTTTTCTCGGTACCTTTTTGCCCTTGGAAAGCTAGAAAGCAAATCCCATGGAACAAAGCTGAGTCGAGCAAGCCCGGGTGAACAAGATCTCCCACCCCTCCAGGACCCGAAGCACCAACATTAGGAACACGAGAAGTGGTAAAACACTCCCGCATCGTCTTGTCAGACCAAACACTGGTCAGGTTCTTGAAGGGGTGGTCCCAGTTCAGTCCAGCATTCTCGCGAGCGAGAAAATAGAATTTGCGAGGTGCGTCAGCAAGCACGCAGCGAGCAGCAATGGGGTCAAGTTCTGTGACTTGTGTCCACCACTTCGCGTTGCTGATGTGATCTCGTTCTTCGGATCTGTTGAGTTCGAGGTGAACCAATCCCCGACAGTGTTCCGTCCAAAGACCGTCAGATGCCACACTGAAGATTCGAAATTCGTTCCAAACCTCGGACGACTCTCTCGCAGTTCGCGCTTGGGGACGAAGAGACAGTGATACCTCTTGATCCTCGTCTTCTGACAGCACTAGAGCCTTGTTGATGCTGATATTCCGAAACAACAGAGCGCCAACGGATGATTTTTTTACTTGGCCAGCTGGCTGTGCCGTTGAGCTGGCTTGCATAAGAGCATGTTGTAGAGCTGCTTGCATTGCCATGTTGAGAAACCCTGCAGCAGGGAAGACAATTTGCCCCTGCACAACATGATACTTGAGCCAGGGCGACTCCTTCAAACTCAAGAACTTCCTCCAGCGCGGCTCTAGTCTATTGACGTCGGGAGAGAGTGTTCCCAATAGTTCATGAGGCAAATGTGGCCGGTGACGATACTCCCTTGATAGGCGGGTTTCATGCCAGAATGTTCGGTCGTGGTCGAAGCAATAAGGCGGAAGATCAACCAGAAGCAGGGATTTGGCATGACCGTCTCTGTTCTGAGTACTGCTATGCTCACCGCTCCTGTCGTTCAGATTTTGAAGGCCAACTTGGTGATGATCCTGGGCATGTAGAAACCCCAGGCACTTCAGCAGGGATTCTTCAGCATCAGTCTTTCGTTTCAAGGTGCTCGTGTAAGCTATCTTGGCCCGATTCCCAGGCAGTGTCTTCAAAATCTGCCTCAAAGGGCCCTCAAGTTGTGCATGCGGCCCAACTTCAACAATCGTGTCGACATCCGGCTCTTTCTCGAGCATGCATTGGACAGCGTATGAAAACCGGACAGGGCTCAAAAGGTTCCGAGCCCAGTATGCACCGTCGAGCACAGTGCTTTCGTCAACAACCTGGCCAGTGACGGAGCTGTACATGTGCACAGGCTTGGAAACAGACCCCGACGGCCATGAAATATGGGGACAAAGTGCTGATAGAGATTGGGAGTAAGGCGTTGCAATGGACTCCATCTGATGAGAGTGATACGCAGCACCTCTAGTCAGGAGCTTTCGGTTGAAAGTACCCCTTTTCTCCAGAAGAGTTCTCAACTCATCAATGGCAGGCTCATCTCCTGAAACAGTAACACTAGAAGGACTGTTGTAGCAAGCAATTCTCATCCGTCCTCCTACAGTCTCGGATGTCAAGAGGGCGATGTGGTCCTCTACCACCTCTGGGGCATCACCCACCGCGAGCATCGCTCCCCGCGCTGCGTCAGTTCTGCCAAGCAGCTCCCCAGTGAGTGAGCCACGGTAGAACGCTGCAGTGGCCGCGTCCTCAAAAGAAAGAATGCCAGCGGCATAAGCAGCTGCTATCTCACCGCTGGAGTGCCCAACCGTGGCTGATGGAACAAGTCCCAAGTCTGCCATGAGATCAACCAATGCCAGTTGAACGGCTGTTGAAATTGGCTGGGCAAAGGCGGGGTCGTTGATTCGTGAATCGGCATCCGGACGACACAGCTCAGCAACCAAATCCCAGGAACATCCGAGCTTTGAATATTGTGTATTGGCGCGGTCCAATGACCTGGAAAAAGTTGGATATTGTGCTTGGAGAAGAGAACGGCCCATTTCAGCATATTGCGCTCCTTGTCCACTGAACACAAACGCAATGCGTTTCTCTGGCGCACCACTGATACCATTCAGCTGCGGGGTGGCAAATGGGGAGGTCTGAGTGTTGGACTCGGCAAGTAACTTGGAGATCAGATCTTCTATGGTTGCAGACACCAAGGAAAGACGATGGGGAAGAAGTGTGCGGCGGCTCAGAGTATAGGCCAATCGATGAAGAAGGGTTTCTCGGTAGGGGCCTGGCATACTCCGTTGCTTGCTGATGAGATAATTGGCGAGCCGCTTGCAAGTGGCTTGGAGCGAACTGTTGCTGGCCGCACTGAGTACGAAGACAAGAAGCCCTGCTTGCTGCCCCTGTGCGGATGAAGCTGACATGTGAAGACGAAAGTCGGTTGCACTGTCCAGAATAACATGGGCGTTGGTGCCACCATACCCAAAGCTGTGATGTGTGCCCGGTAAGTCTCATAATAAACCCACAATCAGGGGTTGTGGTCCCTTACCTATTCACTGATATTCTTTTCAGTGATTTTCGCTCCGGCTCCTTTGGAACCTGCAATCACTCATACTAATCAGCATAGGAAATTCCACTTTGGCATGGGTTTAACGTACTCTTATGTGCCACTCATCCAGATGAAGTTCCGGGTTTGGTTCCGAGAAGTTCACTTGGGGTGGAATGATACCATGCTCTAGCATGAGCACCGCCTTGATCACACCAGCCAGGCCGGCACTCCCTTCAGTATGGCCGATGTTGCCCTTTATGGACCCAATTGGCAATTCCTGTCCTGGCTGTCTATTCTGCGACAGAACGGAGGCGATGGCCCTGGCCTCAATGGGATCCCCTGTCTTGGTCCCAGTGCCATGTGCTTCCACATAGTCGGCTGATGGCTCGAGTTTTGCTTGGTGGTAGGCTCGAATAATGGCTTCTCTTTGGGCTGTTTCACTGGGTACAGCAATTCCTGGAGTCTTACCATCTTGATTAAGCACCGAGTTGCGTATGACTGCGCGGATTGGATCGTCGTCTCGCAAGGCCGCCGACAGTCTTTTTAGCACAACACCTGTGAATCCTTCACCTCGACCGTAACCGTTTGCGCGCGAGTCAAAAGGAAAAGAACGGCCCTCCTTTGACAACATTCTGAGCCTGCTCTGATAGCAGAGTCTCTGCGGATCGAGCACGAGATTGGCGCCACCCACAAAGCACTGCGTGGTTTCGCCGGCCCGTAGGCTCAAAATCGCTTGGTGTAGCGCCACGGTGCTAGATGAGCACCCAGTGTCGACTGTGAAGCATGGTCCTTTCAGATTGAATTGATATGAGATACGGGCGGATGTGAGAGCCGGGCCGGTTCCTGTGACCAGGTATAGCGGCGGTCGTTCGACGTCTCGCGTCTGTATCTCGTGGTAGTCGGAAGACCATTGTCCAACAAAAACACCCGTATTGGAGCCAGAAAGAGCTTCTGTGCTCAGTCCTGCATTCTCAAATGTTTCATATGCGACCTCAAGAAGAAGCCGCTGTTGAGGATCCATTGCAACGGCCTCAACAGGATTAATGCCGAAAAAAGCAGCATCAAAAGCAGCGACATCATCTCTCAGCCAATGCCCCCCGCCGACGTTGGTCGTTCCTGGTTTGGTTCCAGTTGGGTCCGAAAATGCTGACATGTTGAATCTTTTTCCCGGTCCGGGGGTCCAGGCGCTTCGACCCGAGAGAAGCATGTTCCAGAGGGCAGACGTATCTGTGGCGGTGCCGGGAAGTCGACAACTCATGCCAATGATTGCGATGGGCTCAACCGGAACCTCGGCCAGGCTCTGAGACTGAGCTGTGGCGCTGAGGTGATCAACACTGGTGCCATTGGTGCTGATTCTGCTGAGCTTAGACAGTGGTGTCAACGTTGGCGAGAGGATTGGCGAAGACCCCTCACTGTCACCGGCCTCATCGGGAGACCTTTCTCCGTCCATGACTATAATGTATCAGGGGTACGTTGGAATGTGTCTTTCAAGAACAACAGTGTTGAAGGATGTTCTGAGGCTGATTATTCCAGTTACGCCGAGGTCTTCCAGTCATTAGATATGACTTTTATATGCTCACTGCAATCAGTAAGACTTCATGACAAGCCAAACCGCATTGGGTGTGGGCAGGACATGTTCGGGGGGTGGTTCGGATGTAGCACT
Organism: Cladorrhinum sp. PSN259; assembly: GCA_033725935.1. Classification (NCBI taxonomy): domain Eukaryota; kingdom Fungi; phylum Ascomycota; class Sordariomycetes; order Sordariales; family Podosporaceae; genus Cladorrhinum; species Cladorrhinum sp. PSN259. The sequence continues at coordinate 769,670 of MU867063.1, read as the reverse complement.
CTCGCATTCCATTGTCACTGGGGTACGCTAACATGATTCTCGTTTCCAGGTCGTTAATCGGTTGATTTCACCTTCTCACGATAGCCGATCTCTTGTAGCATGGGATCTACTCCGTCATCGCCCAATAAGTGAAGATCCCGAGTCTCCGACTCAACCAAGACATTTCTTCCAAGACCTGGGGTTGTCCTTTCCCCGCCTCGAGCTGTCATGTAAGAATAGCGGAACGGATAAATCTACGGTATGTTTTGACGAAGACCTCATTTTGCAAGCTTGTTGTGGCCAACTTGTTGTTGTGGGCTAACGCGTCTACAGCGGTCCCGGTCTGCAGTATCGGTTGGCACCTCCCTTGCTCAATATAGGATCTGAGACACCCGGCTTCCCTCTTCAAGTGGAAGTTCTGAGAAATCGCCCATCACGAGTGAATGACGATTGCCGACAATCAACGGCGCGGCCCGCGGATCCTATCCCGTCGGAATGCCGCTGTCTTAGGCAAATTCCGCGGGACAGCCACTTGCCTTCTTTACCAAGTCGGTAATATCCACCGAAACCAATACAGAGAGTGATTGCAAATTATAAATCCTGTCTTGCTTGTTCAATGGGCACTACCGCTCACCAAAGACTGCATTCAAACATCACCAATCTCTCTAGTCCCAATGGAGAACACTTTCATCAAGCCACAGCTACCTCAAATTGAGGATGTCATCGAGTTGTCCACCCTGGATCAACAAGCCCAAAGACACTACGCCAAGTTTCTACTCTTCTTCAATCTTGGTCACAATGGCCCCCATGATCCTGTCATTCGGCATCTCAAGCAAGGTCTATCTGCTGCGCTTAGTGAGCTTCCCGACTTCGCCTCAAGCATCTCGCCGGATCCAGCATCGTGCAGGAAGGAGCTGCAGCTACTGCTTGGGCCAGCCTCTGGTGTTCCATGGAGAGATGTAGATCACACGGCTCAGGATGGGAGGTGGTTGTTTGGAAGCTACCAGGACCTGGCTGGTGACAAATTTGCCATGAATGGCATAAGCTTGGAGTTGCTAGTCCATCCCGCAGCGTCAATCGTATCTGCGGATACGGTGTCTCTTGCTGCATTCCTTGTGCAAGCCAATCTCATTCGAGGAGGACTGATCCTTTCTGTGAGCTGGCATCACACCGTCGCCGACGCGCATGGCCTCAACTTGCTGATGAGGTCCTGGGCGAATCACACAAAGAATTCGATCATAAAGGGCCGGCCCGACAACCCACCCGGTCCGACCTCAACCGCCCAAGAACGATGGCGCCTTCAGATTGGTCAGTGTGGGCCACACAATGACACAATAGTGAAGATCCTATCAAACTACGTTACCAAAGCTACGGTTAGGGCACCGGCCACACATCTCCACACGCACCTCGTCGACCGCCAGGAGAATATCACTACCCGGTTTCAAATCAGCACGTGGTATCTTGCGCGCAAGTCCCTACAGTCTCTACGTGAGGACATTGGTAATGCGACTGAAGGATCAGGCGGGATCTTCACGGCGGTTGAGTGTGTGTCAGCTCTCACGTGGAGATGTATCAGCAGGGCCCGGCATCTTCATGTGACTGATGAGCACGGAACATCACTCTTCACAACCCGGATTGACTTTCGCCAACACTTGAACCCGCCACTGTCTGACGGGTTTGTTGGTAATGCCTGTGAGCCCAACGCCGGTGTACGGTTACCAGTGTCTTCGATATGTTCCTCGGGTCCTCCTTCGGATCTCGCATTAGCTATTCGGGCCGCTACTCAAGGTATTGAGAGCACAGCAGTTCATGGCTTCATTGGCTACATCAACACCCTTCCTGCAGTCACTGACCTGACTTGGAACTACAGTCTCTTCCCCGGCCCTGATTTGGGCCTGACTGACATATCAGGAATGGACGTTCTTCGTACTGACTGGGGGATTGGGTTGGGTTTTCCAGATGCTGCTCGGCTGGCTGCTAGGGAGAACGGGCTCGTATACCTGCTCCCGATAGATTCCGAGGGAGGCTTTGAAGTGCAGATCCAGTGCGAGCCCGAGGCTTTTGACAGACTACGGGAAGACAACGAGTTTACGAGGTATGCGACTTTGAAGTGTGTTGCCGAGTCGGGTGTTGGAGCTGGCCTGCACCAAAGCCCGGTCTAAGCTTTTGGGATGGAGAAACAAACAGTGACAAATGACACATAATGCAATTGTTGTTACGTTACCGGGTCGATGACTTCCCGGTTGAAGATGCATCTTGAACCATCAGACTACCTCCTGGTACTAGTCTAACCCATTGCCATGTCTGCAAGTTGGTCATCTGTATGACCTGCTGTCACGAAAAAGGCGTGATTTCTAAGACATGCATAATTCCGATACTCGGCAGAGGCTGGGATTCTGGGACCGGGTTCAAGCCACAGGCTGACACGTTACAGGGAGCACCGTAAGATATCGACTTGCAGATGAGACATGTTAGGATTACTTGATTGAGTTACGAACTGACTGTCTTGGCGGAAGATGTCCCGGTATCACTGGAATGGGCTTGGAGATGGAATGAGGGTATCTGAGGACTGAACGCGGAATGAGCGGAAGAAAGGGAATGACCTTTGAACCCCTTATTGTTTGCTCAGAGCAACAATTGATTTGTTTGACACTATTTGGGCCTCGAAATCACAACTTGCAGCAACTATCACCAAGCCGAGCAAAATGACTGTCGAGACGGCAAATCAAGAAACAAAGGAACATGAAATCTCACGACTGTGTGCTCAGGTTCTGGGCCGCCCAGTTAAGAGACTGAAGCTTCACAAGTCTTTTCTTAGCCAGGGAGGGGACTCTCTGCTTGCCATCAAGCTTCTCGCGCTCTGTCAAAATGCGGGATACAGCATCAACCTTGAAGACATCGTTCAGTCAACCTCTATCCAGCATCTCGCAAAACAGGCAAAGCCGAAAATTGCAACTCAAAATGGAATTAGTTGTTCAGCGGTTGAAGGCCCCTCGCGTGACGCCAATTCAATTGAGACGCTCTACTCCCCGAAGCTCACCCGGGATGTTGATCTGGACCAGATTGCAACCCAATGTGGTGTGCCTGCTGAGATGATCGAAGAGGTTTATCCTTGCTCGCCACTTCAAGAGGGCCTTATGGCTATGACGGAACAGCGTCTACGGCAAGATGGTGGTGGTCAGAATGCATATGTCAATCGCTATGTCTACCGTGTGCCCTTAAACATTAACAGGGCCGGCTTCCAAAAAGCTTGGGCTATGCTAGCTAAGAAGGCTCCTATCCTACGAACACGCATTGTCATTGCTGGTATCCCAAACCATGGAAGTTCATTACTGCAAGTGGTTATACGCGAGGAACTGTCTTGGCTCACGGGTCATGATTTAGATGACTATATCTCCGAGGACAGGGAGAAGAAGATGGGGTATGGAACACCACTGTTGCGACTAGCCATGGTTCAGGATTCTGAGGGAAGTGACGAGTATTTCATTTTTACGGCACATCACAGCATATACGATGGTTGGAGCATTGCGAAGATGCTGGGCACTATTACAGAACTCTACTGGGGCCGGGAAATTTCTTTGATTCCTCCTTTCACCAACTTCATCAGCTGGCAGCTTGAACAACAACGGGAGGGCCCAAAGCTTGATGCAACAAGACAATTCTGGCAGAATCTTTTGGGTGCGAATGATGATGGTGAGGGGGGTAATCTATCCTGCGTATTTCCATCTCTCCCAACCCCATCATATCAGCCGAGTCCGACACACAAGGAGTCGTCTGTGTGGCAGGTGGGAGAGATTGACACAGGTGAAATGACCCTCGCCAATGTCCTCCGCGCGTCTTGGGGTATGGTTGTTTCCACATACAGTGGGAGAGAAGTCATGTTTGGGTCAGTCCTCAGCGGACGCAGTGCCCCTGTCGCTGGCATTCTCGACATGCTGGCACCCCTGATCACCACAGTCCCAATGCGAGTGCAGGTTGGAATGGACCTGAAAGCATCAGATTACCTCACCGCTGTTCAGAAACAAGCCTTTCAGGCTATGCCATTTGAACACACTGGTCTGCAGCACATCAGCCGCATGGTCGGGCGCACCTTGGATCTGGGCCATCTGTTTGCGGTGCACTCCGCACACGGTTTGGATTCGATGAATTTTGACAGTATGGGATTTGAGCTCGTTTCTTCCCCTTCTGCAGGAGATAGTCATTATGGCCTTTGTGTCGAGTGCAGAACCGGGCCACCCAGTGACTCTACCTTCATCGAGGTTAAGATGTCCTTTGATGAGAAGGTCCTATCAAGGTCCCAAGTTCGTCGTTTGTTGGCCAGATTCAAACATTATTTTTTTCAGCTGCTCCGAGTTGTCGACCCTTTGAGGAGAAAATTGTTGTCGGGCCTGAAACTGAGGGATATTGAACTCGTATCCCCTGACGAAATTGAGGAGGTCGCTGTTTGGAATAGCAATATACCGGACGGAAGACCCGATCTCGTTCATGAGCTCGTCAGCCGACAAGCAACACTTGAACCACACGCGCCAGCCATTGCGGCATGGGATGGGGATTTTTCACACGATGAACTCGACCGAATGGTCGAGAAATTGTCAAAACATCTCGTGAGTCTTGGAGCCGGGCCTGAAGTAGCGGTGCCGCTCTGTTTTGAGAAGTCAAAATGGTATGTGGTTGCTTTACTTGCCACCTTGAAGGCTGGCGGCGTAGTGGTTCCAATCAAGGCAGAGCCGGCACAGCGTGTCCGGGCCATTATGTCTGACACGGCTGCACGAATTATTTTGACAACGAGTGAACATCAGTTCTGCTTCCGGAACTACGCAAGAACAACGGGTGTGAAGGTTCTTGTTGTAGATGGCCGGCTTCTTAATAAGGTGCAGGTTGAACGGCTCACGCCGGAGCAAGCGAAGAAAGTCGATGTCGCTCCTGACAACGCCGCCTTTATCATATACACCTCAGGATCAACAGGAGTTCCCAAGGGTGTGGTGGTTGAGCACAGCAGCATGTCGACAAGTATGCAAGCGCACGGAGTTCGCTTCGGAATGGGGCCGGAAACGAGGGCCTTCCAGTTTGCTGATTTTTCGTTTGACATATCTTTACATGATATAGTCACTACACTACAGTTTGGTGGCTGTGTTTGCATCCCATCTGAGACGGAGCGGGTTGGAGATTTGGCCGGTGCCATGAGGAGGATGCGCGTCAACTACTCGTTTCTCCCACCCAGGGTAATCCATACCCTGCACCCATCTGACATTCCGGAGTTATGCACGGTTGTTGTGGGTGGTGAAGCACTTAAGTCTGAGCATGTTGAGACTTGGGTCAGGGATGGAGTTCGAGTCTTCAATGCTTACGGCCCTGCAGAGTGCTGCATCATTTCAACTTGTCACGAAATCGTTGATATTTCTCGCGTGTCGACCATCGGTAAGGCCTTGGCAGGGGCACTTTGGGTGGTTCATCAGGAAGATTACAATCGTTTGGTTCCTATAGGTGCCGTCGGCGAGCTTCTGATCCAGGGCCCTTTGCTTGCCAGAGGGTATCTCAACGATGATGAGAAGACACAAGTCGCGTTTGTTGATGCCCCACCAGCATGGCTTGCCCAGTTTGATGGACCCAATTGCAACCAGAAGCTACGTATGTACCGAACAGGAGATCTTGTCAGGTATAATGATGATGGGTCGCTCACTTACGTGGGAAGGAGAGACAACCAAGTCAAGATCCGTGGCCAGCGCGTGGAGATAGGAGAAATCGAGCAGCACTTGACTTCTCACAGTGCAGTGGAGGATGCCATTGTTGTGTACCCGACTTCCGGTCCAGCGGAGAGGCATCTAGTTGGGTTGCTGACTCTTGCGGACTGTAAGCGGGGTGACAATAGCGGCCCATTCCAGCCAATAATTGCCGATGAGATTGCAGCGCCGCAAGGCCTCATCAGAACTGTTTCACGAATACATGACGATCTTGGGCGCCAAGTACCCGAGTATATGATACCCACTGTCTGGGTATCTCTTCCCTCAATGCCACAAACAAAAATTTCGAACAAGGTTGACCGGAAGGCAATAACTCATTGGCTCGAGGGGTTGACTGCAGAGGAACTCGAGAAGTCAAACATCCTTGGCTGGGATTCAGATGCTGATGCAAATGGAGATGGCACCCCAGCAACCGAGCCCCAGCGGCACCTTCAAACTGCGGTGTCAGAGGTGCTGCAGCTGCCACTTGAGAAGGTCAACCTGAACCGTTCGTTCATTGCCTTGGGCGGAGACTCAATCATGGCCATGCAACTGGTCGGGCTTCTGCGGGAGAAATACTCGATGTCGGTACAAGTCCGCGATATTCTGCAGCCCAGATCCATTGCCCAGCTTGCTGCCACTTTGGAATCACACAGTGAGCTCCCTTCTGAGATGAAGTCAGCAAATGCAGTCTCAAAAGGGGGCTTCGCCTTGACATCGTATGCTCAATTCGCTCGTCTCCAAGCGGACGTCATGGCTCAGACCGGCATCACAGATCCAACTGGCATCGAGGACGTTTTTCCCTGCTCACCCATGCAGCAGGGAATCCTGCTTAGTCAAATCAAGGACCGGGAAGCTTACCACACTCGACAGCTATATCAGATCATTGACCCTAGAAAGGGCCAGGTGGACCTCGATAGGGTTGAGCGGGCGTGGAAGGCTGTGGTGCAAAGACATGCCATTCTGCGGACTGTGTTTGTTCAGACTGCTGTTGCTGCCCGTGAGACAAGCCCCTTTTTCCAGGCTGTCTTGAAGAGCCCAGAACCAAACCTGCGACATGTCAGAGTCACAACATCGGTGGCCCAAGATGAAGAAACACACAGTCAGGTGGTCAAGGTTCTTGAGCGGGATGATGACGGCCCGAAGTACACCGCCGCACAACCTCAACACCGCGTTACCATCTGCACCACTGCTGCAGGTCAGACCTACTTCAAACTGGACATCGGCCACGCACTCATGGATGCTTTCACGATTGATCTTTTGTTGCGAGATTTTGGAAACGAGTACCATGTTTTGAAGGACAATAGCAGCCAGGAACCCGGCCACTTTTCCAAGACTCAACCCGCACCATCATACGCGGATTACGTCTCATTCATCCTCCAGCCGGCTCGTGGTGTAATCGAACCCCTACAGTACTGGAAGAGCCGACTAGAAGGCGTAGAGTCTTGCTTCCTGACTGCGCCCTCGACGATGTCAAGCACGGATGGAAGAAGAAAACGACACCGCAGAGCAACGATCCTGAGGACTTCGATGGAGGCCGATGATCTTCGCCTCTTACAAACCTTCATGAACACCCACGGCGTGACATTGGCGAGCATGATTCAGCTTGCTTGGGCTACCGTTCTTTCTCGTTTCACTAGTTCATCCGACATCGTCTTTGGGTACCTAACCGGTGGGCGTGATGTCCCCGTTCCGGGGATTGAGAACATTGCCGGCCCAACGATGAACATGATCATCTCTCGAGTCAATCTCGACGTTGGAAAAAGTGTGGTTGAGGCTGCAAGCCAAGTCCAGAATGATACGCTAGAGGGGTTGAGGTATCAAGGAGTTAGTTTGGCGGATATTCAACATGCTCTTGGGCTCTCATCGTCCGAGGGCGGTGGTGGTGGATTGTTCGGGACGACGGTGTCATGCTTTAGTCGTCAGGACACGAGTACAAGTGGGGATGAAGAGAGTATCGGGAGAAAGGGCCTGGTGTTTAGAGAGGTCCCGACTGCTGCAGAAGATCCAACAGAGTATGAGTTTAATCTGAAGGTTTTGGTGGAAGGAAAGAGAAGTCTGGGACTGGGGTTGCAGTATTTTGCTGATCAGGAGCAGAGGAATGGGGATGATGATCGACATGGTGCATTTGCAGCTGCAATCCTGGACACGGTCAGAGAGACTTTGTTGGCGATGGCTTTGCCGGGTCACGGTGGGAAGCCGATGGGCAGGGTGTTGATGAATGTGATGCCGGTTTCGCATTTAGAGTGCTTGAGGAGCTGGAACGCGAGATTGCCTCCAGTTGTGGATGATAGGTGTGTCTATGATGGTATTGCAGGGCAATTTCAAGCTCGACCGGATGCCCCGGCTGTATGTTGGGGTGCGTCGGGACAGGCATTGACATATGCTGAGCTCGAGAAGTTGGTTGATGGATTGGCTTGCCAGTTGGTCAAGTGGCTGGGCGATCTTGATGGTGGGAAGAAAGAGCCGATCATCGCGTTGTGCTTTGAGAAATCGGTTTGGTATGTTGTCTCGATTTTGGCTGTGCTCAAGATTGGTGCTGTGGCGGTTCCTTTGGGTGCTGCGAGCAAAGTTCCCGCAAATCGGTTGCGTCTGATGCTTGAGAGTTCCAGGGCTAGAGTTGTCCTCACCTCAAGCAGACAAGAGGGTGCTCTTGTTGAGGACCTGGGTCTTGAATGTGTCAACCGAGTTGTTAATGTCGAAGAAGGGTTGTTGAAGAATATCCCAGAATCAAATGAGGATATCACAACCTATAGCGGAAGTGATGTACAGGCAGGCAATGCGGCTGTTGTTATCTATACCTCTGGCTCTACAGGAGTACCAAAGGGGGTAGTGCTTACCCACGGATCTCTGTGCACAAGTCTGGACAAACATGGCGCGCGGCTGGGATATGGTACCGAAACGAGAGCAATCCAATTCTCTGCGTATGTCTGGGATATGAGTCTCATTGACATTCTCGGAACGCTCCGGTTTGGTGGTTGTGTTTGCGTCGTTTCGGAAGAAGAGCGCATGGACATTGAGAATCTCACGGCTGCTATCAACAGTCTAAAGGCCAACCTCATCGTCCTGACCCCCACGGTCGCCGGTCTCTTGGACCCCATGAGACTCCCAACACTCAAGACAGGTGTTGTGATTGGAGAGCCGTTACCTCCTGGTGTGGTTCAAAGCTGGATACGGCGGAAGGATTTAGCTTTCTTCAACACTTACGGGCCAGCTGAATGCACGATCATCTCGACGATCCATGGGCCCCTTACCGACAATGAGATCTCCTATAACGACATTGGCACCCCCACGGCTGCTCTTCTGTGGGTTGCTGATCAGGAAGATTACAATCGCCTGGTGCCCATTGGCGCTGTAGGAGAGCTTCTGGTGGAGGGGCCTATTCTGGCTCGAGAATACCTTGGAGACTCCGGAAAGACGGCCGAGTCGTTCGTGTTGTACCCTGCCTTCGTCTCTAAGCACAGCCTCCACCTGCAGACCGAGAGTGGTACAAGAAAAGAACGGCGTATGTACCGAACAGGAGACCTTGTCCGGCAGAACATCAAGGACGGGTCCATCGAGTACGTGGGCCGAAGAGACAACAGTCAGGTCAAAATTCGGGGTCAGCGTGTCGAGGTTGGCGAGATCGAGTACTGGATCAAGCAGAGTCTAAGAAATGCAAAGACTGTCGCAGTCGACGTAATAAATGTCCAAGGCGAACCGTTGGTAGTGGCTGTGATTGAAGTCACTGGTGCTGCTGTCAATGAAGAGACAGCGAACGAAGAACAGGATGTTTTCTTGCCGAGATCACATCTTCCGAATTCTTCAGTGGTCCAACTTCAAGCTGCTTTGGAGAGCCAACTGCTTTCATTTATGGTTCCGAAGGTATATGTTCCCATTGGGCAGATGCCCCTGACTGCATCGGGAAAGCTGGACAGAAAGCGACTCAGGGGGATGCTGGAAGGAGTGGACATGACGCATTACTTCTCGTCTGACCATTCCACACTCAATCCGGATGACCAGACATTGTTATCTCCTACCGAGAGGCAACTACATGATCTGTTCATTTTGGTGTTAAAGTCAAGGACGGCAAACCTTGGCAGAAAGTCGCACTTCTTCCGTTCAGGGGGCGACTCAGTCACAGCTATGAGGCTTGTTGCTCTCATTCGAAGCAACTTTCTGAATATTTCGCCTCTTATCAGTGTGGGTGATGTCTTCAAAAAGCCGGTGTTGAGTGACATGGCGACCCTCATGGACGAAAGAATGGGCCTGTCAACTGCAGAGGTGAAGGTTACATCAAGTGAGGCTTCTGGTCCCACGCCATTTTCGTTGCTTGATAGCTATGACCTTGATCAGCTCGCTGTCTTGTGCGGTGTAACATCAGATGCGATTGAAGACGCGTATCCGTGCACTCCTCTGCAAGAAGGACTCCTTGCCGCGACTGCACGACAGTCGTCAGCTTACGTTGGCCGTTGGATATTCCGTCTGGATGAGTGGCTTGATGTAGGGCGTCTCCGAAAGGCATGGCAGGAGGTTTCAAAAGTGGCGCCAGTGTTGCGGACGCGAATTCTCGCCGGACCTCCAAGCACACAGGTTGTGGTAAGAGAAGAGCTTAAATGGGGGACAGACCCCAGTACCACATGGTCTACCCTCCAAGACTACCTCACAGTAGAGAAGAGCAACTTCCAGGGGTTCGGCTTTGGAACGCCCCTATCCCGGTTTGATGTTGTCAATACCGCATCTGGGTGCTTTCTCGTCTGGACCGCTCACCACAGCATATATGATAGGTGGACACTCCGAAAGTTTCTCGAAACCGCCGGTCACATCTATCACTCTGGCCAACTCCAATTGGAGTTTACACCTTTTAGTAAGTTCGTTCAGCATGTACAGGAGCAGATGAGTCACTGTGAAGACGCTGGGAAATTTTGGAAGAGCCAGCTGGCGGTGATTGATGAGGAAGAGGTGGGTGACGGCGTGGTCTTCCCTATCCTACCTCCTCGATATCAGCCGGCACCAACAGCTGTGACAACCAAGCGCATCTCAAGCAACAATGCTCACCAAGACAGCACTGTTGCTACACTCCTACGGGCTACCTGGGGATTGGTAGTGGCCTCCGAGACAAACAGCACACAAGTCATGTTTGGAGCGCCCCTTTCTGGACGTACCGCAGCCGTCCCAGGAATACTGGACGTGGCTGGCCCTACCATCACCACTGTTCCAATCTTGCTCAAGCCTAATGCGAAGCTCTCGGTGGTGGATTACCTCGCTGCTATCCAACAACAGGTTGTGGACATGATCCCGTTCGAGCATGTTGGCCTGCAAAATATCGCTAAGATGACGGGGAGGATGCCCGCACTGGGACACCTCTTTGCCGTTCAACCTGGGTCAACCGAGCAGCTTCCTTCGGTGTTTCCGGGACTGGAACTTCTGCCAACTCATCAAAGCACTGCAGATGCTTTCCACAGCTATCCACTCGTGGTGGAGTGCAATATCTGGGACACAGGTGAAACTATTGACGTCGATATTCGGTTTGATCCTGCTGTGCTGTCAGCAGAGCGCATTCAAAACATGTTGGATAGATTTCAGCACGTTTTTGCTCAGCTGCAGCACACGGCCAATCACACAAAACTGTTGGGAGAGATTGATGTTTTGACGTTGAGGGATATAGAGAGTATCCAGAAGTGGAATGGGTCAGTCTCAACACCAATTGATCGAGAACACGGCAGCCTCGTCCATGAGATTGTTTTGCAACAATGTAGAGTCCGACCTGAGGCCCCTGCTGTCTATGCATGGGACGGTAACCTGACATATTCCGAGCTTGACAACCTCTCTCAACAGTTGGCCTACCAGCTCGCCACTCTAGGTGTCGTTCCCGAAACTTCGGTTGTCATCATGACCAATAAGTCAAAGTGGGCTGTTGTTGCTCAGCTAGCTGTTCTAAAAGCGGGTGGTGTGGTAGTACCTGTCAATCATGAGCATCCCCTCCAACGAATTCAGGGGGTTGTTTGCAACACAAAAGCTAAAGTCATACTTACTACCTCGTCCTCCAACCAATATTCCAGCCAACTTGACAACACTCTTGTCCTTGACGACGTGGAACGCTGGAGGCATGACGATGCTAGCACAATTGCCTTGCCATCAGTCACCCCCACAAATGCGGCGTTCATCATCTTTACCTCTGGCAGCACCGGAACGCCAAAGGGTGTGGTACTAGAACATGATGCAATGGCCGGCAGTCTCAGTGCATTGGCCTCCCGATTCGGCATCACGGAGAAGAGCAGAGTCTTGCAGTTTGCCAGCTGCACATTCGACGCCAGCATCATGGAGATCTTCATGGCGCTGTTCATGGGCGGGTGTGTATGCGTCCCGTCTGAGCAGGACAGACTGAGCAATTTGGCGGGATCAATCCGTGACATGCAGGTCACTTTCACGCTTCTTACGCCTAGTGTTGCTGCCTTGTTGGATGGCCCTGAGCAGGTGCCGAGTCTGGATGCACTTGCGCTGGGCGGCGAGGCGGTTACTTCGGGTGTTGTCAAGCCATGGGTGGACAAAGTCAAGGTTTTTAATGCTTACGGGCCAGCTGAGTGCTGTATCGTTGTTGCTGCAAGTCCGAGCCCGATTGGTGATGCTGATAAGGCAGGGAGTCTTGGTAAGACTCTGAGGGAGGAGATGAATCTTTGGGTTGCGAATCCTGGGGATTTTAATAGGCTGGTGCCTGTTGGTGTTGTCGGTGAGTTGTTGATTGAGGGCCCGCAGCTGGCAAGGGGGTATTTGGGAGATGATGAGAAGACCGCAGAGGCGTTTGTGCATGACCCTGCTTGGGCAAAGAGCTTCGGAGGCGGGACAGGAAGACGGTTCTACCGAACGGGCGATTTGGTTAGACAGAGTGCAAGTGATGGAACGCTGACTTTTGTTGGGAGAAGGGCAAAGAATGAGCAAGTGAAGTTGCATGGGCAGAGAATGGAGCTTGGTGAGGTGGAGTACTGGGTTAAGGAGAAGGTAAAGGAGATGGTAAAGGAGATTCAGGGCAAAGAGAAGGTACCTAATGTTGTTGCGGGTCTTTTGACACCTGATTCCCCGGGGGGCAAGAAACGGGAGCCGGTCCTTGCGGTTGCTCTTGAGGTTGGCTCTGGCAATGAGACCGATGATAATGCTTTGATCCTAGAACTTACGGATGACAAAGTAAGGTTGTTTGACCAAGTTCGAGAGGCTCTTTCCCAGGTTCTTCCGGCATACATGGTCCCGCAGCTTTACCTTCCAGTCAACAGACTACCACTGATGGACTCTGGTAAACTGGATCGCCGACGGGCGTGGATAGCAGTTCAGGGGCAATCGGCCTTGTGGTCGCAATACCTATCCACCTTTATTTACGTACCTCTTTGCACCGAGACAGAACGACATTTGGGTCAGCTGTGGGCAGAGGTTTTGGGGGTTCCTATCGAACAGGTTGGGGCTAATGATGAGTTCTTCGGCTCCGGAGGGGACTCTATCCTAGCGATGCGGCTTGTCAATCTGGCCCACCGGTGTGAAAGGAAGCTTTCTTTTACGGTTTCGGATGTCTTTTTGCATCCAGTTTTGTCTGATATGGCACAAATCTCAGACAAGAAGAGTCTAGAAGCGCACGAAGCGCCCAGTTATGAGCCCTTCTCGACACTCCCGGCTCCAACCACCCCCGAGACCCTGTCATCTCTCTTGCGTGACCAGAATGCTACAGTCATTGATGCTGGCCCAGTAACCGACATGCAATCCGACATGTTGACCATGTCGGTCCGCAAATCCCGCGATTTCTTTGCTTTCATGTTCCTGGAGGGACAAGGACAATGTCAAGTGGAACGCTGGAGGGAAACCTTCCAAGTTTTGATCCAGAAGCATGACGCCTTGAGAACAGCCTACGCTGTCCACGAAGGACGTATCATACAGCTGATTCTCAAGGATCATCACCCGGAAATGACCCATTATGCTGTCGAGACGGATCAGGAAGTCGATGCATTGACAGGCACGCTCATCAAGCAGGACTTAAACCACCCTCCCAAGTTGGGTGAGCCTCTCTTTCAGCTGGCGATTGTCACCTCTCCATCAAAGTATCGCATCATTTTCTGCATGGCGCACTCTCAGTACGATGCCATATCGATAGCTCACATCGGCGCCGATCTGAAAGATATCTACTCGGGTCTGTCAGTTCCCTCCCGTCCGACTATCCTTCAGTACATCCACGCAACTTCAACAATCATCCCGGAGCGCGTCAAAGAAGCCAGCAGACAGTATTGGCACATATTACTCTCAGATTCTTCCATGCCTTGCCTTTCGTTTCCTGGCGCACCAGCACCACCCGGCCCTAGGATTGCTCTCCCCGGACGAGTAGTAGCATCCCCAAACAAAAACGGCATTTCCTCCGCTTCCGAGTTCACACCTGCGACCATCACCCGCGCCGCTTGGTCAGTCGCGCTCTCCCTCCTCGCCAAGACCGATGACATAGTCTTTGGGGAGATCGTCTCTGGCCGTACTTCCTCACCAAGTGATGCCGCCCGCGAAGCAGCAGGTTGCTGCGTAACCGCCGTCCCCGTCAGACTCAAGATCCCTGATCTATTTTTAACAGGCTTCTCAAAACGTGAGCAAATCACAGACGTCGCGAGACAAATGCACAGACAGCAACTGGATAGAATGCCGCACGAGACTGTGTTGGGATTCAAGGAGACGTTGGAGTACGTGGAGAACTTCCCGGAGGAGATTATGCTGGATTACAAGGAGGATAATCCGCTTGGAGCTGAGAGGGCGAGGTTTTTTAGTTCGACGTTTAATCACGTGGGGAGGAATCCTAACATGGCTTTGGAAATTGCCGATGAGGGGAGCGGGGAGAAGAAGGTTTTGAAGCCTTGGATGGGGTTCCGGGAGGGACACGAGGCGCCGTCTACCTTGGGTGTTGTGGCTGGTGTTACGCCCGATGGGATGGGGATTCATTTGACTGTTGGGTACTGTGAGGGGTTGATTGAGAGGAGTAAGGCTGAGTGGGTTTTGGATGAGTTTTGTGAGGGGGTTGAAGTGATGTTGTAGGGAAGTTCAAGGACAAGGGTGATGTTTTTAGGGTTAATTAGGGTCACGGTTGCCCATTCTTTTCTTTCTTTTGGTTACTGTTACGGTTAGGGTTATAGGTGTTTTGTGTTTTTCTTTTGCTCTTTTTGGTACTCGGTCGTCTTGTCTTGTAAAACGAAATGGGACACACAGATCTAAATCTTGACTTTCTGAGACAAACCATTGATCAAGATTGTTAAGCAGTGTTCGGAAACAGTAACCCTCACCAACCACGTGAGTGAGACAAAGCTGAGAGAGAACGAGTTACATAGGGTGCTCATAAGCTGCTGCCGTTGTCTCAGAATGCGGACCGAAAAACCATTATCATTCTTTGAGCAGTAAGAATTTCTAACTGAGACTTTTTGCTTCCAGGGGAGTCTTGCAATCCCATGACACACTTTTGTCTCTCCCTTGCTTTTTTAAGCATCCGAATCAAGTTTCGCCCAGGGCTGCTGAGGAAAGAACGTTGCGGTACTGTTGCCTTGCAAGGATTGGGACAAGTCAGCACCGATGATGGATGATCCATCACACACACCCACATTCATTTCTGAAAAATGTTCCAATTAATCGCCCTAAAAACATATCCCGGAATTTTTTTTTTATCTAAACTAATTAAATAACAAAACCAAAAAAAAACCCTTTTTACCAAAATTCCTTCGTTGAATACATTCTTGAACACCCCCTCCATCCACCCACCCCCCTTTACACCATTTAACTGTCCATCAACCCTCCATTCTTTTCACTGTCTGCCAACTTCCCCCCCCCCCCCCCCCCTTTTTTTTTTTTTCAAGAATTTTCTTTTCACAACCACACATCGTCCCCTTTCCGTGACTGACAAAAATTCTCCATTTTACTTCCGAACTCTTCTCTTCCCTCCGTACCCATAACCCCCTCCGTACCCGTAGCCACCACCTCCGTATCCATACCCACCATCCCACTCTGTAGTAGTAGTAGAAGAAGTAGAAGAGGTAGTACTAGTCTGAACAGGCTCAACACTGTCTGTGCCGGTAACGACACTTGTGGTACTAACCGTGCCGGTTATGATGGACTCTGATGATCCGGGCTTTGTAGAGAAGGTAGAAGGAAGTTGAGTACTGCCGGATCCTGACCCTGTAGGCCAGGGGTAGGTAGCAGTGGTGGAAGAGTGATTAAAGCTGAACGAGTAGGATCCGTAACTTGGTAAATGGCCTGAATTTGTTGTTGCTGTTGTGACCGAAGAAGAATAGGGGGTGGAAACGGTAGTAGTGAGGATAGGGCCGGCTGTTGCTTCGCTTTGGATTGAGGATGTGTTGAGGTATGTGATAGAGGTAAAAGAAGAAGAGATAGTAAAGGTAGTGAGGGAAGTAAAGACTGGGTCGTTGCTTGCTGTTGTCTGGATTGGTTCTTCAGTGATTTGGTCGGAGAATGTGGTTGGATAGCCTGTCTCTGAGATGGTTGGCTGGCTGGAGGAGGTTGTGGTCAAGCTTGCTGTGCTCTTGGTCCAACTTGAGGGCGGAATGAAGGAGGAGATGGAGGTGCTTGTGTGGTTGGTTGGGCGCACTGTTTATATTTAGTATAGAGCAAGTTGTGGGAAGATACCGGAAAGCTTACCAGAAGAGGTCGTAGAGTATGTCAAACTCAAATGGTAAGATGAAGGGGTGCTGCTTGTTGGATACCCAGCTGAGCCGGTACCTGTGCCACCAGTGGGAAGAATGGTCCCAAAGCCACCGGAACCTGTAGGTCCAACTGAACCTTCAGATGTGAGGCGGACGGTGACTGTCGTGCTGGCTGATGTGACTGTAAGTGTCAACACAACTGTGGTGTCTGGTTCGGAATCCGAGGTCGCTGAGGTAGCAGCAGAAGAAACCGTCGAACCAATTGGATCCGTATCTTCAGTGGTTACTGCTGTGGTAGTGGGATAGGTATATGGGTTAGACGTCGGATCTGTGCTCTCAGAAACAATAGTTGGGAATGTTTCCATGGGAGCGGTTGAGCTGATGCCAACTGTTCCGCTGGAGGTTGGCAACGGCAACCGAGAGGAAGATAATCCAGTCGAGTTCCATCCCAGAGATGGTGACAATGAGCTTGATAATCCAATCCCACTCGATGGCCTAGACGAGGTCAACCCAGAAGCAGAGGTTGGTACAGTTCCCCACAGAGAAGTTGTTGTTGTTGGTCTGGTTAGAACGTGAGAAGAGTTGGCATAGGATGGGCTGAGCCAGGATGGTGTGGTGGTTGGCGCGGTTCCAGAGATTGGGTCAGCAGTGCCAGTGGTGATAACAGCAGATGTGGTGTGGTTAAGCCAACTAGTTGAAGAAGGAACGGTGATGTTGGCTGAGTGTGACGCTGTCAGATGAGAGCTGCACTTGGGCTTGACAGACGAAACGTGAGATGAGCAACTAGCATAGACTGTGGTAGTTGTCGGCACATAGCTTTGACTGCATCCACTTCCACAGACGGTGACAGTTGCTGTCTCTGTGACTGTAGTTGTGAGCATCGCGTTATGCACTGCATGGCCACGGTCAACAGGGAACCTGAAGTCATGAGCAATGACAACGGCGGAGCTACTCGAAAGTTAGCGGAGCGTCCTCCAAGATGGTCATCTAGATTAGCTTACCCAAGGCTCAAAAGAGCCAACGAGTGAGGACCCCCAAACATGGTGCCCAATGGAATCTTCCACAAAGTCAAAAGAGTGTGATGATGCCTCTCGAACAGAACCGAGGATGGAAGGACGACTGCCTTTACCATGGTGATCGTCGGCGCTGCTCCAGCTTTTATGCCCACAACATCCAGCTCCATACTCTGATTGCGCCCTACTTGTCATTCAAAGCGGAACGTGGATCTTCAAACAGAATATTCGTGTATATTGCCTGTGTATCACCTTGGATTTGCGAGAAGCGCAGTGCCCACCCCTGGATGATGCGTGATTCCACAACATTCATGTTTGCAATAGGTCATTTCGGGAAGGAGAAAGACCAGGGTGGCTGACAAGTATGGGTCCGATAATCTGGGAGACAGTGATTAACTGCCTGATGTCGTGTCATAATAATTAGCTCTCGGAGCAAACCGATCTAGTACCTGTTGTGGCTTGTCAGAGAGTAGATTGGGGCGCCCGGGGAACCTGGTGTTTACCCCCAGAGCTGACCACTCAGCTTGCTTGGACTTTGGAGGTGCATTGCGTTTGCGTGCCGATGCACCGTGCCGTTGCCTTCACGGCCGCAGCCTCCCGGTGGCTTGCTCACTGCACAAAGTGGACATGCGAGATAACCGAAAATGCCATCTGATTCTGAAGGTCCTGGGAGAGTTTTGAGGTGGTCGCACAGTCCAACGATGACAACACCTCGCCGCGGTAGAAGGGTTCCGGCTGCAAACACAACCAAGGTTGTCTCGGGGAAATCTGAAGGTCGCCTCGGTGATCGATGCTTCAGTCGTGAGGGCTCAAGCAGCTCGAGAGGATCCAGGGGGTGCCAGGGGAGCATACCGATCGATGACATGAGATGATATGTAGTGTAGACTATCTATGCAGTGAACCGTGGCGTGCATGATAACGGTCGTGTAGGTACTTGATGACGGAGTCAGATATCGCAGATTACAGATGTGCGGATCAAAAGCTCCACATCATCGGGGGCTCCTTTCTTTCCGTCTGACTCCACGTGGGAGCATATCTGTCTCAACGTTGTTGCCATGAGCCATATCACATCCCCCCGTCTTGACCGTGGCCGTGGATGGTGTGAGCAACGTCGAACGAATGGAAACAGTAGAGACAATTCCGACCACAAAAAAGACTGCTCGTATTATCCAAGACCCAGTTCCCTTCTCGTTCGTTCCTGCAGCGGCTGATATGCAGATAGCCGATGTTGAGGTCACACAATCTCATGTGTTTCCATTGCCAAAGCAGGCATGTCGGCTCCAAGGATGCAACGCCCACGGAACACGGCATTCTGGTGAGATTTGGAGATGATGACTTGCAATCCGACAACCAGATCGTGCATACTGACAGTTACTGTCGTGTATGTTGACTGTCAGGCCTGGGGATCGGGTAGATCGGCCCATCGCATAAGTCAAGCCTTGTTTCCATCTGAAGGAAATGAAATGCACGCCAGATATATGAAGTCAACAACAGCCTTCGGGACGATGACTTGTGGGATCAAGCATCCCAGTCCGGAAAATACCCCGTGAGACTCGTATGTTCCAATAATGCCGTGACCTGCTACTTAGGAAGCGGTGAGAAAATTCTATCGGTAGTGCAAAAATCTTTCGTGAACCGTATAACATAGATAATAAGTTGGTGTCTCGTTGAGCGTGATGTCTCAGTAGTATACTCCCCGGGGTCCTTGCATTCAACGATCAGGACGATATTGGACTGGGATATGTTAGCCTTGTTCGCAAACAAAACACGTCGACCGCACGGGGAGCATTCGAAAGGCAATTATTATTTGCAGCGTCTCTGATATGGAATCGCCGATCTATATTAATGCGGTCACCCAAATGAGACAGGATTATCCAAGACAGATGGCAAACACCAAAGCACACAACGCTTGTAAGTTATTAAAGGGCGGCTTTCAATACCGAGAAAGCATCTTCCCGAGTACCAAGGAAACGCTCCTCGGCGGTCTTCCAGCTGATGACCTTCCAGATATTGTCGACGTATGCAGCCTTTCCGTTCAGATACTGGAACAAAATCCGGTCAGTCAGCGTCACACATTTCCCATAACAAATAGACAGACTTACCTGAAGATAGTAAGCATGCTCCCACATGTCAACGCCAAAGATTGGCACCTCTCCCCCGACCACGGGATCTTGATCCTTGGTGGTCACGATGCGCAACGCGCCCGCTGGTCCATCCTTGACCAGCCACCCCCAACCACTCCCCTGAATACCCAATAACGCGATGGAAAAGGCTTTTTGGAAAGCCTCAAAGCTTCCCCAAGTCTTCTCGATCGCAGAGACAAGCTCCTTGGCAGCATCGGGGCTGGCCTCCTCGCTGCTAGCTGGCGCAAGATTCTGCCAGAAAAGCGAGTGGTTGATGTGCCCACCACCATTAAACTTGATGACCTGCTGCAAAGCAATCTGACCAGCAATGTCGGTGCCAGCCACGGCAGCAACATGTGCCTCGAGGGCCTTGTTGAGGTTCGTCACATATGCCTGGTGGTGCTTGCTGTGATGCAGCTCCATGATCTGAGACGAGATGTATGGCTCCAGTGCCTGTGTTGAGGTGGGATGATGTTAGTTCATTTGCTACATCAGACCTGCGCCGAAAAAAGGAAGTGATTTCCTCACATCGTAAGCATACGGAAGCTGCGGAAGAGTATAACTTGTAACAGCCATCTTGGTCGCGTTCAGTTGGTCACCAGAAAGGGACTGCAGAGGGGACTGCAAGGCAAGATATTGCCAGATATTCCCAATGTTCACCATGATGACTGGAGTGATGGTGAAGCAAGCACCTTGATGGCGATTGTGATGACAAAGAAGCCTTGGAACAAATGGCCCAGATGAAACGTGCTCAACGCGCTCTTCGGCAAATGGGTCGCCTTCCGAGTACCTTGCGGATACCGGACAAGTGAATCAATTGAGTTTTCGACACGCAAAGCGCGGTAGTTGGAGGCGAACGACGGCGCGATCTCTTAACCCTAGGTCGTTCCCAGGGATGTGGTTGAAGGCCGCTTGAATGGTTGTTGATCAACGTGATGGCAGAACTGAAGACAACCGCCGCAAACTTGCTCAATAGACCGCGGCTGGCGAACAGGGTCCCCCGCCGGGAGTCCGTCGCAGCGCTCGTAGCGGGGCGTCCAAACGGCCGCCAAGACTTGTGTTAGGGGACCAAAAGGGCAGTAACTGATGAATTTCCAGTTATTTGATTGGTTAATTCGGTCCCTCCCCAGATTTCTGTCACTGGGGTTGGGTTGGTCTGGAATTCGGGCTCAAACGTGCCGTCGATCACGCTGCCCCAGAATTTCCCATACGCATGGACAACCTTGATGGCCACCACCTTGATGGCCACCATCACCACAAACATGCCGGGCCGACGATGCGCATTCTCTATTCTCTTCCCACAAGGTAGGTCTGAGATTATCAGGGGGTTACCTTCCGCTAGGCCATGTTCTCAGAGACAATTAAAGATGAGAAGGTTTTTTCTTTCTTTTGTAAAATAGAAATAAAAAAGGCCCATTGTCCACTTCTTTCTCATCGTGAATCCCCTTTGTTAATCACAGTACATCACAAAACAAAACAAAACCTCCAGTCTCCCTCCCAATACCGCAATCCAACTTCTCTCAGTAAACTATATACATATACCAAAAAATGTGCGGCCCAGAGACCCCATCCAACCTGCCGAGAATCGGCGCCCGAGTCGACTTCGTCTCCCGCTCAAGCAGCAGACACCTGCTAGGCAACCTCCTCTTCTTCAACTCTTCAGACGCCGACGACAGCTCAAGGGCGACCCACGTACGCTTCAGTCGCTCATCAGAAGGTGCCGCGAGGTCTGAACTTGAACTCGACCACGACGAGTCATCCGTCCTCGTTTCCATCCAGTATGTTTTTTTTTTTTTCTCTCGCCTCTCATTCTCATTGAAATACATACATAACATATGCTAACATAACAAAAAAGTATAACAGGCGACATGACAAAACCGGTCGAGGAACTAGGCCTCCCCCTCCAGCAGTTTACCCTGCCCGTCGATCAAATCATTAATACAGACGACGACGCTGAGTACGATATTGCCTTGGGGGAGTCTCTCTCCCTCATTGTCGGCGAGGGAATCATTGGCCGGAGGGTGTCAATGACGAAGGGCAGCCGGCTGTTGGGTGATGGTATTGTCGGGTATAACTCTATGCCTACCGTCAGGTCATGTCTTTGAGCGAGCATCGCAATTTTTATTTTATTTTATTTTTTGTTTCGTGGACCGGTTTTTATTTGGGTCAGCATTTAGAAGCATAGCATTTGGGATTTCTGTTGGTTATTTATTCATGCTGGATGCTGAGCATTCTGGCTGGTTGGCATCGCACTTGGGGAGTTATTGTTCAAAACAAAGTATGGTTAATATATTTATTCTCATAAAATAATGTGCCCTCAGAACTATTCTTAACTCTGTGATAAACATTGATGCGATTCAAGTCGCTATGCACATGTAAAACCCAAAACGCCAACCTTTATATGTCAAATGTTAATACCTGTAAAATCTTTCTTCATATGCAGCAAACGCAATGTTCCCAACTCAAGCCTGTGTCTCATCCCACTCCGACCATCTCCTAATAATATCATCGACCTCTTCAACCGCCCTCTTTGTGGCATCCACTTCGAACCACTCCTTGTGCGTTTTTCCGCAGGCCTCACACTTCTCCTTCTCAACGACCCTCAGTCCAAGGCCATCAAGCTCGAGATGAACAAGCCTTTCCACCTTGTGACTGTGAGGCACCTTGCGGGGTTCCGAGGAAGGAGCACTGCTGGAAGACACATAGGGGTAGTACCTGATCAGCGAAAGGTTGTACCCGCATTGCCTGTTCCACTCGTTCAGTCGGCGCTGCACGTTGGTCGCGCGACCGATCTTGAGAAGAATCTTTTTGTTCGATTTCGGTCTCCCAATCGCTCGGTCGGTCGGCTCGTCACGATCGTCTTCGAATCCGTCAAATCCAAAGGCAGCAAGTATTTCGCTAACCTTTCGCGAGGTTGATGGACGAGCAGACGAGGAGGGTGGTTCGAGAAGTGTGCGGGCTACATTGGCTGGCGGAGTTGCTGGTTGGGACTCTGGTGTCAACCAAAAGATGTAGATATATCCCGGATCGTCATGCTCTGAAAAGCCCTTGTTCAGTTCTGCGAGGAGCTTTGTGGTGGTTTCGGGCGAGGTTTCTGCCGGAATCAAGGACGCAAAGTCATCGTTGCGACGCTTTTTCTTGCCAGGTTTTCCAGTAGGTCTCGAGGCGGTGGACAAGACTGGCTGGATGGGGGTAGGCATCGGGCGCGGGGGAGGATCGAGGTCGAGATCGAGCGGGATGCTGAAGCAGAAGCAGCAGGTGAATGACTTCTTCCCCTTGCTTGGTTGCTGAGAAAAGGGTCCGCCAGGCTTTCCGGGCGCAGAGTGTGTCTTGACGAGTCCCAATCGTTCGGCCAAGGTGTCTATGCTAGACCGTCCCTGCAGCATAGGCTTATTGTGCGTCTGGGGATTCGGGGCCGATTGGGTGGACAAAACAGCCTGGTCCTTGTGCTGCCAGCAATACATAGCCTCATCGTTCGGGGACTTGACACGGAGCTTAGCCTTGAGACGAGCTTTGGCGGCAGGAGAGTCATCCTCGGCGAGAGAGCGCCTACACGGGCGACCGCTCGAGGTGATACCGCGACATGTCGTTAGTGGATCTTTGGAATCTGACCGGCCAAGACGGGATTCCGGGGTGTTGGCGAAGACGGGCATTTCTGCTGTGTCCGATGGGGGATGCTTGCAACAATTTCCAGACGTTCAATCACCCGCGAGGCAATGGCACAATATATATGCCGTCCAGTCGTCCGTAAAAAGCAGGGCGCGACTGGCGCAGGCGGTGTTGGCACATTGTGGGCCACATCGTGGGCAGCCTAGCTTCTGATCTGTGTTTCAAGGTGGATGCCAGAGAGTCTCGGCATGTTGACAGGCTCCGAGGCATGGGAGGCTGGTTGAGTTTGGGGTAAAACGTGGCTGGTGCCCATGCTTAATTGCACAGCCACGTGGGTCCGCCGCCGTTCTGCTGGACTTTTCATTCGGTGATTCCATTTGGAGGCAGCCACGTATTTTGGGGGCTTTTTGGGCGTCTCGCCGTCACCTCTTAGATCCAACTCATCACGCTGTCCGTGACTCCATGTTGCGGTGTTTTGGTCCTGTCAATTCCGTTAAAAAAAAAAAATTTAAAAGTTAAAAACCAGGCCTCGATATTCCAAGATTCTGGCAAAATATTATCAGTATCTAAAATCTTTACCTTTCTAAAGGCACCTAAAAAAAAAAGAAAAGCTCATTTGGCTTCTAAAGACCAACAACAAAGCTATTATACATAGACGCTCGTTTGGTAGTTACAGCCCCTATTGGGCTATGTAGTAGAGACTGGCCTTAATGTGCATCGCAGCTCGTACTACCTACCACATTTTTACCCAAGCTGAATCCCTTCCAAGTTCTACCGTACAACACAATTGCCATGGATCAGCAAGATCACCACCTGTGCGAAGCCTGCGCTAGACTAGACTTGGTCACCGTCTTCAATCCACAACGGTTCAGTGGATTGCCTGATCGTCGGGTACCCTCACAGAATGATATGCTGAAGGCAGATTACCAGGACTCACCTGCCGTTAGCTCAGGCGCGTCGGCACACTGGATCAATGATTTCCAACAAATCGGTCGCTGGATGCCTCGGGATGCCGCAAGCTCCCCTGTGCCCAAATCCCCATGTCCCCTTTGCGATCTCTTTTCGAGAATATTCAAGTCCGGAGCTCCATTGGGAAAGGAAATCCTCTCATTCCAAAACGAACTGCTCTACGACGCCGCCGCAGACTCTGGAGCACTACCTAGATCGACGCACTTGATGCTTCTTGACCCCCAAATCCTTGACATGTTTAACCAAGTGCCAAGTGCGAAAGGTAGAGATATAGTACGCCTTCTGCCCGGACAACCGCCGTACACAGTGACAACGGTATCCACAACCACTCCCAATCCATCTGATCTAGGCGTGGCGGCTCACGATACCCTGCTGCTCCGAGAGCACCCACCCAACTACAAACTCATAAGCTCCTGGCTAACACAATGCTTCACTCAACACGGGGACAGCTGCTCCCCTCCGGCCCGCCCAGTTGTATCCAGGTTGAAGCTGATCGACTGCCGCGCTTGCCGTATCATCAACACATCTCCAGAAGCACACTACAAATACGTCGCACTGAGCTACGTGTGGGGACTGGGTAAGCCAGAACCATATAGCTACCCGGCGCTACCAAACCCCCTCCCGCTCGTGATACAGGATGCCATCACCCTTGTGCTAGCTCTCGGCCTACAGTACCTCTGGGTGGACCGCTATTGCATCTGGCAGGATGACACCGCCGGCCACAAGCAGAGCCAGATCGAGAACATGGACCGCATCTACGGCGACGCGCACTTCACTATCGTCGCCAGCGCAGGAGCGGATCCCATACACGGATTACCGAGCGTGAGCCGGCCTCGCCTTAAGAACTTTCAGCTGCGGACGAATGTTGGCCCTGTGACAATTGTCGCCACGTCTCCGTGCCGCAGACAAGAAGCAATCGCGACCTCAAGGTGGCGGACGCGCGGCTGGACGTTCCAGGAGGAAGCCCTTTCGCGGCGACGACTGTACCTGACTGACTTTGAGGCCTCATACGAGTGCCGCGCTATGAGGTGCTTCGAGCACCTCGCCGCGCCGCTTGCCTTTGATACCAGTAGCATCGAAAACAGACCTCTTGAGAAGAATCTGGAGGCGGATACGCCTCAAGGCATCTGGGGTCTGGTCCAAAATTATTCAGGAAGGGCGTTGACGTACCATGCTGACAAGTTGTTGGCGATAACGGGTGTGTTGAACGAGTGGCGCCGACGATATCCAGATTGTTTTCATTTCTGGGGAGTCCCTGTGCTTGCGGCGCCAGAGTGCTGGCGGGGGGGCAACAGTCCTGAGTTTGACTTTCTTCGCGTCAACAACCCTGGGGTTGGCTTTGACTTTCTTCGCGGCACGTTCAGCTTCACGCGCGCCTTTCTGGGCGGGTTGTATATGTGGTCTATGCCGGGGGCGAAAGTTCAGGTAGCCAAGAGAGACGACAGTTTTCCCAGCTGGTCGTGGGCCGGACAGGGAGCTGAGGTCATGTTCGATACTAAATACCAGTACAGTCCCATAGGGGTCGCCAAGACGACGAAATATTTTGATGCCAAAGTCTGGGCCGTGAGAAGAGATGGATCCAGAGTCGAGTGGGAGAGGCACTGGAGCCAAGGCGGCCAAGATTACTCGCCGATGAACTGGTCGCCTCACCTGGATATTGAGGGCTGGGTGTTTAAGATAGGACCTTTCCGCAAGCGTCAGCTGAGGGGTAAATCATCGCCAACTTTTTGGATCCCAGCTTTTGATGAGGAGGAGGTCGAGGAGGCTCCAGTCAAATGGATGCAGGAGGTGCGGCCGGACCCGCTCTGGTTCGAATCACCGGTACTACTAACCAACGAGTTTGAGGCCATCTCTTTCTGTCCACCCGCGAAGGCTGATTTTGCCCTCGTGCTTCACACCATGGGGGATGTGATGGAACGGGTCGGGCTGCTTGAAATTATGGCCTTCACCATCGTTGATAAAGGAAGCTCCGAGGACTTCGAGTATGGATATACCGGTAATGGGGCATTCCCAGCACAAAAGCGACGTCTGACACTGGGGTGACAACGCGGCTTAGGTAGGTCGGAATGATTTACTTCAAAGTATGCTGTTTTCATTGCACGATGACCTAATAGGGGACGTAAACTGGGTTTTATGTAAATTTAGGGGTAAAGGCAAGAGCAGCGAAAGGGGGAGAAGGTTTTCCCTAGCCGAGCTTGCCCCTCGTCCGTCGCCCGCCGACCGAAGTCATCGAATACAGAAGCGAATTTGTGTGCAACACTGCATGGTGATCACTCCTACAAGGACGACGCCGTCGGCATGGCCGTAGCAAGGCGGTGGACGATTATAGCTATACCGCGTTTTTGTCCAGATAATAAAGCCCTTATTACCGACTTATAATATTTGATACAAGTAATAGTTTAATAAACCCATAAAATAATATTATTATAAAAAGGTTAATTTCCCTACTAGATTTAAAGATTAACATCGTAATATTTAGTTTTATTTGCTCATTTTGTTACATCGTCTTTTGTTACATACAATTCCACAATGCTTTGTTCCTGGTGCGTGCCCCGAGGACACCACAAAGAGAGTGGAACTCGAGATTTTCCTCTCGGTAACATGTTGACGTCATGTTGGAACACCTATATTGACATGCAATTCCAACGCCCAGTTATTCAGCGTCTCTGAAAGTCAATTCTGCGCGCACAAACACGCATCAAATCGACTGCACAACTGGGGATTACAAATTCCCGGTTCGCCTCGTTCCATCAAGGGGCCGTTGGAGGTTTTAGCGGCTGGTGCCCAATCCAGCATCTTTGGAATCAGCCAATCACAAGCGCCAATTGCTCCCAAAACGGAAACTGGTCACAATGCGTACTTGAGCAAATTTCGCAACAAAAGTCTAAGAAACATTCCCCTGGCTTGAGTTCTTTATTCCCTATCTGAAGGCGCTTTAGTGTAGAGATTCCAGCGGTTTACGTTGCTAACTCTCTTGCACTGAACTATCCATAGGTTGCGCATTGTTGTCGCCGGTCAGGAACCCTTGAGAAGGTATCTACCCACTTTTCGGGGAGAAATTGTGCTGTGTTCGTCGATCAAGGGACAACCTCGACAGCACCGAGACCGTTTCCGGGCATCTTGACCTCGGCACCATCCACGACGTTCTTGCCGATCCCCAAGCTCAGGTGGAAGGTACGGATGATCGAATCGGTGTCCTCGATGGATATGGGCCGAATGTCGGCCACGGCCTTGATCTTCTGCGTCCTGTATCTCCAAGGTTTGGTCAGTGATATTGCACAATACAGTCCAGGCCATGCGAGACATACACCTCCTTACACTGTTCATCTGTCATTGACAACCCCAGCTGTTCAACTCGGCTTTTGATGGCATTCCAGCCAGTCAGACGGGAGGTGCAATGGATATAACGAGCCATGCCGAAGTCCGCAGGATCAATGATTTCGTAGGTGCTCGGGTTGTTGAGTATGGCCTTGGCGTGGATCCCAGCTTTATGTGTGAAGGCGCAGAAGCCCGTGATCGGATTGTTGAACGGTGTGTTGACTTGGACGGCTTCGGCGACGAGGTCCTCGACCTGGTCGGATATATTGTCAACATTTATGCACCAGTAAGGGAAGAAAAATATTGTCCTGCCTCTTTAAGCTTGCTGAGCTTATACTTTCCGGTCACATAATCGCGGTCGGCAACTATCATGCGAGCCATTAAGCTAAGTATGGTCAGTCTACGCCTGGGCTGAGGGTGTCATCAATCTTGCTTGGGTTTGCGGTACACACTTACCCACCAAGGCTCTGTGAATCATTAGCATCATGAACTATCATTGAGAGGAGCAGGTGAACACACCGTGATGCCATTGCGCTCACCAATCCCAAGAATACAAGTGTCAACATGGGTGGCCCCGGCCTCGAGGGCGCAATAGGCGTTTGCAATGGCGCATCCAGTATCGTTGTGGAAGTGGGTCTCGATATCGCATGCTGTTTGTTTTAAGTTATGTATGTATCATTGGGTTCAGCGTAAACGATGACTTACAGACAACTCCACGGAGGGTCTTGACCAAGTCATAGACCTGACGAGGGGTGGCACAACCCACGGTGTCTGCAATGCCCACGCGGTTAACACCAATAGTATCAACAGCTCTGTACAAAGAAAGCAAATCAACCAAGTCAGACCGGAAAGAATCCTCAGACGAGAACCGGACCTCCAGCCCCTTGGACTTGATGAAATTGATGACCTCGATGGCGCTCTTGGTGATGTGAGCCATATCCTTCCCATGAGAGAATTCTCGAAGCAAGTGAGAGGTACCAATGACGACGTCTCTGTGAGTGAGTCAGAAGTTGCCACCAGATTGACGTGGAGGTTACCGTAGACTGACAGGCCATCAACTCCAGTCTCAACCGCGATGCGAGCGTCGGCCATGGTGCAGCGAATATCTGTTTCTGGTCAGTAATTTATCTTGTACGTCAAATTCTGACAGTCTCACGGGTGAGAATCTTGGCCTATAGCTTGCACGTCAGTGATGGTTGGGTTAATCAATGGTAAGGTTAGGCTGATGACTTACTTTAAGCCCAAGCTTGCAAATGGCTTCACAGTCTTTGCGGGATTGCTCTGAGGCAGCCGGAGATGTCAACTCAATGTAGTCGGCACTGAAGTCATCTAGGGCGTTTGCTCTAAGACACAGACGGTCAGGCATGGCCCGAATATTCAGTTAATCTAACGGCATACATCTTGATCTTGGTCTCAGTATCAAAGTATGCATTGGCAAACTGTTCTCCCTCCCGGAGAGTAGATTCGATGATCTTGAAGCGAGAAACATTCGAGATGGAGTCCTTGACGGGCTCATAGGGGTTTCGAGTGACAGTCATGGTGCTTGATAAAAGAAGGACTTCGGAATAGTCTGGAGTTCAGTAAATCAAAAAAGTTGAGCG
This sequence comes from Cladorrhinum sp. PSN259, assembly GCA_033725935.1. Classification (NCBI taxonomy): domain Eukaryota; kingdom Fungi; phylum Ascomycota; class Sordariomycetes; order Sordariales; family Podosporaceae; genus Cladorrhinum; species Cladorrhinum sp. PSN259. The sequence continues at coordinate 740,695 of MU867063.1, read as the reverse complement.
GAGAAGATAGAGAAAGGCTGAGGGATGGTAATCCGAGGAGGGGGAGAGAATAAACATTTCTTACAATTCATATACTCATGAGCTCGGATTTGCACACTGTTTGCAAGGCGAGTGCGCCATCATGCAATATGGCACATTCGGCCGGGACCACCAATCGCAGCATTCATCTCATTCCAAATCAAGATGTGACATATCACGCTGTTCATCGTGAAAGAAGCAAACAAGATCAAAAATAGGTGATGACCCTCGTGAACTCGTCTCATCGTTACTTGATGAAACCTTTTTTTCAATTTTTGCTGCAGATTCTCCACACCTGCCGTGTTGTTCTTTTTGTGACCCATTCAACTGACGGATACAGAAGCACGTGTCCGGTGAGCTTCAATTCCGAGACCCGATTTCTCAGTTTGACAAGCTGCAGCTTCAATAGGTCACTTTCTCGCACTGGCAGTTTTCAATTTCTCTGCAGCCACCCTGCGTCTCTCAGGCGAGCGATACCTGCTGATGTCAAACTGGCAACCTCGTCTGCATCTGTGAGGCTAGCAGATGCGGTCGGGTAATCCGGGAACCGCCATCCCCACAACTCAAAGACCGAAGTCAGAACGAGGTGTATAAGTTTCAAGAAGACGATGCTGCGATTGAGCTCGCTGTTTCGCCTTCTTTAACGTAATTTTATCTTCTCTTACATCAATTACCACCATTTCCTTACAGGACCTGGAAGCATTATTAATAAACTATTATAATAGTCTCTTTTAGTTTTATGCACCATTACCAGACCATTAGATACGCGTTCAAAAAGGTTATCGACCTGTCCAGAATCAAGAAATAGGCTCTGGCTCCTGATATGTCAGTTGTGCGCCACACTGTGTCAAGCCTTCTTCACATTTAAAACCAATTCAAACTCATATTTCACGTCATCTCAAGTAAGAATTTAGCTTAGCTTTGAGTACCACATGTGTATGGAACCTATCTTTCCGATCAGTGTCATGGATCTTGATACGGAAAGTAAGTAATATAAATGAGCGACATGGCCGACTATTCCAACCTTGGGCACCTCGAGTTCTCCCGTAGTGGGAGTTTTCCTGCCGCATGTTCTTTGGAACAGCCTTAATAAGATGCCACCTCTGTATGAAAGTTGAAACAAATGCCCCGACCAACAGGACAAGAGCAGATTCGCTGGAATGGCTTAAAATGGCCCTTAATTATCAGCGCGGCTTGCTCAGCTGCCCGAGCTGCCCAGCCCAGCCCTTCCTAAAAGGACCCGTGGATTCAAAAATATTGCATCAGTCCTGCGGTAGGCATCCATTATCAAACATGTTGGGGACTAAGAGCAAAGAGGGAGGTGTTACGGAAGATGATTTGGGATCTTTAGGATACATGTACCTAGAGAGCAGCGTTGATGCTAATAAAGATTCCAATTTTAAAAGAAACTAGCAAAATGAAACTGAAAAAAAGAGCAAAAATAAAAGCTGACAGGCAAAGAAATCAAGCGAACCTGGGTATCTGACGCAAGACCTATCAACAGATGCAAAATGTACCACACTCCCGCCCAATCGCCGAAGTCCCTTCCACTCGAATTCCACACACCTCAAAAGACTTCGTCCACAGATCATGACATCATCAACTCATTCCACAAACAAACTCTCACTCCGTATCAACCTTCTCCCTTCACCCAGCGCTCCCCGCTTCTCTCCTCCATCATCCCGGCAGCCTCAACAATCATCCGTCTCTTTTATTCATGCCCACGAAGAATCATCCTCCCCATACATGGCGGAGCTCCCAGAGATGGACCGCTTCTTCTTGTCCTTTTTGCCCACAATAACCTCTTCAACCACCGAGCCAGACCCAGCCGCTCCCACAGCAATCACACTGGTGGTCGCAGAAGCCACTACCTCGGGATCATCCCGATACCGATCGCGCTGAATCTGCTCATCGTCTACAAACAGACTAGCATCCTCTGGTGCTCGGCGCTTCATCCAAGCAGGTACCTTGATAGACATGGACGGAAGCGACGCTTTCGGGAGGGCAGGCAGAGTTGGGGCCGAAAGCTTCGGTCTCGAGACAGACTCGTACCACGGAATAGGTGGGTGAGCCTCGGGTCGGAGTCTGCTACCACAGTCAGGGCAGTCAGGAGGCAGCACATGCCAGGCAGCATACTGAATGAGGCCGTGGATGGCAAGTCCGGCTATAAACTCCCGCACGGTCAAGTAAAGGTGAATCAAGCTGTGATCATGATCGTTAGTCCTTTTTATCCATTTCCCCGTATATGGGACAGTATGAAAAACAAAACTCACAAATTCATCAACAAAGGAATAGTCCCATAAGCAGCCAGCATCGCAAGAATCGCATCCCCGCTCATCTCTGTCTTGACCCAAGTAAACACCAAGACGACAGCGAAACCAACCGTCAAACCGGCATCAGTGAAAAACACCAAGATCCGATGCGTGAAAACCGTTTCTTCTTCCTCTCCGTTCGCCTCATCTTCCCCTTCCCATCCTACACTCTCGTCTGGCGGGTGATGATGAGCGGCATGACCATGGACACTATCGTCGACATACTGCCCCCCCGCGAGACTCTTCTGTCTCCTCCGATCCCGCGCGCGGTACCTGGAAATCAAAAACAATCCGACCACCGCTGATACAAGAAGCGGCGCGAGTCCAATGGCCGGCACCAAAGTCTGCGAAAGTACCCCGTGCGCGATGAGAAGGGGAAAAGCGGGCAGGAAAGTCAAGACTGTGATTCCGCGGAGGAGGCGGGCTTCCGACCAAACATGGCGCGCTTGGTGTTGGTGCAGTCGTTGTAGAGAGGAGGAGGAGGAGGATCCGGAGCCAGCCGATGCCGAGAGCCGACGCTCGGCCGGAAGTAGAGGAGGAGGGGTTGGTGCCATTATTTATCTTCTTTTATTGAACAATTTTGCTGCTTTTGCGCAAACAAAGAAAAAGATTAGGCGCGCAGCGAAGGCGGGAGTGTTGACACTCGGACGCCCAAAAGGGTTGTTGAGTTTGAAATATTTTATTCTTTTTCCCCGGAGATAAAAACTTTTTTTTATCACAATCGTGATAGAAAAAAGACACTAAAAACCAGATCAAGTGACGCTTGCAGCACGCAATGCAAGGAAGGGGGAGGTTGGGTACACACACACCCGACACCACCCCGTCAATGTGAAGTGAGGGGAGGGGGGTTAGGTGAGCTGTTCAGTGGAGCTTTTGATATGCTAAAAAATGCCAGTCGCCGCTGTTTTCGATGGACCCCGGCAAGTGGGGTTGCCTTTCTTGTCTAATGTCAATGGACCCTTGGACGCTTGTGAGTGCTTGGCACTGCATTGCTTATCATCATTTTTGGGGTGAGCGGTGTGTGTCAGGTGACTTTCACGTGCAAGAACACTTAGTTTTGACCGAAGAAGTGCGTCATGTTATACGGTGGTAATCATCCCATTGAAAAGGTAAGTGTTATATAACTCAAGTTTCTTTGGTATGTTTGAAACTGACTGGTAGTGGAGGTGTCGAACTGTATTGTTCCCAAAGACAAAGCACAACAAAGGATTTACTCCGTTTCCGTGGGAACGGCTCAGGGGTATAAAAACATGGAACCGGGGGGGGGGGGGCGATCCGTATCACGCCTCACTTTTCCAGTTTCCAACTATAATGTTCCAGAAAGTAAGTACCCTCTTATATGAAGTTGGTAAGTATGAAAGACTACTGGTTACTGCTGGCTAACGCTCTCCGCTTGCTGCCCTTCACCCTCCCTTCCTTGCACACCCCTGCCTCAAAAACGAGGGCACAGTGTCCATTCTTCAACTTGACACGGCTCCGACCAACCACAGCATTCCAAAGCCTACCATCATACTCCGATAGCCCTTACTTATCAGGTAGATTTTCGACGACGATTCTTAACACATCAAGTGCCCAATGGCGCAATCAGTAACTTATCCGGCTCTGGGTTCTGGTTCGCCTGGGGTTCGATTCCAGTCGAGGTTGTCATACTTTCTCTTTCCTCTGCTTCGCGCCCAGTAGGAATGGTTGAGGGAGACCACCAAAACTGGTTTCGAAATTTTTGCGTGGGGGGGGGGGGGGGTTTCCAGCTTTTTCTTTCTACTATACTATAACTGTAAACTGAAGCGTCAGCAAGTACTCCAAAAAAAAGAAAAAAGAAGCAGATTTCTTCCCATTTCTATTGTTCAAAGGCATCATTTCCCATGCTGCTGGCTATGACTTTAGTCCACTTCAATGTGTAGTAGCACGACAAGGGTATAATTATTACACGTATTGGTTCTATTAACTAAAGCTAAAAGGATCGATAGATACAACACATCTCGGCACCTCGACACCTCAATGCAGAGATTATTGCTCCTTCTTCGACTGTTTGAGACACACACTTATTGTCAATGTTCAAGCCAGTAAACTATCTGTCGAGTCCAGGACAGCTTTACTTCTCCCCTTCTAACAAGAACATTCTTACATCACCAAACCATTACCCCCCCTTATACCAAGCCAAACCAGACAGTATCCACCCCATCAACTGAAAGAGAGCAAACCACGAACCGGCCATGGACACAACTTCCTGAAGCACAAAATCAGCAACTCGTCCAAAGTCATAAGTAAGCTTATGCTGTCAAACTCACCTGCCAGTTCAATGCCACAGACTGTGTCGAAATTGTTATCTCAAAGGTAGGGAACTGCAAGAACAAGCTCGCCCAGCACAATCCTGCTGCTCCTCCCGGAGAAGAAACGTCACACTGGATTCCCGTCGCTGGAATCGTCGAGAACGAAAGATGATAGTCATTTGCTGGCTTGTGTCCCAGAGCCTCGCGACGATTCAGCCCGATATTGATATTCGTCATCCCGTTGGCGTTGATGAGCCTCATCTGCGCGTATCCCGTCTCCAGGGCATTCTCCAAAGTCAGGGTCGGATCGTAGATTGCGATCCAAAGGCTGGGCGAGAGAATGTGGGAGGAATCATCGAGGGCTTGTTTGCGATTATCTAACCGAATACCTGCGTCAGACCATGGGGTAAAACATTTTAGAAGCCGGTGGGTTCGCTTACAGGTAAAGAAAGCCTGCGCAATCATCAACGAAGTCGGCCGAACAGACACCATCGACTTTGAAGATGTCAAAGTCAAGGCGCGGTAGCTGGTGTTTTGCCAGTCAAAGTCGACCACATCCTCGGCCCATCTGTTGTGACACTGACAGGGTAGTCCATCCTCAACGGTGCCACATTCCGGTGCAGTTTCATTGTACGGCCCGATAAAGCACTTAGGCCGAGCCGAAACGTCCAAATCTGCCTGCGAGGTCCAGTCTCTCTGTTGGAAAAGAGTAATTGCAGGAAAATATGCCTTTTTCTAGATAACGAAGCAATAACCGTCAGATTTGAACTCGGTGCCAGTGACTGTCACGCATACAGAAGATCTCTCAGGGAAAACACTTACCACGGTATCTCGATCGAGCGTGATGACATTTCGATTGCGCTCATGATACCAAGAGCTCCAGTACAATGCTGGGAGCACAGCTGTGGCCAGCAGCAGAGTGATTACTGTGTTTCCGAGATTGCGGTTGTACACTGGTTTCTGTTGGAGACCAGTACCAGTCCGAGCAAACTTTTGATATTGAGGACGGAAAATCACAGAGAAGGCGATGGCCGCCAAAACCATGATAATCCAGAGAGCTGAAAGAACGACAAATACTATCCGCGTTGGTAACGCTGCTGAAGCGACCAGCACTGCAGCAACTACCAGCCAGCAAAGCCAGCTGAGAACAAAGAATAGAACTAAACGACTGGATGACGCGGCCATCATGTCGGACAAGGAGCGTCAGGGTTGATCATTCTCATCATGGATGTTGAGCGTGGCAACAAAAAAAAAAAGGCAGGCGGCTGGCCAGATAATAGAGTTGGCCGACGACCTGGCCAAAATTGTGAGGCCTTCCCCAAACCTCGTGGAGGGCAAGACACAGCTTTGGTTCCGCCAATCACATACGCGCCGAGATATTAAGCCGCCTTCTGTATCCAATCACGGGATATCGGCACAGGCCGATGACTTGAGGAACATTTAAATGCGGTAACAGCACAAACGCGGTGAGGAAGGCTCTGAGACAAGAAGCGAAGTGTAAGCAGCCACCGCGCTAGCGATAGGGGGCAGCAACAGCTTCGTATACGCTAGGTCAATCACCCGGCGCTTTACTCGATCCACATACCAATCAAGTTGAATAATTTTGTCCAGAAGTGCGGACATGATCCTTCATCTTTTTTTAGGCGAAGAGGTGGCGGTCTCAACAACAGCCATCAAAATTCTGGCTTAAGCAAACTGATACGCATTGCGGTAGAGGTAGGTAAGCGATTGTGTTTGCTGGAGACTCAAATTTAGTTGTTTCACTTCAGAGCCTGGTTTTGAAATGTAGGGGGAGGAAACTTCAAATTTGGGGTGCAGAAGGGAGAAGACCAACGAGAAGGGTGGAAAAGAATGCAGGGTCCAAGCCACCAGCCTGGTCTGAATGTCAGCCAGCGGGTACAGAAAAGAAATATATCCTACCCATGACGGAGGCTCCAAATTGTTCTTGTCCACGCACCAGCAACGCTTCCGCGATCAATTCTTCTTGCCATCAGAGTCAGACACCAACCGCAAGACAAGCCGCCAACCATGCGCACCATCCTGGCGACTCTCATCTCTCTCTCTGCCTTGGGTGCCTTATCGCAGAGGATATTCATCAACCAGCTCCCCGAATATTCTAAGCTACCATCATGCGCTGAGCCTCCCCTGAGTAATATTGTGCGCAACATGGCCTCTGGTTGCGGTGATGGGGGAAAGACGACCTCGTACTCCTGCTTTTGTGTCTCGAGCTCGGCCAAGTTTGAAAGCGTTATAAGCAAAGCTGTGTCCTCCAAATGCGCACCGGCATCTTCAGACGCCGCCGTATCTGCCCTGTCAGTTTTTGATAAGTATTGCCATATTTCTTCGTTGCCCCAAGGTTGGTGCCCCCTTTCAATAATCGTCTCGCATCGTCAGCTGATTAGATCAGGCGTTCATCGGACAGGCATTGTAACTGCTGCCAGTACCGTCATATCAGCCCAGGAAACAGCCAATGCCTCGACGGCCTCAGTTAGAGTGTTACCTACCCCCAGCCAAACACAGCTGGGCCCTATCCCTTCTGAGAACAAAGCGAAATCAGGCCGGCTGCCGCCGAGGAGAGTGTGGACGATGTGGCTTCTGACGTTCGGTTTCTGTCTTATTCTTTTTTCTTGATGGGATCTACAAGCACCAGTCAGCTTGCGTACTCATATTTATTAGAATAGCGTTGTAGTCTTGATGGGGTTCATTAGTCTTTAGTATCTGAGGGAAGGATGTCATGTTGGAACCAAAAAGCGTTAGATTCTTCGACACACCTTATTGAATACATTCATCTCGTTGACATCAGTTGTTGAGAATGAAGAATCAATATCCTCCTAACACTTGTTGGTAGTCATGATAATCCCATTATACCCACGGCAGCTCCTAAAACAGTATGGCAAGGTGGCCGAGCGGTCTAAGGCGCCAGGTTCAGGATAACCTGAATTCACTTGAACATTTATCTGTTCAGATTTCCTGGTCTCGAAAGGGGCGCGAGTTCGAATCTCGCCCTTGTCACAACGATTTCTTTTTCCACTTTTCATGTCTTGTTTGACGTGGTATATTTTTCTCCTGTCGATATTCAAGCGTCAGGAGTGAGGCGGTCTGGCAACGAAGATGTCTTTTTGGTCGGTCTCCGGGAAGACTATGCGAAGAGATTCGATGTCCGGCTCGGACTGGCCCGACCCTAACGACTTCGAAGGATTCCGTGAGGCTTGTGACTCAATATCCAGGTCTGCTTGGTACCCTTGGATGTTAGCTGAAATTACAGGGTATGAGAAAAGAAAAGAAAACTTACTAAGGATAGGATATGCCCGCAGCTTGGAATACGATGCTTTGAAGCATGCTGTTGCTTTTCGCGTCACACCGCACTTGCAAGGTTGGCTTGAACTGGGAAAATATGTCTGTGATGTGTTCACATACAAGGGATAGGATTGGAAGCGACGAATGTGTTGGATGGCATTGACTTGGTGTCGAGTGGCGTCGGGATCTTGCACTTGAGCTGTTACTGTCAAGCGGATCTCAAGGCGAGAGGCATTCCGCATAAATCACTGAGTGACTATGTGCTGGGTATGTTTCGAGGTATCATTCTTGTTGCTGCTTGGATACTTGCTGCAGTGTGTGCCGTACCATTGTCTCAGCTTTCCGTCAGGGCGATTGCGATACCTGGCGATTTGAGAGCAGGACTCGAGTTCGATGGTTGCCCTTGGTACTAATTCGATGACTTGTTTGCCATGACAGCCTGGGAAACTTTACGGTTCCGGGGAATAATCCAGCATCTGTACCTTCCCTGTCCTGGAGAGTGACTACGACCGGACACCGGTCACACCTCCCCGCTTGTATGTAGTTCTCCTGCAACCTGCAGCATTGCAATTTCAAATTTTCATCAGCTTTCTCTCGGCGTCCATTCGCTCCCAAACTTGGGAAATGGAATTTCCCCCCTGTAAGTCGGTGTTTCACCTTCTGGCGGCCTTTTACGCTCTGTTGGCGCTGACCAAGTTTGCTCGTGGTGAGTGCAGAGTCACTTCAGTGGTTAACGAAGACGCTGAGGGCAGCAGATGTCCCGAGGATTTGGATTCCATTCCTTGGTAACCTGAATCTCGAAGAGGCGGCCGACTGTGAAACGTACGCCGTCCACCTACAGCGGCTAGCATCACCGCCTCACCGCCGCCCATCGCTCTGCAATCTCACGATCGGTAGATAACTGCTGTCCCAAACAAGTGAAGACTTTTCCCTCGAGATGATCGGCAGCCCATCCGAGGCTAACCCGCATCGTATCCTTTTGAGCAAGCCATAATGTCTGTTTGACAAATCGTCGGCCTGCCTTCGTAGCGTCACTGAATCTGCAAACAGAACTCCTAGCTCGTGAGGCCGCTGCCACCTATCACTTGCAGCGCACAATCGAGGCCAATAGCGGTACACGCGCTGCATAGCACTCTTTGGGATGGCACGCACCCCCGTCTTCCGCCCATCTCCTAGTATGTGACCTGTCATTTCAATACTAGGCCTTTTGTTTCTTTTGTGCCATGAATTTAACGGAAGACTGCATCGACCTGAAGAATACCATGATGATAGAATGATTGCAACCTTGGAAGGGAAGATGATCTTCTGTATAAGTTACCATATTCCCCACCCTCCCCCACCCTTTTACAATTCACCAAGCCCTCGATTTCTGAATCAACAAAACAATCGTGAAGATGGTGCTTAACAAAATCGGTCAGTTCAAATCTTCAGATTTTTTTTGTTACACCGAAGACCACAGCTAACAGTTGGCAGACATCTTGGGGCTCGGCTCTTGGGCTTTGGGTGAAACTCAGTCACGACTGGATGATGTAGATATTGAGGATGGTAAGGGAGACCTCAGCCACCATAAAATCTTTTCTTCTCTCATTTTTGACCAGCCACCTATCATCCCCATCATCGGTTGCCCACCATGGCAGAGTTGCAGCACGAGTTCAATCATTCTGAGCGGCAGCAAATCATCGCGTTCCATGTGCGTCACAGTTGTCTTCAGCCAGACCCGTTGACATACTGGCATATGCGCTCAACGGTCCCCATGATCCCATCATATGGTGGGCTTGATTTCCGTCTTGAAGTTCAAAGGTACCGGTCGGATGTCCAAATGAGGAGGGCCTCATCCCCGCGCCGCAACCTTGCCGCGCAGCAGATACTTGGCGACCACCTTCCAGGCAGCAACCAGCAAGATCGACAAGAATGTCGAGTCAAGTCAACAATATCATGGATGGTCGTGGGAGCTTTCTGCTTTATCTACATTTTTCTTTCCCTCAAGTCTTTTGGGCGGACGGGGACCCCTTTTCCTTTTTGTTCGTGGGTTCATCGGGTCTACGACGAATGGGGATGCAATTCCGATCTGTAAGGACTTTGCACGGTGCATCAGCCAAATCGTCGCTTGTATCGTGAACCTCGTTTTGTTCCACTTCGCCACTTTGGGTCTGGCATTTTCTTGGCAGGGATAACGGTGTGGGTAAAATGAAAATCGGGATATTACGGCGTGATCTTTCAATAAAAACTGGGGTTTTCTTTTCGCAACCGTGAATTGCAGAGGTGAATTAAGGGGGTATTGTGCACAAAGGTTCACTGGTATGCACTGTACAGAACGCATGTCTAAAGTTGAAGGCTTCCTGGTCTCTGTTATAGCAGCCGCCGCTGCCACTCCAGCTGGCCCCATGAGCGGCCGCCCTGGAGCCTGCACTGCCGTCACGGTGCTAACCAACCTACTCACATATTCTGCTATATCTTGGTGCTTTCCCTGTGACTGTGGGTGCCAAGCGGTGAGCAAAGGTACCTAGAGCCAACTAAGGAAAATCGAAAGTGAGAACGGGAACAGGCACCCCAAATGGCTCCTTCTCGTTGCCGTAGCGTCCGACCTTCTGTTTTTGTGTATTGGAAATTTACTTAATTCCCAAGAACCGGAAATTTTCCTCCAACTGTGTCATGGTTTGCCTTCAACAAAATCTTCAGGCAAGAACTTCGGTTTCCGGTTCCCCGGTATAGTCTAGGCAGGGCCGCAAACGGAATCAGATCCCAAAGGAGAGGAGGGGGGGTTGTGAGGAACCTGAGACATGATTAATCCATGAGTGAGGCGTTGGTTTGCGGGATACCAATAACCTGTTTGCTTCCGGTCGTGAAGGACTCCAGATTCCAAGGGTCAGTGTCGAACGCGGGATGGCTATCCAATCTTCCGGTGATCAGCTTTTCGATTTGTCCAAGCTGGCAGCATCATCCTAATGAGGGCTGTAAAACGCACAAACAGACGGTGCATCAACCAGTCTCTCCTGTGGTGCCCTGATTCTTTTCCCGTCACCACTGGTTTCCTTTCAGCTTCCCCCCAACCTGGAATCATCCCGCTTCCCTGCAGGTCCTGTATCCCCCCCCCCCCCCCCCCCGATACCAATCTGTCTCTTTACTGTACCCACGAGCACTGGCCAAACTGGCTCTTCTGTTCTCTCTTTTCCTATTCTTTTCCACTTCATTTTACATTCAAACAGATCGGAAACAGATACGAGAACCTTCCCAGAGATGGGGTTCTCTTTCTGTGATGTATTCATTCCATTACCATATGAAAACAAAAAAGGAACACTTCTTGCCTTTTCCCCTTCCCAATCCTTCTGCATGTATGTCTCTAGTACGGGAACTCAGTGAGCACTGGGTGGGGTTGTGATTTCCTTTTTCGCTCCCATGTACGTACGTCGCTCAACTGGGGTTTCTCAGCTTCCTGCCCGCTCTTCTTGTTCCCCTGCGAGAATTCCCCCCTCGAACCGTCTCGTATTGTCCGCTTTCTGGCAGGCCTTTCGGGTTGCCTTCCCGGGCCACACTTTGCTCTCCTCTCCCGCCTTCCCGGTCTCATTTTCCATCAAAGATCAACAGAAACAAACACACGGCTATCGGCGACGGCATTTTTTCATCAACATAGCCCTCAAGTCGGCGTTTGTGATGTTCTCAACCCGCCCTTTCCCTTATCGTCAACTGTTGGTTCCTAAACCAAAGCACGTAAGTCCTTCACCTCGTCATCGAGTACTCAACTAGGTCTTCCGAACGTACATTCACTGCCACGCCCCGCGTCATCTTTCCTTCCGTATCGATATCGACCTTCATCGCCTGCCAACCCGAAAACATCGATTTCCCTACATCGGAGGAGTGATTAGTCTTCAAAGCCATCAAAATGTTAGAAATTACAGATCCTCCCGTGTCATCAGCATGCTCGAATCGCTTGGTTCCCGTCCCCAATGCCTCAACCGACTTCCGTCCTCCCCTCCCTCTCTCCACCGCCGCGCCAAAGCCTCATCAACATTCTCATCAAGCACCGGGCGAAACATGAGACCAGAACCCCCGATCTCCCAATCAAAACTCCCGACATACCCGTAAAAAAGAAACACACACAACGACCAGCAAACACAGGCGCGTGTCGTGTCGAGAGAGCCACACCTCCAACACTTGATAGTTCTACACTCATGCTGTTATACACACGCATGACCGAGACAGTTCTTTGACAACCCAAAGCCCATCGACCTCAAATCTTGCCTCTGCGTCGATTAGATCCAGGGACAGCTTGCACCCGTTTAGTTTGATTACAAACATATTTTTCAATACGGCGAAGTGGCTGGAAAGCTTTCCTATTATATCAGTGCTTCCTTTCAAACAGTCCGGGTCTGTCTACATAATCATAACTCCAATATCTGCGAATCCCATTGATTACCCGACGCCGCCGGTAGTGTCACCATCTCTTTTCGTTTCTCTTTTAACTATGTCACTTGAAAGTTTCTTTTTACTGAATAATTCAACTCAGTCATTGATTTGATCCGCGCGAGACATGCCTGATATCGAGAGTAACGACGAGCGGCATATATCAGACCTCCGACCGATCCTACTACCATTGACCAGAATCGAATGCAATCGACACCTCGATCCACGCTATCCATCATGAGCTTGAAACATCGTTGTTAATTCTGAGCGTTATCGGGCATAACAGAAAAAAAAACCCCGAATAATAATTAAATAATTATACACAACATGGCTCGATTGATAAGGCACGACTCGGTCGCAGGCACGACTCGGTCGCAGGTGCCACAACAACGCCCACAACCAGAGCTTGAAACATAAAGACACATGAAAAAGAGGAAAAAGATGCTGAACACTTTTTCGTTGGGTTCTGATGCTCGGTATAGGAGATATAAAGCAGTCACTACCCACTATATATGTAGCCTACTGCCATAGCAACGTGATATTTCAAAAAACCCGGTTGAATGGCTTTTAAGGACACTGGCGCCGCAAGTGAAGGCCACATACCATACATCCTCCAATAAACAGATCTTCAAAATTCTTTTCCTCCATTCATGCCTACTATCGGATCCGAGTCAAACAGCCACCACGATCCTTCCCATCGACGTGACGTCCAGTCTTGGCATTGACAGTCAGTTCCCGTGGAAACACCCAATTAGGAAATTAAGCAACAGCCAGACTGCCATGCCACGAACAGGGGGCAAACATCGATTAGCAGAATCCTTAATCTGTTGCCCATTAGGGTCTAAATACCTAATTCAAACCAATATAATAACTCCTGCGATTACCATGCGTCTTTTTTATATCACAAGAAACCCCTATTGCGCCTTCAAATAAACTAGAAAAGAACCCACTACATCCAGTCGACCTAGCACCTTGAACTTAGTCCTGCGTCGGCCCCGGCCTGCCATCCAACCACTTGGACATGTACGGTCCATCAAGCCAGTACCCAAGCTTCTTGTAGTAACTCCTCACGCCAACTCCCGAGATGACGCTGATCTTTTCACTTCCATGCTCATCCCGCGCGATCCTCTCCGCCTCCTCCATCAACAGCGTACCAAACCCTTGATGCTGGAATTTCCTCGGATCGCGAGCATGCAAAGGCACCGCCATGCCGTACACGTGCAACTCTCTAACCAAGCTTGTCGGCTGGCCCACCAGCTCCTCCCTGAATGTGTACTTCTCCGAGCACTTGCGGAGACGCAACAAACCAACGAGAATATCCTGCTTGGGATCCTCGTACGCCAAGAAAGTCTCCCACCCTCCGTTTGCCGTGTAGTCGCGTCTGACAAGCTCGATCTGGTTGGGTCTGATCTTGTTCTTCACTTCGTTGACGCCGACTTCGCGTGTGCGGACGTCACGGCAGGTGGTTCCAAAGTCCTTCATTCTTGCCAATGCCAGCTCGCGCAGGTTACCGTTCTCAACACCCGCAGTAACGAGCGGCATGGGAATATCACGCTGAACGCGGTAGATACGGGTCCATGGAGGTACCAATGCCAAAATGCGAGCTACCAGATCGATCAGGCCGTTGGGTGTGTAGTTCTTGTACCTCCCTGTTCGCCATAGTTCGTAGAGGCCTGTTCCACGAATGACGAGTGTAGGGTAGATCTTGAGGCCGTCTGTTCTGAAGGCGGGATTCTCAAAGTACTCTTTGAACTGGTCCAAGTCACGCTCCATTCCAACGTTGGGAAGATCTGGCATCATGTGACTGACCACCTTGAAGCCTGCATCCTTGGACAAACAAAAGGTCTCGGCCACAGCTGCAACAGTGTGTCCACGGTTGGTGTCGCGTGCCACATCTTCGTAAAGCGACTGCACACCTACTTCAAGCCGGGTGCAGCCATACCTTAGCATGCTTGACAGATGTGGTTGCAAGCAGTAATCTGGTCTCGTTTCAATGGTGATACCCACACACTTGATGCTGCTCAACTCGCCTCCCCTGACAGATTCATCAACATCCAACGACGAAAATCCACTAAGCGCATTGTGTAGTTGTGAGATAAACTCGTCTCTGTATGACTCCGGCAGCGACATGAACGTGCCGCCCATAATGATGTACTCGACCTTGTCCACCGAGTGTCCCAACGACTTTAGCTGATCAACACGACCCCGAGCCTGCTCGAATGGGTCGTAGCGAGCACGAATGGCGCGCATGGATGTTGGCTCATATCCGGTATAACTCTGCGTGCTGTACTCGAAATCGGAATCGGGACCACCAGGGCAGTAAACGCAGATGTTGCCTGTATATGCAATATGGGGGCATCGGTGAGGCTTGCACATGACAGCCACCACGGCAATACCAGACGAAGTTCGGATTGGTTTCGCGATCAATCTGGGAAGGATGTATTTCTTGTAGTGTTCGGGGACGGCGGCGATAATGGCTGTCAATGGGGGCACATTGTTGAGTTTGTGCTTTTTTGAGAATTTTGAACGCAGGCTGTTGAGGTTGATGTCCTTTCTCGGTTTGCTGGGGTCTCTCGATGTTTCATGATCTTCGATGAGGGCGTTTGCAACGTCGGCGCAACACCTCAAGAAGCGCTCGTTTTCAGGAGGGAGATTGGCGTCCTTCTTGCGGATCGTCATCGTGGCTGTTGCCGTCGCCATGGCTCGGGTATGTCGATGTTTAATGCGGCCTGATGGAGTTGCTACTTGTTCATCCGATGCAGATTTTGTCCCGGCACTGTTCGGTCTAATTGTCGTTCTCTTCGTTAAATTGTGTTGTCGGTGGTGGTGACTTCAAATAATTCTGTCAGAGCTTCAAACCTTTTGGCGGGCAATGCGGGGCACCATTTTAGAGATAAGAAACGGCCGATTGCACCCTCTGGCGTGGCTTTATTCGAGCTTCACGACTCTACAAAAACGTCTGGACCGTGGCGGGTTGAATCGGAGACTGTCGGCTCCCAGGGCAATTGACTTGCCGCAGGGTCAGCCCGGGCCTTGGAAAAACACTACCGCCGTCTAGGTCGGTCTAGCAGGCACTGCCAGGGTTCCGAGCTGCTGTCCAATGGGGATCGAGTGGATCCCTGCTGTCACTGATGGGGAGTTTTGTTGGTTGGCTCGATCAAAGACGCACCTGAAGCGGCTTGGCTCGCTGGAGATTTTGGACAGGGTCGCTGTTTGGAGAAATGACGGAGCCTCTGCATCTCGTGAACGCCAATTCGAAGATACCGACGATATCTACCGCAGCCGTCCTAACCCCGTATTACCAGAGGTCTCTTTCCGCCCATACTTTTTCTACATCCGCATCTGTAAAGTAGCAGCACCCTCATTCTCACACCACCACAACACACACCACACATCATGCAGGCTTTCACGAGGCAATCGAGGCCTGCGGGCAATCTCCTCCGCACACTCTCCAAGCGCTGCTACAGCTCCAACAACAGCCCCTATGCCAGCACTATCCAGAACCTCCGCATCAACAGCGACACCAAGGTCCTCTTCCAGGGCTTCACTGGCAAGCAGGGAACGTGAGTCAGCCTGGCCCTTCATATACCCTACTATCAATACCTCCTTCCATGCGGCTCGCAATATGCCTCGACAATGCTCGCAGCCGTGGTTGGGCATGTGTTGATGATGGAAGAGACCAGTTGATGCTGACGTGCTTTGTTGTCCAGTTTCCATGCGCAGCAGGCGATTGACTACGGTAAACCCATCCTTCCCCACGTGTAGCAATGACTAGCAGTGGAGTCGACGCCGAAACATGCGATTCTGACGTGTATCAATTTCTACAAACAGGAACCAAGGTTGTTGGCGGTACGAACCCCAAGAAGGCCGGCCAGGAGCATCTCGGCCTCCCAGTTTTCGCCAATGTCGCCGACGCCGTGAAGGACACCGGCGCAAATGCGACCGCCATCTTCGTGCCGTAAGCGACTCCCGAGGCATCTTTCAACCCATAACCCCACTAACAAAAGCTGCCAGGCCCCCACTCGCTGCTGCCGGTATCGAGGAGGCCATCGCCGCCGAGGTTCCCCTCGTTGTGTGCATCACTGAAGGGATTCCCCAGCATGGTTAGTCAAATTGGGAATTCTAAAAGCTTGGAAGGAACACGGGTTCTAACGGGTGTACAAAAACAGACATGGTGCGCATCACCCAAATCCTCAAGTCACAGAACAAGACCCGCCTTGTGGGCCCCAACTGCCCTGGTATCATTGCCCCTGGACAGTGCAAGATCGGTATCATGCCCGGCTTCATCCACAAGCGCGGCCGCATTGGTATCGTCAGCAGATCCGGCACCCTCACCTACGAGGCTGTCAACCAGACCACGCAGGCCGGTCTTGGTCAGTCTCTCGTCGTTGGTATCGGTGGCGACCCCTTCAGCGGTACCAACTTCATCGACTGCCTCAAGGTTTTCCTTGAGGATAAGGAGACCGACGGTATCATCATGATCGGTGAGATTGGTGGTTCCGCCGAGGAGGAGGCTGCCGATTTCCTCAAGCAATACAACACTGCCAACGGCGGCAAGCCCGTTGTTTCCTTCATTGCCGGTATCTCTGCTCCTCCTGGCCGTCGCATGGGCCACGCCGGTGCCATTGTTGCCGGTGGCAAGGGTGGTGCGGACTCCAAGATCAAGGCTCTCGAGGCCGCTGGTGTCATTGTTGAGCGCTCGCCTGCAAGCCTGGGTAAGGCCCTCCGCGACGAGTTTGTCAGACGCGACCTTCTTTAAGTTATGCGATTTAGATAGGGATAGAGGGGCTGCGCTTCGAAACTTAGCCTTGTACATGTTTTTTTTGTTTGTCTGTTACAGCAAGCGGATGCGAGGGTCAGACAAAGGGACGAGATGAGCATTGGCGCAGTTTGTTTTACGAGGATATTTGACTGCGGTTTTGCCATTTTATTTAAAAAATTTATAGACTGGTGGGAACGGCGGCCTGGACATAAACACCTAATTCTGTTGTGCGATTACAAGCCGTGTTTGTTTTTTTGGACAAATGTCTCGAACGATAAATGAGTTGGGAGGGTGATAAGTTTCTGGTTGGTAACTATTTTTGAACTGGATTCAAGCAGTCACCCTGGTTGGCATAATGAGAATCGGGTTAATTTGCACAATGTTACCTGCGGATTACACAAGCTAAGCTATTAAAGTATATACCGTATGAAGCCCATGACACTCCCTGCCGATACCTAGCCTGTTCGGTAAAGAGTAGAGCGCGAGTGTAGCGTTTTCGAGTTTTGTATATAAGGTACGGATAGACAGACATCCATACGATAATAAGGTATCGACTTTACGATGCCACAACTACCTTTACCGACAGTTACATGTCGCCTACCCTTACCCACGGGGCATCATTACCGCCTTATAACAGTAAAGTATTTTGAAAGGGGTGGTGGTTATAAAGTCAAAGTTTTCTCAGATGGAAGTTTTGTTCGTTTCTCGTTTTCTCCTTATGACTTATAGGTGCAACAACGACATTTATGGAGTTCAGAGTAAAGTACCCCCCCCCCCCCAAGTATCAGCGTTAAACCGCTACTTTATCTCGCTTCTGATGTGTGGCACACACACAGACACATCTTGGTACTTCCTAAATACATGTACCAAGCATTCATCCAACCACTCAGGATAACAGTACGAGTAGAACAAAAGAAGTATAAAAACAAAAAAATCTTGTCGGTCTAGTAAAAAAAAAGAACGGGGAAATAAGGGGCAGACAAGAAAAGAGAGACCAAACAAATCGAACAGCAAAAAAAGACTCCAGCCACCCTTCCTTGTCCTCCCTTTTGTTGGCTGATATATGTGTGGGCCTGCGCTGCCTGATATCACGCCCTCTTTCTCCAAAAAGGAGGGGAAAAGAAAAAAAAGAACGTTAAAAATGATGTATGCAATTGCCCTTGATTTCCTCAATCCCCCACTCCATAAAACTCCATTACCCATGCCTGAGAAAAGAAAACAAAAACAACACTTTCCACAAAACGTTATGGATGAGCTTTCGCTGATATTCCTCGCTTCATCCAGTCCTTGCTTATCCATTTCTTACCACTCATCACCCCTTTCGCGGACTTATTGACCCTACTCACAATCCCTTGACTCGTGGCGCCAGAACAAACGGACCTAGAAGACCATGCTGACTCTCTGTGTTGTATTTATACGTTCCTGTTCGCGCGGGAAATCATGGGGATAGTTGCTAGCATGTGCTGGATCTCTTCGCGATACCGTTGCTGAAGTCCGCTCTCCTCGGGCGACAACGACATATTCTGTTGTACTCGCTGCTGAAGCAAGTCCACTCGTCTTACCCGGTCTTGGATACACCTTTGAAGTCTGAGGATCACGTCGTTGGGCCTGCCCTCAATAATCTCCTAGTTCTCACCAAGGAGTCGAGCAGTAATATCGCCCATATAAGCCTCTTCGAGCTCGTAATCCTCGCCTCCATTGCGATCGATGCCCACGTATTGGAAGGCATCCACAACGGCCTCGACGTCGAAGCCCATGTTGACAAACCGGTCAACGAGGTCTTTGTTGTACCCCTGGTATCTACGGTACCTCTTTGTCAGTGTTCCTGTTATAGCATGTTCACCCCATACACAACGTACCTGGCTTGGGCATTTACCGCCGGTGTCGGAGCAGGCTTGTAGTTGTGCTTGGGCTGTTCCTTCCTAGGCGCCCCGGCATGGATTACAGCCCAATCGTGGGCCTTTTGAGCAAACTCGTCTGGTTGCTCCATCAACATCTTGGCAACTTCGGCATCTTGGGGGTCTTTCGGGTTCGGAGACTCGAGCAGCATTCGGAGGGAGATGAGCGCCATCTTGATAGTGCCGACGGGCGACCAGCCATTACCGAGAATATCGAGGCAGATTGCTCCCTGGCAAACGAAAACCACAAGTTAGTTTCCAGGAGAAAACAGCATGTAGCCAAAACCGTAACCTTAACCAACTGCCTCGGCTGAGTGTCCCAAACGTACCGTTACACTGCTGACATTTGGATGCCAAATCTTGGTCTCGAACTTCATGATCGGGGATTTGAAGGGATACGTCTCGGGGATCTGAATATCGACAACGAAAGTGCCACCGGCGTAGGGCGTATCGGGGGGTCCTGGGAGAGTGCCCCGGAGATGGGTGAAGTTGGAGGGATCGATTACTGTGGCTGTGACGCCCGAGTGGTCGGCGTCATTCTGAAGGTCGGACAACTCCTTCATAACCCGACGCTCGCGAGTGGAAGCCATAGCTAGGCTGTCGTATTGTATCGCGGATGTAAAAGGGCGGTTTTCGTGTTGGAGTGCCGCGGCACGGTGGACTTGGAAATAGCTACTGCGTAAGGGTAAGAGTGGTGTCGGATGGAGGGGGAAAAGTCCCGTCCCCAAACCCAAGGCTATGGAGGGGTAACCAATGTGGAAGCGCAAGGGTACCAAACTGGCGGCATGCGGCTCTGTCAACAAGTTATTTTTGTTTTGCAATAGCCGTAAGAGTGCCGCATCAAGTGAATGGTCGGGCTATTGATTGCTGCGTAAATAAAAGCGGGTTTGGGGCAACAATTGAACTCAGTGTAGGAGGTACCAGCTACCTTACACAGTATGGGTACTTCATGTCCCCACCTACAACAAATGTCCAAGCAGGAAGTTTATTCTATAATAAAACTGAACAACACTGTGTATCATGCTTTCACCTCGGCTCTCATTCATCCTCATATAAACAGCAACCTTCAGCATCAGCCCAACATCATGAAACATCTAGGTATTGTTGGTAAACCCTCCAAGTAAAGTAGATGGCGTCAAATATGCAAATCATCATCTTGTGTCCGTAACGTTCAACACAAGAAGTTGAGAGCTCCAAGTTTGATAAGCTTCTTTCACAATCAACTCAGTTCCCAACCTCCACTGTCATCACATCAGCACCTTCAACAAGCGACAGGTTCAACTTTGGAACCTTGACGGCAGCAAGGCTTCTTGCAAGGTTCCACTGTGCTTGAATGGTGGGCCAAGAAGAACCAGCTCCATTGGGCAGATAAGCTACGCCAAGATCCAAATCCCTGTCTCTTCAGTTGGTCAGTGCACCGTTTTCGCGTCCCACTGCCGCCTGGTAGATACAAGCATGCGACCAACGCAGCAGTTGTGAGCTCAGCTTTATTAACTGCATCACCATCCCAGGAGCAAGCACCTCCGCACACTCCAACCTCAAATTTTACCCCACCATCGCAGAGCGCATCACCAGTAACTACCACAAACACGGTGTGCTGGTTCTGCTAATTCTATCTCCAATTTCGATACTATTTCTATTGCAGCACTCAGGCCTGGGGTCCCGCATTCAATATGGTAACTATCCTCATTCTAGAGCTCGAGTCGCCCAATCATCTCCTAACAGCCAGCAGGGTCAAAACCAGTCGGGTATGGGTGGCATGGGCGGTGGGCAGGACGGAAAGGACGATAAGGACAAGAAGGTGAGCTCTCCCGATGATTACACTGTCCTGGAAATGACTGGTTGACCTGGGAACTCCCACCAACAGAAGGGGAAGCCCCCCAAGTACGAGCCGCCCCCGAGACCTACCACCCGCATTGGTCGCAAGAAGAAGAGAGCCGCCGGCACCAGCGCTGCCGCAAAGCTGCCCCCAATCTATCCTACCAGCCGATGCAAGCTCCGGTTACTGCGCATGCAGCGTGTCCACGACCACCTGTTGCTGGAGGAGGAATACGTCGAGAACCAAGAGCGCTTGCGAAAGGCCAAGTCGGCCAAGGAGAACAACGCCCCTACTTCAGAGCCCGAGGCTGCTGATCGCAATGCGGACGAGCGCGGCCGAGTCGATGACATGCGAGGCAGCCCCATGGGCGTCGGTACCCTTGAAGAGATGATTGACGATGACCACGCTATTGTTTCCAGCACCACCGGGCCTGAATACTATGTCAGTATCATGAGTTTCGTTGACAAGGATCTTCTCGAACCCGGCGCAAGCGTCCTTCTGCATCACAAGACAGTCAGTATTGTTGGCGTCTTGACAGACGACGCGGACCCGATAGTCAGCGTCATGAAGTTGGACAAGGCGCCTACAGAGTCATATGCAGACATTGGTGGTTTAGAACAGCAGATCCAGGAAGTGCGGGAATCGGTCGAGCTGCCGCTTCTGCACCCCGAGCTATACGAGGAGATGGGCATCAAGCCACCCAAGGGTGTTATTCTCTATGGTGCACCGGGTACTGGAAAGACGCTTCTCGCCAAAGCTGTTGCCAATCAAACTTCTGCCACATTCTTGCGCATCGTTGGTAGTGAGCTTATTCAGAAGTATCTTGGTGACGGTCCTCGGTTGGTCCGCCAACTCTTCCAGGTAAGCAACTACGTCAAGCCCGTTTGTTCTGAAATCAAGTCTAACCATTTAAAAGGTCGCTGCAGAGAATGCCCCATCCATCGTGTTCATCGACGAGATCGACGCCATTGGAACGAAGCGGTACGAGTCAACATCAGGTGGTGAGCGCGAAGTCCAACGCACCATGCTGGAACTGCTCAATCAGCTCGACGGTTTCGACGACCGTGGTGACGTCAAGGTCATTATGGCCACCAACAAGATTGAAACGCTTGATCCCGCTCTGATTAGACCCGGCCGTATCGATCGCAAGATCTTGTTCGAGAATCCCGACCAGAACACGAAGCGCAAAATCTTTACCTTACACACTAGCAAGATGTCGCTAAACGAAGATGTCGATTTGGAGGAGTTCATTGCGCAGAAGGATGACTTGTCTGGTGCGGACATCAAGGCCATTTGCTCCGAGGCCGGTTTGATGGCTCTCCGCGAGCGCAGAATGAGAGTGGAGATGGCAGATTTCCGGGCTGCTCGTGAGAG
Organism: Cladorrhinum sp. PSN259; assembly: GCA_033725935.1. Taxonomy (NCBI): domain Eukaryota; kingdom Fungi; phylum Ascomycota; class Sordariomycetes; order Sordariales; family Podosporaceae; genus Cladorrhinum; species Cladorrhinum sp. PSN259. The sequence continues at coordinate 718,544 of MU867063.1, read as the reverse complement.
AGTGTTGCGGACCAAGCAGGAGGGCGAACCTGAGGGCTTGTATTTGTAGTCTTCTTGTTGTACGATGTGATGAGGAGGGCGAGGCCGGTGCACGTATGACATAGACCAATTGAACTTGCATTTGCTTTGACGACGAGATCTATAATCAAGGATCAGGCTTGCTTGCGCCAATACTCCTTCCGATATCTCTTGAGATAACTCTGTACGTGTTGATCATGCAGATCATCATAACTGGCGCTTTGCATGAACTGAACAAACCGATAAGTAAGCGTTGCCTTCTCCTTTTTTTTCTTTGACAAAAAAAAATGAAGTAAAAGGTAACAAAAAAAGTGTGGGAACTGTGAGGCTCGAACTCACGACCTCAGGATGACTTCCAATGTTAAACTGGATCATATTCGATGCGATATGAGACCTGCGCTCTTCCAACTGAGCCAAGCTCCCTGTGAGAAAGCAATGTTTCGTGATTTCTGTTCCGCAGGGTATGAGTTAATAGAGCGTGCATTTCGTTTAAATGAAGGAGACGAAAATGGTTGGAAGAGGAGAAGGAAGAAGGATATAAATAATGCTATGATTGTTATTGATACCTAGATAATTAGGTAATGATAGAAGAGTATGAGTTTTTTGAAAAGTGTCACGGTGTCTGGGAGATAAATTGAAGGCTAATACGCATTACTTTGCATATCATTCGGGGAGAGCTCATTGGGCTTTAAATGATTTCATGAATTAGTCAATCTGAGCTGTCCGAGCAGTGGCTAATATTTGCTTTCGGGCAACTACTACCAGTAACCAGACAATGGGCAAACTGAAGGGCTTGATGTTTTGTCTTTTCTATGTTACCGGAGTCATCGTGAAAACGACAACCTCGCAACTATTGTTCTATACAGATTATATCTCAACTGTTAGCTAAAATATTTAAGGATAGACTACCGGACTCTGTGGTTTTCTCCCACCTTGAGAGTGTGAAGAATATTTTGTTTTGCAGGTGCAGCTACTTGATGAGCTACCAACCAGAAGTGTTCGATTGGGGCAAGAATCATCCTGTATACAACCAAAGTCGAATGTTATAATTGTGTGCAGTTTGATCGCGATTTAGCGATGTATGAAAGCCAAAGATGGAGCAAAGCTTTAGACAGGACACCTTTCCTCACTACTCAAATGTAAACGAAAGCCAGACTAGCGGTTCTTGTCAATCACTTGCTGCTTGCATCTTGATATATATATATATATATTATGTGGAAGAATATATTTGCTGCCGAATATCGGAGGTGAATAACCGTGACTTTCTGGGAATAAATGAACTTGAATGGTACCAAGGAAGTCTTAAGTATTCTCAACAAGGAAAACAGTCGACCAAAACTTCATGATAGCACAGAGATTGCCATTGAGGGAGATATTATATGTTCAACTAGGGCTTGACTCGATATTCTATGAAAAAAAAGAAGGACGGGCAATAAAGACTCGGGAAACCCTAGTATATTGAAAAAGACAGAACTAGAAGCTATGAATAAACCTGCTCCAGCCATTGGTATATGCTTAAAAAAAGAACAAGATCAACTTTCCGCTGAATATATATGCACATATATCATGGAGAAAGGACAGAGACTGGAAGTTTAGAACAAACTCAAGTATACTAATACCATCTCCGGACTCAGAAAATACCAAAGTAGAAACAAAACCCTCTTGCAGGCATTATTTCTCTTCAGGCATCTACATGATTGAAACCATATTTCTTAGAGGAAAAAAAAAAAAAAAAAAAGGAAAAGATACTAATATCGAACCTAACGCACACCAAACCGCACCTACATAACAATCCTTCGGCTCAACGGTACAGAAAGCCATCTGTAACAACTACCAGCCTCGCCGACTAACCATCATGACTGAAATTTGTTAAAACCTGCAGAATGCTCAGGGAACAAAAATACACCAATCACTAATACATACCTACATTACTCCTACCTTCAACAATCCAGAGCCGTCAAGGCACACTTTCCCAAGAACCCAACAGAAGAAGAGCAGTATATCTGTGTCCTACGACGTGTCATGACCATCCCAACTGATCAATGGCTTCATACATGTACTGGTTGCTATAGATGCACTGATAGTGCAAAAGATCCTTTCAACCTTGTGACTCGAGAATCCATACCTCTTGTTAATTACATGCTGTAGATATTTTAGCATCCCGATAGAGTTGAGTGAGGGATCGCCCCAAAAGAGGGACCAAACCCACACCAAAGTTCAAACATTTGCTGGAGGCAATACGTCATACATCCACTATATAAACTGTTTTATATACAATACTAGAGGAACCACAGTGACTGGTCTGCACACGGAAATGGGGATTACAGTCTGGAACTTCGTTTCAAAGAGCTCATCAGACTGGCAGACGAAGGAAGCTCTCATATCATCAAGGGCAAGATCACCGAGTATTCACATATTTCGACCAGCAAAGATCCATATTATTGTCGTTTCATTCAGCGTAAAGGCAGGATGGCATTGGCATTTGGTTCTTCAAGAGATGAGGAATTGGCGTCATGGCGTATCCTGTACATCTCACGGAGAAACCTGCCTGCCATTGCCAAGAACCGGGTATTTTTTGTGTGCTTTCTTCATCCCATGCAAACCTCAAGTCTCCATTGGTTGATCTCATTTTATTTTTATGAGTGCCAAATCCGGGACGCGCAGGGTGTCAGACAAACCATATTTCCGAGTCCCACCAGCCACGCACAGGAATTGATGCCCTGAACCACCGCGCCAATCTAGAGTGAAATAGCATAAAAGGTCAAAGAGGTTGTGCTGTTTGCCACTATCTCTAGTAGCCGAAGCCGGCAAGAGCCTCGGTGGTCTTGGAGTCGACCTTGGCGGTCTTCTTCGCCTCGGAGAGCTGTCTGGCAATGAGCTTCTTGCGCTCATAGTAGGCAGCACCCTTCGCCTTGCGTCTCTCCTCGAGTCTATCAAACGGTTAGCGCCCGCACAAAGAGCCAACCGCCCACTGGGAGCGGTTAAGCATATATGGAAATCCATGACCCACCTGGCAACAACATCCTGGTACTTCCAGCCAACCTCGTGGCTCAACCGGCCAACAGTGCAGTACTTGCGGCCGGGCTGGAGTCTGAGAACGCGGAGGGCCTGGGGAACGACCATCTTCTTCTTCTTGTCATAGGGAGCGGGGACACCCTCGAAGACCTTGAGGCGCTCGAGAGCAGCGGCACCGCGGGCGGTTTTGTGGGGAATCATGCCACGGACGGCCTTGTAGAAGATGCGGCTGGGGGCGCGGAAGTGGAAGGGACCTGGGGACAGGATCAGAATTGCTGAACAAGCATATCACCGCAACGTTGGATGTTCGACTTACCACCGCGGGTAGGGTTGTACCGGGTCATCTTGCGAAGGTAGGCGTGGTACTTGACTGCATTCGAGCGTCAGTCAACTTGCTCAAATCTGCCATCTCAGTTTCTCCCCAGCAATGACAGTCTCCGAGGCCCAAGCCCAATCCTATTCCGAGCTCGGGGTTCCCGGTCACCGCATTGCTACCAATCCTGTGCCATATCGACCATGAAGAAATGTGGTGTAAACGTACGCTTCGAGCGGAAGAACTCGCCGGAGATATTGAGGGCCTCACAGCGGACAACGACAACCTGCTGGCCGTTGAGGAGCTGCTTGGCAACAATGCTGGCCAAACGACCAAGCAGATGGCCCTTGCCATCGACCACGACCTATGCGCAATCCAAAGGTTAGCCACGATTGCTCCTCAATCCATCGCTGTTCCCCATTTTCATCATGAACAATAACGATTTCGAAATGATCGCTCGGTTTGCTGCTTGTTCGCGTGCCGGTCGTCGTCGTCGTGTTGGGAGCGGGAGGTGGGCAATGCTCGGATTGTGCTTTAAATGCGGACATGGGGGCATTGGAGAGAGTGCACACATACCACAGACTCGAAGGAAGACATCTTGCCGCGATGACTGGGGAGAAAGAAGGGAAAACTAAAGGAAGATTGATCAGTCAAACTCCGTGGCAGCGAGGTCAGACTGCTTCCTTACCCTGCGCGATGGTTAGTTGGTCGGTTCCTCGACTTTTTTGTGTGGGCTGAAAATTGGCCCTGTGCAGTGATGTTCGCGAGAATTGCGCTAGGCCCGATCGGGACGCTGTGGAGGTGCACAAGCGGGAGGGATTTGTTGCCTCAGGCAGAAGATAGGGTTAGACCTACAGCAAAAGCAGGTGGGGTTCACACTGATTGCGAGCGATTGCAAGGACCCGCCCGTCTCCGATGAACTCCACCAGCTGCCTGGCAGGAGTCGAGCAGCAGTCAATTGAGTCTAGATAGGTCGGAGGAGATTGCTGACATCACCGTCACAATCGAACACTTCCAGGGGTCTTTGATAAAGGCCAGTTCAACGGCCCTCAATGAAGATATGTTCAATACATTTCAATTCATTCAGTCATTGCCATAACCAGTAGAAAATACATATCAATAGCTGAACAGAACTTGGGGAAGAATTTGCCTATGGTCCTTCAGCTGTCATCCCAATGATTCCTATAATTGCTTTCTAGCGCTCCCCAGAGCAGTCCCTCATTCTCCACTCAATGCCATGCATGGCTGAGTGAGGTTAAGAAGATAAATTTCAGTGTAGTTTGCAAGAACTTAAACCGTTGTAAAAAATTGAGGAGTGAAACTCGAACAGAATTAAAACAATAGATGGAGAAACGAAGGAAGATCATGAAGGTTAGGCGAGAGGAGAGTCGCCATTCGTCATGCCTTGCCCTTGGCCTCATCTAGACTCTTTAATGCCTCTTGCACATGCTTGACAAGATCTTTTCTCCTTGCCCGAGCTCCTTCTTCGCCCGAGGTCTCGATCTCGTCTAGTTTGAGCAGAACCTTCTGCATGATCGTCTCGGAAATCTTCCGATGCTCGAAATCTCGCTTCTTCGGGTCTGATGGTGGCGATGCGATATACTCGTTGCATAATGGCAGGATCTCATTGTTGAAGACCACCGAAATCTGGCTCATCTTTTCGAGTGGCCCTCCTGGAATTCCCGGCGGGCAGCTAGCTGCAGAAACGGCTGAGCCACCTGAGGGTGATTGAGTGCGGACTCGAGACTGGGCTCTCTTATAACTGCCTCGGCCATCGTCTGGCACGCCCCGACCACCACCGAAGGAGGTTGTCGCGTCCCGTGGGCCAAGCTCTGACCATCTCCCAGTCCTGCTTGTGCGAGGAGAGTCAGGCGGGACGCCATGTCTACTGCTTCGCACATCTCGTCCACTTCGCTCAAAGCGGCTGTCAAGAGCCTCACGAGACTCACGAGAACCTCTCCTCTCTCGTGACACCATCGACGCATCATCCTCGCTGCTTCCCTGACCAGAGTCTTCGATAACCATCAGCACCTCGCTGTTGTTCTTGACGCCGTAGCTGCGAACCGGGACATCCGGATCTCTCAATCGGCGACCCTTGTAGTATAGTTTGACACGCTTTGCCTGGCGATCAGTAAGATCCATGATCATTCTCACCCGCTCTCGTACGTCGCTGACAAAGAGCTTTCCATCACCGATCGAGTATGCGGGAAAATGTTCGGGATAAGTGACACCTTGATGCTTTATAAGCATAACATCGTCTTCGGGCCTGAGACGATCGTAAGCGGGGGCTGGTGCGGAGTGGGAGTAGAGATCGTAGTACTGTGATTGAGCACCACCGTAGGAAGCTCGACCGGGATTGACGTATACGGAATTCTCCAGATCTTCAGAGGTGATGTAGCTGAAGTCTTCATCCGTGATGTTGGGTACGCCTTGACCGACGGTTGAACCGAAGGGAGAGATGGCAGGGCGGGTTGACCAGCCATAGCGAGGCATTTTGCCGTTCTTCTCCCGAGCTGCGACGGCCGGGATAGCGCCAAGAATGAGGATTATGGCGATAGTAGTGTATAGGGCGGTGGGGGGGACGCCGGTCTTGGAGTGGATATAATCGGTCGCCCCAGACAGGTGGTCAGCGGCTGTGTCAAGATAGGACTGCAGCGAAGGAGTCAAGTTATGAAGCACCGTGGTGATATTATTGGCAAGATTGGCAATAAGAGCACCAGGGGATGCCAAAGCTTCTTGTCCGGAAGCCACTTTGACGACGTTGGGGGGTCCTACGACAGATTGCCGTCGACCTGCCGAGAAAAAGAGAAGAGGGAAAAGGAAGGATGAGTGGAACCTGTTTATATCAACCAGGGAGGACAGAAGATGCCGGGGTCACGCGGTTTGCGTGCGGTCGTGATGTTGCTGGTTGGGTGGGATGCAATGCATCAATCGATGCCAGTACGCAGTACTTGCAGGAGGGGACTGGAGCAAGCCAATGGGTTGGCGTCTTGCGGCTGCGGCAGCGAAATGCAGCTGTCGCCTTGACGGGAGTGGATAGAACCAAGTTGGTGTGTTGTCCCTCGCACGACAAGGACAATTGCCAGAACCCAAAGCCCAAAACAGAGTGCGAGGGCGCGCGAAAGTGGCAATGCGCGGATGATCGCCGGATTTGGGCAGTGTCGAGTGAGGTGTTGTTTTTCCGCTACACTTTGCTGTCCTGTCACAGGGCCATCCGATGAGCACGATCCGTTGTGGTGGTAGGTTCACAGAGTTGGGGGGACGGGACGATCGAGTCCCAGCTTCGGTTGACGGGTTGCCAGAAAAAGGCTTCAAGGGTCCAGGCTGCAAATTTCACATTCCTGGAGAACCCCGGCGGTATGCCTGCTAAACAATGGAACCCCGCTCTGGCTGTGGACAGCAATTTGGCGGAAGACCCCACCTTTTGCACCACTTCAAGTTTGCAGTTGTCATTGAATTGCCTTTTTGTCAGAATGACCTCGTCCACCCGTCCATAGTACCAGTGCAGACGCCCGCTGCAGTCAACCGTGTGGAATATCGACACAATGCAATTAGAACCTCGACAATCAGACAAGGCGGACAGTCGGTGGCGCATTGGGACTAGGACTGGCAGCCTCGCAAACCTTGGATGATCTCGCTGCCCGACATTCATCTGTCGCCCATCTCTGTGTACAGTGATCACTCGGCTCCGGGTAGATCGTCATAGCCGTTGAGCCCCTTCTGCCAGCCCGACAGGCCGACTGGCTGAGAAACCACCACGATATCGATGGCAAACAGGCGGGAGCGATCACCTCGGGGGGATTACTTGCCTTACACTAGTCCAGAGTGGTCACCCCATTTCGCCCCCATGCTCCCCAAAGCGATGGACGTGGGATTGTTTCTCCGTGTGTTTGTGGTCATTATCCACTAGGATACCACCATTTTGTAAGAAGAACTCGGTCTTGCGAATAGCTTCATCATGATGTCGCAACCTGGACCCACTCCTTACTTGGCTGATGCAGGCATTCGTGGGTCGATGACTGTGCATAGGTTGTGTGATGGGTCGAGCCACGGGAATAAATAAATGCCTTGCTTGTAATGCTGACTGCCCACTCGGCGCGAGGTGCTGAGTGCGCAAACGAGTAGACGCGTACAACTACAACGAAAGCCTGAATAGCTTCCAGGTTTCCTCACAAGGGTTTCTCCTGACTCCATGTCGACTGGAGTAGATTTCGGTATCAAGGGTGTATCTGGTTGGTCTGACACTTGTGTGTTGAGTGGACTCTTGTGGTACTCTGTCTCGCTGGGGTTTGGTCCGCGTGAGAGTGCCTCGGGTTTTCAATTGGCCATCAGAATGATGAGACCAATGTGAGAGTGGCTCCTGGTCTTTTTGAGTCGAAGTTCCAACTTCGATCTGAAGTCTTTTTAGTTTTTGAACAGGGGTTCAATTTCATCATGACCCCACGGCGTATTTGCGTCATGGGCTTTTTCACGTTCCAAAAATGGCAACGCGCACATCTTAAACCCAACGGAGTTGGCCAGGGTCGGCTTTTCGGGGTCTTGAAATTCGACTTTCAACCTCAATGTAAGTTCATCCTAATAATTAAGTGATTACAAAGAGAACAGTTCGGAATGCTCCTGGAAGAGCACTAATAATCAGATCGGTGGTCTCCGGCGAGCGCGTCCTTGTTTATTAAAAACTTACTAAATCTAGAGTAGAGAGAAGGTTGACAAATCTTTCACGAAATGTCGCCATCCGTCTCCGTTTTGTAAATCCACACCTTGCTTGTTCCGCAACCGCAAATTCCAAATACCCGTCCCCAGTGTCATCAGTTTGCCGTGTCTACTATCTATTGTAGCCGTCGCAATCCCGTCCAAACCACTGCGGCGAGCCTTCCATATAAAACCCCTCCAGTTTCTGGCCCCCTCCATTTATATTATAATTTATCTATTAAAACGTCACCACCCCCCCGCCCTTTTCCCCAAAATCTCTCTATATGTCCTTTATTTTTCGAAGACTTTTCTCAACCACACCTTCCACCATGTCTGACGCCGCACAGCAGAAAGTTAAGCAGCTGATTGACGAGAACGCTGTCGGTGCGTAAAAAAGCTTTCTTTCTTCACCTACCTACCAACCCCTTACCTAGGTAGAAGGATCATTCCCTCCCTCCCGCATCCTCCTTCCCCGCAAACCCCTCTTTTGCGAGCGGGACTTTGTGTTAAAAAAAATGCACATGGACAATGGACCCTGCGAGCCAAAGCTGACGCATAGCCTACCATCGTTACAGTCGTCTTCAGCAAGTCTTACTGCCCCTACTGCAACAACACGAAGAGACTCCTCGACGGATACGACGCAAAGTACAAGGCCATCGAGCTCAACCAGGTCGACGACGGCGAGGACCTCCAGGATGCGCTCAAGGTACTGACCGGCCAGCGCACCGTCCCTAACATCTTCATCAACAAGGTTCACATTGGCGGCAACTCTGACCTCGAGGTCGTTGTCAAGAGCGGCAAGAACGGAAAGAAGATTGAAGAGTTGCTCACCGAGGCTGGTGCTCTCTAAAGTAGAGTGATCAAGACAAGACACGACCGACAGAAATAGGAAGGGGAGACTAGATCGATACCCAGCAAGCTTTTTGGACGGGCCTTTGTACATGTAGCGGAATCAAGCGATGCTTATCAAGAGAATTTTCCCTTTTCACGATGCTTGGTTAAAATTTGTTGTCATAAAGGCGTCATGATTTAGTCTGCACAATATGTCTGGCTTGGTGTAGTTTACAGTTGTTGATTAACGTACATGCAGTCCCTTTTATGCCCAATCAGGGCTTGTCCCATTGCCTCCTATATCTTTACCACGGGCACAACCTGTGCAGCAACTGTGCCTACAGGTCTCTCAACAAACTCCATGATACCCTCAACAATGCTCTTCCGAGCTGGCTCGCTGGCGACAACTTTGCCACCGAGATAATTCAACCATAGAGCTCTGGAAACCCGCTCATCCTCAACAACCCCAACCAATTGTCTGTCACTCTTCTTGCTCTTGCTTCCATCATAGGCGATGCTCAGCTTGCCCGTTTCATCACGAACAAGCAGCAGCTCCTTTTTCTTGGGGACTGACCCACGGTTGAAGACGGCCCGGAATTGGCGCATGGCTTCACCGAAGCTGTCGTCATGGGCGTGCTGCTTCGTGCGGTCCTGAATAGCGCGAACAAAGCCATCCCTCAAGTGGTGGAAATCGGTGTCGCGGACCGGTATCACACGGAACGCTGAGCGCGCGGGAATGCCACTTGCGAGCAACTCATCCCACAACTTTCCGCCCTTTTCAGGATCGAGGAGTTCAGCGCGCAGCTGGTCCCTTTCACCAGGCACAAGAGTGGTAGCAATTGGGTTGACTCTCTTGACTAGGGCACTCTGCAGGGCCGCAATATCCGACGTGGCAACATAGTACCCAACAACGTAGACCTGGATACCGATAAAAGTCACTGTTCGAAGTCCAAGACCCACGAGCGTGTACTCTGTCGTAGGTGGGGCAGAGGTGATAGACGTTACCCCAGGGCTGGGAGGCTCGGTCGAGAGCGGAGAGGTGTATGACGGGAGATTGATGGTGCGAGGAAATGTTGGTACGGTGCTGTTGCCTGTCGGCACGATCTCACGCCCTTCCTCGTCGTGTACTACTACCTTGCGATCAGCGGCGCCGGGTGCTGAGAGGGGGTCTGATGAGGGCAGGCTGGAATCGAGTTTGGCGGGCTTCTTCTGGAGCTCTTGTACGAGCCTGTATGCGGTATACCCGAATGACACTACGCCGGCAATGGCGCCACTCCAGAGAAAGATGCGGCGGTTGCGGTGATAATCCTGTGACTGCTGGTTAAGTCGATGAATATTGAGGCTGTCTAGTGACTTGGCATTGTTCTCGGCTGAGCCCCGGGACCGGAATGTTCGTCGAGGGACATGGGGCCGGAATGCGCCAGAGGTTGCTGACGGAGACCGGACAATCTGCCGGAGAACTGGTTGCCGGAGCATTGGTGTTTTGTTGTGGTTGAGTGTATTAACGATTAATAACTAGGGATTCTTTGCAGCCTCTTTTTCTCCGACTCTCTTCATGAACCGTCAAGGTAGATCTGTGTTACTATGCTGCCGTATCTGACGCCTCTATCCTGGTAGTGTCTTGGGGACGAACTTCGTAATTCGATGGTGTCCGGATCTTGGAGCTCAATCTGGACCCGAAAGTCAATTTGGACATTTCGTCATTTGACAAGGATATGCGGCCCTACCGAGAATCACCCGATCCAATTATGGCGCCGTTTTCTCAAGCCACCGAAAATCCCAGATTCCCAATCTGGGATGAGCTGAAATGTCTCTAAAATCTCATCCATGCTCAATAATCTGATCAGTCTCATCGACAGCCTGGGGATTGTCGGTTTATTTGGTATAGATAGTATGTGTCTGGAGGATTCATTCCCCATCCCAGACTCCCGAGCATCGACCTTCAAGCGGACAGCACGTGGCGTCCATGCGCCCTGTCAATGCTCCCTCAGGTGAGATTGTGCCGTTCAGATTGATCTGTCACTCTGCATCTGACATTGTCACTGGTCGTCGAGGCGTGTTCAGTTGGATTAAGCGCCCAAATGTGCACGTCATGAACGAATAGCCTTGCATACCGAGAGATCAGATCAGAGTTGGCCCATCAAAGGGGGGATCTTGCATGTCTGGAAAGAAGGGTCTGAGCGTGCTCCAGCATTCGAATTGCCAATGTTGCCATACGGAGCCGCAATCCAAATGGCTGGTACATTCCATGTTGCCTACCCTGTGCTGCCACGCTTATACGTAAACTTTGAAGTACACGAAAAGTTACCCGATAACCCGAGTGCCCGAATCCGAAAACCACATTGTTGAACTCTGAGAAGGTGGTCAGGATGCAAGTGGCGTTGGAGTTGCAAAGGGAACACTGGGAGTAACCTCCCATGAAAGACAGCCTTGCAGCTTGCCACCAGGACCTGGACCGACCGACCCCATCCGTCCGAGTCCACACTAGTAGGACCCCTCCAAGCCCACCAAGGCTCCAGAGTCCTACTTCCAGACTGCTGTGTCAATTGGCGGGGTTGCCCAGGCACGGCGATAAGATTGGATCTCGCGATATTGAATGCGGAAGATGGTTTCTGATATCTCGACAACCTCTTTGACAGGATGACCTGGGGAAAGACGGCCTAATTTGGCCTGGTTTACCTGCCAACCACCAGTCTGCCACGGCACTGCGTGCTGCCCAAGCGGCCGTCAAATAGCATCCTCCTGCATCTTGCTGCCTTTATTGCTGCAGCGGCCGCAGTTGCAATTCACTGCACCAGATTGGCAGATTCGGTCAAATTTGAGTCATTGCGACAGCAGAAAGGACTGGCTTTCATCCCTGGGCAAGAAACGGCTGGTGACCTGCAGGCGTGATCAAACAAAGTCCACACAAGCCCAGCGCTCAGAGCATCAAGAAGAGACTGACCCCACCTTTTTTGCCCCGTCTCGCCGTGTTCCCACGCTCTCCAGCCAGCAGCAACCACCTGGGCAGGTTTCGAAACAATTTCAATTCTCAGTGCTGTCTGTTCCTGCTGCAGGAGCAGTTGCTGCTTATCAGTGTCATCACAGTTTCTCGGCGCATTGCGACACACAACCACGAAAAAAGAAAACTCGATCCCTTCTTTCCCTTCCGTCTTCTCTGCTTGCTTGTTGCTCGTTGGTTTCGTCCGACCTGCTCCCGGTCCCTTCTCCCCTTCTTCTTCTCATCTTCTAGTGATTACCTCATCCTTCCCGTCTCCCGCCTCCTATCTGCCGTTTCCTGGCCATTTTACCTTCCATCAACAAGAGGCTTGCGATTCCATCCAACCTTTGCCTCCCGACTAGCCCACTCGACCACAGCTCACACACTCAAGGCTATTTTGGGTTCAAGCCCCCCCCACATACCAAACCTGCCTTCCAGTGAATGACAATTGACGGGTGTCGGCGCCAACACCGCTCTGGGCACCTCCACACTTCCGGCCCCGTCAGGTCGCTCCCCTCGACCCCAACAATACCCTTCAGATTCATCCTCATCTGTCCAACAGTAACAGTCACCACTTTGAAACCTCAAGTAACTCTGGGCTGCGGGGGTTCATTACAGCAGCATCAACAATGAGACAACGCGCTTCTCTCGACATCATCGCCGACGGCGACACTCGCGGGACTGCAGCCGCCCTCGCGCTTCCCGATGACGCCGAACTCGAGACCGAAGTAAGGCGGCGCGCCCCAGAAGACTCGCGCTCAACTTCCTCGACCAGCTCACCAGCACCGCCCGATAATGAAGAGTCCGACTTCTTCTTGAATGCCAACGATTCACAATCGTCCCTCGGCGTGCCCAACCTTCAAGACATGCAGGTGGCGGACGACGAGTGCGTTCCGCCCGTCAATCGGTTACCGAACGAGATCTTGATCGCCATATTCGCCAAGCTTAGCAGCTTATCCGATGTTCTCCACGTCATTTTAACATGCAAGCGCTGGTCTAGGAACGCCGTCGACATTCTCTGGCATCGTCCATCTTGCACAACCTGGGAAAAGCATAATCTCATCTGCCGCACCCTCAGTGTCGAGAACCCATACTTTCACTATCGCGACTTCATCAAGCGCCTGAACCTAGCTTCCCTGCACGAATCTGTCAACGATGGCAGTGTAGTGCCCCTTGCTTCGTGCAACCGGGTTGAGCGCCTGACGCTCACCAACTGCAAAAATTTGTCCGACTCGGGCCTCATTCCACTCGTCGAGAACAATTCCCACCTTTTGGCTCTCGATATCTCCAACGATGATCAGATCACAGAGGCATCCATGTATGCCATAGCCGAACAATGCAAGCGCCTCCAGGGGCTCAACGTTACAGGCTGCGGCAAGATCTCCAACGAGAGCTTGATTAATCTAGCTAAGAACTGTCGATTTCTCAAGAGGGTACGTTTTACACTGTCTACTCAGCAGAATACTTTGAATCCTAGTTTTAACAACGCTCTTCTCTACAGCTCAAGTTGAACGACTGCAACCAACTGAACGACGAAGCTGTTTTGGCGTTCGCGAATAACTGCCCAAACATCCTCGAGATTGATCTCCATCAGTGCCGCCTCATCGGGAACGAGCCAGTGACGGCACTTGTCGAAAATGGTCAGGCACTTCGTGAGCTTCGTTTGGCAAATTGCGAGCTCATCGACGATTCAGCCTTCCTCTCATTACCCGACAAAACTTACGAGCACTTGCGCATCTTGGATTTGACATCCTGCGCAAGATTGACGGATCGCGCAGTAGAAAAGATAATTGATATTGCGCCGCGCTTGCGAAACCTCGTTCTCGCCAAGTGCAGGAATCTCACCGATGCCGCAGTTTACTCTATCTCGCGCCTTGGCAAAAACCTTCACCTTCTTCATCTCGGCCACTGCATTCACATCACCGATGATGCCGTAAAACGTTTGGTCACCTTGTGTAACCGTATCCGCTACATTGACCTGGGCTGCTGCACTCATCTGACTGACGAATCTGTCACCCGACTGGCTACTCTTCCGAAATTGAAGCGAATCGGGTTGGTTAAGTGCTCCAACATCACTGATCAGAGCGTTATCGCCCTAGCCAAGGCAAACCAGAGATCAAGGTTGCGCAAGGATGCTTATGGAAACATACTTCCAGGCGAGTATCACAGCAGCCACCACAGCAGTCTGGAGAGAGTTCACCTCAGCTACTGCGTGCATTTGACGATAAAGGTGCCTTTTTCCCCTGGTTCAAATTTTGAAGGCTTTACCCTAACCACTATTCATTAGAGCATCCTCCAACTCCTTAATTGCTGCCCTCGCCTTACCCATCTTAGTCTTACGGGCGTGCCGGCATTCCTTCGAGATGATCTTGAGCAATTTTCCCGTGATGCGCCGCAAGGTATGTGGCATCATTCCATTTTCCCAAAGTGCTGGTCTAACATAGTTTCTAGAATTTACCGAACATCAACGGTCCGTCTTCTGCGTTTTTTCGGGACAAGGAGTGATTAGTCTTCGCAAACACTTGAACGTTGAACAACGGAACATGCCAATTTCACGTCTGGCCGATAGCATCTCCTCTCCGGACGCCAACGGCAACACCCTTCCAGCGGCTGGCCTGAACGCCCAGGTCGCCAACTTCCAAAACGGCACCATTAATCTGGATGATACCGAGGGCGATCTCGTGGACGACGATGACGATGCCTTAGACGATCCCACCGACATGGTAATTGATGCCCCAAATGTAGGAGCCAATAATCACCCCCCTGGGGCCGCTATCCCTGTACCCCCGCCGATACCAGCCTTCCCACCTAATGCACCGGACAATGTCTTTGGTTATATCGGCGGCCATCCTCCATACCTGCCGCATCAGGTCCAAGTCCAGGATGCTCCTCTGGCACTGGTGCCGCCACCACCGCCAATCCACCATCTTGGTACTCAAACCAACGTTGATGACTTTGGATTGGTCGCCCATATGCAGGATCATAATCTTGCAGGGAACTCGTCTGACTCCCTTCAGGGACTTGCCACCCGTGTCGCTACTCGGGTAGTTCCAGCAAATGGCGAGATGCCCTCGAGTCCTGAATCGAGCGCAATACTGGCTGCACCTGCTCAGGCGTCGATGATGGCAAATGCCTCCTCGAATCAGACATCAGAGAATCAACCCCAGGATGCCGGACCGTCCGGGGCGAACGGTTTTGGCAATCTGTAGACGATATATTCTCTAGCGACGACTGCGGGTTAGCTTCGGAATCATTGATACCCAGCACAAGATTACAAGAGTGCTTTTCCCCATACCCTTTACAAGCAAGTTTTCTTTGGTCATAGCGCATGGTTTTTGTTCGTTGATATCGTGCATGGATTGTTTTTATGTAATGATGTATGCTAGAAAGGCCTTGGGTTTTTAGGGTTTTCACGTCAAGAGGCTTTTGGAACAAACATGAGCTGTGAAGGATTCACGGGGGTGAATCCTATGGATGGGACGTGATACATTGAGGAGTTATCAGGCAATGCATTTCATGGAATAAAAGTCAGGCAGGCATCGGAGGAAAGTATACTTTTCGGAGGTCTCTGCTTTTTTATCTTTGCTTTATATCACGCAAGTCTTGGTATCCAGTTTCCGTACCTTTCGTCGAATGTGTGATTGCGAATGGGAAATCTCTTTTTTTTCCACTTATATTTTTATTTGACTGTCCTCTCTTTGTCAAGGGAAGGTTAGTTTCTATCTTTAATTGCAACTAGGTCGATTAGTTCTTTGCTTCAAATCTGTGAGATGATCGAGGATAAGCAAGTAACAACAGGAATCTGTGGAATTTGTGTGTTCAGGTTTGAGGTTGCTGTGCCAATACACCCTATGGAAGAAGCTATGCCAAGAGAGGATGTAAATATTCCCTTCCCCCCTTTTCTTTTTCTGGACCTGGTCTTGGCAGGTTCTCGGTGGGAAGAGAGAATGCCATGGCACGATTTAAGTAAACGAGAGGGATTAAAACATGGGCCTGTGTGCGTGAGTAGATGGGGAAATTTGTTGGTTGTGTGTGGGAATTTTAAACGGGGACAGACCAGACTATGTAGTTGAGGGTTGTGCTGAGGCGGGGCCAACATCCATCCTGATCCCACCAGCCCCCAAGGGACCCGTCCTTGCAACTCACTCGGGTCTCATGGTTTCAATGCTCTATTCGCAGTATCCCGTTCCAATACTGACTGGATTTATCGATCCATCTGCTGCCCTGCCCATCCAACAGCGTACCATCATCTCCATCGATATTCTGCTCATACAAGACAGGGACCAAGTTGCCAGCAGATGTTCACATCGCCCAACTGTACCAAGCAACGAGCCCAGGAAGGAGGGGGCATGAGACACCCCTGAAGCGTGAGGTGCTCAACTTTGTCAATGTCACATGATTGGCAGCAGCATCATGGTCGCCATGGTTATTAATTACCCTGATGGTCAGTCATTCATTCTCTCTGGTAAGCGTTTCTGAGTCTGGCCCATCATTACCAATTTCAAGTTTGGACTTGGCCTAGATATTAAAGGTTGGTTTTTTTTTTTTTTTTTTTTTTTCCCTAGTCAATGATTCAGCCTGCTAGCCGTTACGACTCGCAGACTATCCATCCTTTAGCACCCAACGCTCTTCAACAGGGCCACAAGAAACTACTTCCTCTCCTCAGCAATACTGTTCGCCCTCCTAATGGCTTCCTTTTGGCTGTATATTCCTAGCTTATAGGCGGTACTGGTAACTGCTGCCGTCTCGCTTGAGTATTGGCTCTTGCCAGTGACATTTAGCGTGGAAATTGTGTTGCTGGATGAGTCTCGCAAGTTTGTGATGAACAAGTATCCAAAGGGGTTCTTGGGTCGTGTGGCTGGGTGATGAAGGAGATGTTCCACATTGCAGCCGATGATTTTTGTTGTATGTACATTCTATTCACAGGGCACATCATCACCTCTTGGAGCATATCGATAAAACGCATGCTGATCTTTATTATCGTTCCCTAATTATATCCGCTGGGTCTTGTTCCACTCCGAAGCCAATGACTATGCATTGCACGTATGCATCCGCTGACTAGCGAAAAAGGTAGAAAACAAACTTATCCCAATCATGGTAGTCCGTATCCTCCTCGCGTTTATTATCCGATGGATCGAGTCGACGTCGCAGATTCATAGCTAACGTCAGTAAATCTGCTGACCTGCGCTTCTGCCACGCGTCTTCGCTTTCGCGCAAGATTCGCCCAAGCAGCCAGTTTGCCCTTGCATACTCCGCCAGGTGCACATGCTTGTCCTGCTAAAACTGGATGCAGTTTTCGAGCAGGTTGACGGCCTGAGGTAGCCCACCTGCGTCGGATCGCTGGCTTGATGCGTCGGGCCTCTCGCTTGCTGATTTGCCCCTCTTCAGCTTCAAAGTGACCATCCTGGATCTCTTTCTGGCAGGATTGTTATTCGGCTTTTGATCTTTAATACTCTCACCTTCAATCAAGCTTCGAGACTTCTCTACGGCAAGCTTGTAGTATGTGGTCATTGTCCAACGAGATTGGGCTCCTAGAATACGCCTTTGCAGAGAAATTGCAATTTCCAACTCCTCACAGGCCGTATTGTATTCTTTGGACAGAGCACAAATAGTCGCATGACATGTGTGATGAATTCCGGCACTGTGTGAACAATTAGCAAATCTTGACATCGGGTTTGGCATTGCCGAGATGATGATCCAAGGATTCACTTACTCAATTGGATCAGACCCCTCCCCAAGTATCATGCTTCTTTGAAATTTGCCATGGCGAAACTCATTCCATGCGCCCTCGAGATCGCCGTCATGTGCCAGGACCAGAGCCCGATGCACCCAAGGAAACGGAAATGCGAATGGGAAGGGCAACTGAAACGATTTGGCTTGCGGATACCACTTGGACATCAGGGTGCCGGCGTGCCTAAATTCATCTAGAGCCGTTCTCTTTTTACCAGCACGCATAAAAGCGACACCGTACTGGGTGTGGGCAGCTGCCAGCAGGTTGACAGCGTCTGAATTTCGGTCGTTCTGAATTCGTTCCGTGATGTTACGAAGACAGCGGTCGAGGGAGGCAAGTGCACTGTTGTTATCCAAGTGGGCCAATATGATGCCATCCAAGAGTTCATTCTCAGAGATACGGTCCGATACGTCATGATTGAGGTGCGGTCTAGACCACGCTTTGGTTGACAGGTCGAGAAATGATGATCCCCTGGAAAGGATGTCGTCTCCCTCACCGTAGACAGTGTACCAAGCCGCGTCACGGAATAAAATTGCGACGAAAGGGATGGCGTTGCGCCAGTTTACTAAGCCATTCGTCTGTCCCAAGTGTCGGAGCGAATCAACATGGGGGAAGTATTTCGCCATACTGATCATCTGGCGAGACCTGTAGAAATTTGAGGCATCCAAAGGAGCCCATACGGCTTGCACCAGCACGAGGGCGGCGTTGTACACTTCAGCAAGCTCATTGTCGTCGAGCCTTGAGAGGATAGCCTTTTGAATAACCGGGGAAATGGTAATAGAGGCAAGGTCTACCTCGTTTTCCTCCCTATGTATCTCTTTTATATCTTGCCGAGTCACCAGATGATCGTTGATCAATGTTTCCACTGCTTCTTCATATTCGGCACGCGACTTAGGATAGGATCTGAGTTCGACCGCCTCTCTGCCATTGAGGAGGAGTGCTTCTGGGATGGTTTCATCGCCGGCAAAAACGGAGAGAACTTTTAGCAGAGCGTTCCCATGTGGCGAAATTCTGGAACTGATGTTAGGAGCGATGAACCAGGTCTTGCAGGGGATCAAAGAGACAAGTTACTCACCTCCGCCCCTGGGATCGGTCCGTGGGAGCGGATTGGGGTTGGTCCTGGGAAGTTGATGCTGACATTGGCAATGATAATGAGGATGGCAATTATAATACGGTGGCGGTAATAATGGCGATGGCAGTAATAATGTCAAAGGCAATGATAATGACAACTGTACTGGCGATGATGATGGTAATGGTGTCGAAGCAAAAAGCACGGTTGAATGATGAGGATGATAATGTCAGATACCTCGGTTCTGCATCGATTCTCGTCCCCTGGGCAAGTACTTTACAGATACAGGGTGATCCAACTCGCAACTGGCAGTGGCATCACGGGCAACGGCATTTTGGAGGAAGTAACATGATGATTTAGCTTGGCGCCCTGACCCGGTGGAAGGAATTAGTTGAGAATACTAGCATATCCAGCAGGCGTAGAGGAATTTTTGGAAGTCAAGGATGCCTCACAAGCATGTAAAAAAAAAAAAAAAAAAAAAAAAAGAAGGGAAGGACCCAAAAGACGTTTCCTGCTCCAAAAAGAACTAAATATCATCGGGACCGGCAAACCTTCATTTCCAGGGACGTTACCACCGACGGGTCGACTGCGATGACCGGGACGGGAATAACTCGGGCTCCACACCCACCACCGTCCGTCCAAGCGGGGCCGGACTTGCCGTCGATGAACTTCTCCTCTCTCTTGCAGGTACTATATATGTATGTACCTAGCCAGGTAAGTTCTGCTCCGGTCAAAACTCCGCAATACCTTAACCCGGTCCCGAAAAAAAAAATCATACACAATTCCCCCTCCGGACCTCTTTCACAAGTGGGTTGGAACAATCCCAATTTTATTCCAAAATGTCAACCCCATCACCATCACCAACACCCCTCGCACCCCCAGGAACCCACTCGGACCCCTCAATCCTGTCCCACGTCCAGCACACGTGGGACCTCATCCGCCCAAACTCGGCAATCTACAACATCTTACTCTCCGACATCCGCCTCGTGTCAGCCGCAAACGGCCGCATCGTTGCGCACCTCGACTTGAACCCCGTTCATCTCAACTCAAAGGGAATCCTGCACGGCGCCGTGTCCGGCACTCTGTGCGACTGGGCCGGCGGCATGGCCATCGCTTCGACGGGTCTGCACAAGACGGGCGTGAGCACGGATATGCATGTCTCTTACTGCAGCACGGCAAAAGCAGGGGACACGCTCGAGATTGAGGCGTGGGTGAGCAGGGCGGGGAAGAGCCTGGGGTTCACGGGGTTCGAGATCCGAAGGGGTGTCACGAATCCCGAGGGCAAGAAGGGGAGTGTGGTGGCTATGGGGAGTCACACAAAGTATTTGATGTTTGGGACGGGGGCGCAAAAGAAGGAGGAGGGCAAGGAGAGCAGTGGGCAGTAAAGGTGTGGTGAGACGCTTCTGGGGGGCGTGCGTGCGGCAACACGGAGGTATAGAAATAGATATAGAATTTTGAATTTGGCGTTTCGACTACACATGTACATCATGATAGAATTGGTTTTATTATTTTTTGCTCAACATAGAAGTTAAAAGATAGCAATCGCATTGGGCGGGGAAGCAACCAGTCCTGGGTGATTCAGGGGCGACGATGTCAACAAGAAGCTGTACCTCCCCGTCCTCTTTGCGTACTCTCCGAGCGCCTTCAAATCCCACAACTCACCAATCGGCAGGCCAAAGTAGTTCAAGAACCACTTGTGCAGAACTGTATTTTCTTCATTAGCCATGTTTTCTTTGAATTCCTCCATGTTACTTAGGTAAAAAAAAAAAAAAAAAAAAAAAAGACTCACTCAAACCCTCGACGGTCGTCACCTCCCCAGTCTCCTCATTCAAAGGCGGAAAAGCCTCAAAAGCATGAGAATCACTAGCCATGGCCGCAAACCTCTTATTCCAAACCCATCTGGCAGTCTCTACCGTCCCATGCAGCCCCGAAAGCTTGGTCTCGGCGAACTTGGCAAAATCCGCCGGTGTCGGACTCTCCAGCATCTCCGTGTAGCCCGTCCTAATCAACACCACATCCCCGCGCCTAAACTCGACCCCTTCCCACTCGGCGACCTTTTCAACATCCTCGACCGTGATCCTGTACCCCTCGGCAGGATGATAGCCCTGCCCCAGAACCTCCTCGGCGTACCGCTTGTAATCAATCAGCACGCCCCGCCCCACCAGACCGCCGCGGGAGTGCCAGTGATCAATG
The DNA here is from genome assembly GCA_033725935.1 of Cladorrhinum sp. PSN259. Taxonomy (NCBI): domain Eukaryota; kingdom Fungi; phylum Ascomycota; class Sordariomycetes; order Sordariales; family Podosporaceae; genus Cladorrhinum; species Cladorrhinum sp. PSN259. Next base: position 697,702 of record MU867063.1, on the reverse strand, counting down.
GTGGGGCAAGGGTTCTCGTGAGTGAACGCGGCGGCCTCGAGACCCTCCTTGGTCGGTCGGTGCCCGTTGTATGTGATCCCTTCGGCGCCGGTGAAGTGGCAGAGACTGTCCCACTGGGAACTGAACTGCGTGTTGATTTCAATCTCGTCGTCGAACCCGTGCCCCGTCCCCGCCTCCGGGCTGAGCGGGAGTACCTTGTGCACGGGGGCTTTCCGGAACGGAAACGGGAATTTGATGCCGTTCAAGGGCCAGCTGTTTACCGTCATTAGAAAACTGGCATTTTCACACACACACACACACACACACACACACACACACACACACACACACACACACACACACAAAAAAAAAAAAAAAAAAAAAAAAAAAGGAAAGAAAGAAAAAACTGACTTGAGAGAAACAGAAACTCCATCCTTGACTTCCTTAGCCGCGGCAGCCACGATCTCAGGAGTCAAAAAGTTGAGAGTGCCATAGTGGTCCTTCTTGCCGTCCTTGTCAAATATTCCCCAGGCACATCCTTGAGGCTGGCCTTGGACCTTGGGGAGGTCATCGAAATCGGGAACTGAGGCAGGGTCCATGATCAAGGTAGCGAAGGTAATGTATTATTATCTTGAGTGAGGTGCTTGCAGGAATGAGAAGATGTCAAGTAGTAGAGTCGAAAGCAACATCCCTGTGCTATATATCCTCCTCGTACATAGCACCTTTTCGGGCGTGGGTAGTGTCTGCACTGCGCCGTATGCCGTCCCAATTGTTGGTCTGCTGACTACCACGTGTCCCTTCATGGCCGCATACCCACCTGCAGGATAAAAATACGTCCAGTCAGGTGTCTTTACACTTTCCCCCGTTGATACGGAGCAAACTCTGGTGGTTTCGGAACATGCAAGATTGCTGCATCTAAGTCCCTTTCATGCACACTACCCCCGAGTTCGGCAACGAATACGTACGATGCTCTTACACCGACTTGTAAACTTGCCTCAAATCTAGTTGAGGTTACAGCGCTTATGCGGTAAAATGTCTTGGCTTCGGTGCTGCTGTATACTAGTGAAGCGGACAGACTGGGGTCTCTCGCAGACCCCTAGGAGCAGCCGCTCCTCTAGTCTTCCCGCTCACCCGCGCTACTAACGATTAGAGAATAAGCACTGAGAGAAACCTTAAACAAAATAAGAATTGTGCTGATTGTATAGGGCAGACCGCCTAGACTTGGGTAGGGTGAGATATTAGCCGAGATATAGACCAGTTAGACATTTTCTTGCTATCCGAATACCTGCAAAATCCAACCACCAGAACAAAGCGGGGAATATCTGAGCACAACCCCCCTCTATGGACCACGTCGTATTTATCCACCTTGGCATTTTTTCGACTTGCCAACAGGTATTCCCTGAAACAAGGGATTTTGATATTGCAGATCTGTGGAGATGCACACCGTGTAACGAAGGATGCGAGTTACCGGAAACGAATACCCATTCGAGTTCGGTTTCGCTTTCGACTGTGATTGGCATAACTATAGCAAGCATTGCCAAGAGGACCACTTATATACCTTGTATCGTTTTGGCGGTGGGATATCGTGGTGCTTTCTCTGTGGCTATAATAAGAGTGAAATATCTGGTCCAGTTTCCCACCCTCTCAAAACAACAGTCACCACACTTATCACAACACTCAGCGCAAACTCTGACACCATGGCCGATATAGATCAGGCAAAGTTTTTCGGCATCCAGCAAAAGTACGAGGAGGAGAAACTCAAACGTCTCCGAGAAGATGGCCTCAGCCAGTTCGTTCCCCTCGCAGCAGCCGGTGATGAAAGGGTGCGTGCTCTTTCCGAAGATCCCTGGGCCGACCACGCGGCACTCAACGCAAAGAAACCAGCCGTCAAGAACGGCGGCAAATACAAATATGTCATTCTTGGTGCCGGATATGGTGCCCAGATCATCGCTGTCCACCTCATCGAATCTGGTGTAGCGAAGGGCCCCGATGATATTCGAATGGTGGATACCGCGGGAGGTTTTGGTGGCACTTGGTACTGGAATCGCTACCCAGGACTACACTGCGACGTCGAGAGCTACATCTACATGCCGCTGTTAGAGCAGACGGGTTATATGCCTAAGAACAAGTACTCTGATGGCCCGGAGCTGCTCGAGCATGCCGACCGTATCGCCAAACAATGGAATCTCCACGACAAGGCCCTCTTCCGGGCCAGCGTCAAGTCCGCTCGGTGGGATGAAGCTACGCAACTGTGGGATATTGATATCACCGAAGGTCGCGGACCAGACGAGGAGAGTCGCAATCTTACTGCTCACGCTCAGTACTTTATCGTCGCATCTGGTGTTCTTAGCACACCTCAGGTTCCCAAGATCCCGGGTTTGGAGAATTTCTCTGGGCCACTTTTCCACACTGCTCGCTGGAATTATTCCGTTACGGGTGGCAATCCCAACGACCCGGCCCTCACTGGCCTCGAAGGAAAGCGTGTGGGAGTTATTGGCACTGGAGCTACTGCAATCCAGATGATTCCAAAGGTTGCAAAGTGGGCGAAGGAATTGTATGTGTTCCAGAGAACACCGTCCGCAGTCGATACAAGAGGCCAGCGGCCGACTGATCCTGAAGAATGGTGAGTTGATATTGTTTGTTTTCGTCGGCCGGAGATAGACCACTGACATTCTGATAGGAAGTCCAAGATTGCAACCAAGAAAGGCTGGCAACGCGAGCGCATGCTGAATTTTGATTCGTATCTGACAGACGCAGCGAAGGACGGCCAGGAGAACCTGGTGGGGGATGGCTGGACTCAAATGCCTTCCTATTCGGGCCTCATTGGCTCTCCGAGATACCCCATTGTTGAACCAACCCCAGAAAAGATTGGTGAGCATATCATGCGATTGCTTGCACTCGATGTAGAGCGTTCTGAGAGGGTGCGTGAACGTACAAAGAAGATTGTCAAGGACCCAGAGACCGCGGCCAAACTCCAGGCGTGGTATCCGGGATGGTGCAAGCGGCCAACATTCAACGACGAGTACTTGCAGGCTTACAACCTGCCCCACGTTAATCTCGTCGACACAGATGGGAAGGGCGTAGCCTCAGCAACCAACACAGGTCTTGTTGTGGCTGGCAAGGAGTACCCTCTCGATGTCCTTATCCTCAGCACCGGCTTTCGTTCGCCGGCTATTGGAGATGGAAGCCCGCCGGCACGATCAGGCATTGAGGTTTATGGTCGAGATGGTTTGTCGCTTGAAGATAAATGGAAGTCCAAGGGCGCTTCGACGCTGCATGGTATTACTTCTAACGGTTTCCCCAACTTGTTCTTTACAACAGTTGCGCAGTTTGGACAGGCAGCCAATAATGTGCTCACCTTGGAAGTGGTGGCGGAGCAGCTTGCGCACATCGTCGCGAGGGCCGAGGAAAAAGCCGGGGACGGGAAGCGAGCTATAGTGGAGGCGACGGTCGAGGCGGAAGAGGCGTGGGCCATGGAGTTCATGATGCGAGCTGCATGGTATGCCACAATAAGTGTATGCACACCGAGCTACATGACGTCCGAGGGCGAGGCGCAACGGTTAGTGGAAGACCCTGCGGCGATGGCGAAGAGGAGCAGAGCTGCTGGTTGGAGCCAAGGAATGGAGTCCTTCATCAATGTGTTGGCTGCATATCGGGCTGAGGGTTCGCTTAAGGGATACGATGTCAAGACTGTCGATGTGTAGGTGATATGAAAGTTATTGGGTCCCTGGACGTGGTAAACTGTGCCATCTTTTAATTAAACGTTGCGTTAATTTCCACTACCAACGCTAGACAGTCAGTCCAGATGAATGGCAGGCACTGGGCAACCCGGCCCGGAGAGAAGAATTTGATGTTCGGGTGCTGCGGCCTCTGTTGAAGTATCATACCTGCCCTGTGCGCCTTCCAGGTTGGACTCAAACTGCCTTCTGATGCAGCCAGTCCAACCCCAACGGATCAGCAAAAAGTTGTACCAATGAAGAAAGGAGGCGCCCTAACTCATCCAATTGCCACCAAATCCAGGCTCAGGTTGGCTTGGCTGCGGGGGAAGAGAGGCAAGGAAAGTCGGAGCAATTACATCCCGTGTGGCCTGGCTTGGTCTCTGGACTCAGCGAGGTAAAGCTCCGTCATTGTGTAACAGAGCTGAAATCATTTAAAGGTCTCTTATCCCCGCTCCAACAATCATTTCAGAGGTTTTTATCCAGCAACGGCGACAGACGCGCAGTGCGCCTCTCTCAGAGCGAGGCACGTGCTGTAAGTTAATCTCATCCCGTGCCCTTTGACGTGACGGTCTTTTCACTGACTCCGCTGATTATCATCACAGGTCTCTCTCTAATCCACCAATCTAGCGGCGGCTCCGCCAGTTCTCTGAGGGAGGACAACTCAAGTCCTCCCTCAACCCCCTATTTCGTGGTTATGCGACAGTGATCAAGCTTTCAACGGGCCCAATTGGGATGGATGGCCGGTCGATGAGAACCCCTTTTTCGGGCTTGTAGGGAATTCTTTTGATCGCCAGCAGCCCTTGGGCCACTTTGATTTCGATTGCTGGAGCAGTGTGGGTGGTGGCTGGGCAGCATATCAGCGGTCAAACACGAACGATCTTGACTTCAATCCCAATCCTCTGTTGCCAGACAGAAAAGGGGATCAAGTCGGGAGCTTTGACCCTGCAACTTCAACACTTGTTGCTCAGCCAGCCACTTTGGCTCCAAAGCCTCAGCCTGCTGAGGTTCTGGAAATAGTTTCGCAAGATACCTGGGACGACCCGTTCCGGCCCTTTCCTTTTTCGACGTTCCTGTCGAACCAACTTCAACAATCTCGAGACCACTCACTTGTCTCGAGGACACCGCTTGACAAACCCGCTAATGTCGTCTCTGTCGAAACGCACCACCTTTCACCACCTGGATCACCTCAAGAAGATGGAGTCGGCACCAGATATCCAACCCCAGACGTTCCAGCTGCAGCTCCTGAGAAAAAGCGTGGGCGCCGAGATTCACCACAGTCAGTCTATTCTTACATTTTTATGACCTCGGGAAATCAGTCTGCTAACTTGGAGGTGAGAAGAAAGCAACGCAGATCCCGCGGAATCCACCGCTGCCCATCATGCCCCAAGACCTCTACTTCAAAGCGCGATCTCATGCGACATGTTACGAGCGTCCATCACAAGCTGCTTGTCTCTTGTCCGCAGTGCGGAACGCAACTTCGAGCCCGCAATCTAGACCCGAAACGAGACGACAACCTTCAGCGACATATCGCCAATCACTGCAAAGCCTTGCAGACATGTGTGCCTTCTCGGAACTCTTCCGATTCAGGCCAATAGCTTGCCTACATGAGTGCAGCCATTAAACTGGTTCAGAGTAGGCACTTCACTCCACCTTAGGTTATGGTTGCAGTGAGATAACCTTACCCGGATACCCAGCCGGGGGGCTCCTGTAATCATCCGCCCACAAGCCTATTACAATCCCCAGGGCAAATGCCCCTGGCAGCTGGCCTTATCATTTAGTTAGCTCATTTTCAATAGAGATAGCGTCTTCACACTATGCGAATTGTCACATCTCACAGTGACTTAGATGTACCTTTTCCCTTTTCAACCCACTTTTGTACTGCAATGATTTGGAATCTTGGACGAAAGAGGGAGGAAAAGAGGGAAAAGGATAAAAGTCAAAACCCAATCTCAACCAGCAACTTGGAGGTTGGCTTTCATTTCCGTGGTAGATAAATGTAGCGCAGCGGTGATTGAAAGACGAATTCAACATATTTTATTTGCCTAAAAAGGATGTAATCTACCTGCTTCCTAAGGATCATCTACGAAGAAGAAAATTTAAAGGACAATGCGAACCTAATAATTCTCCCAGTTATGATTTCAATGTCGTTCATCAGGTCCCCCAAGTACAGTACTGTACCAGCGTTCTGCAAGAATACGACCGAATCCCACAAGATTTAATAGTCTTGTGGTGTGGCGGAGAAGCATGACCAAGGTGTGAGTGTGGAAGACGTGCCGATTTCATGTTTCGTTTCTGGTCCCTTTGATTGGATTTTATATGAACTCGAAGCGCAGGTTATCTTTCTTTCTCTCCTGGTCAATTTTTTTGTTCATGCCATCAGAGGGGAAAACCCTCTCTTATAATAAAGAAAATTGTTAATATTGAAGCAGAAACTCAGCACGAGTATATGTTCGGTCCCAAATTTCTTTTTTCACTTCTTCTCTACATCATCGACCTGGAAAACCGTCGCTTTGTGCTGCTCTTCCCCATTGAAATCCTCAACCAGCTGCCGCTCCACCACATACGAAGAAAACTTGCGTGCGCTGATCCCCTTCTCAAACAGCTCATCAAGCTGCTCCAAGCTCCTTCCCTTCGTCTCGGGCACAAAGCAAAAGGCCCAGACGGCCAAGATTAGATTGCTGGCTCCCCAGATGTATCCGTATTTGGGTCCCCAGCCCAGCTTGTCAGGGTTGATGAAGTAAGGGGTGAAGAATGACACGGCCCAGCCGACAACAAAGTTGAGGCCCGAACCGGTGCCGACCGTTTGCGAGCGGAGGCGCTGAGAAGGAATCTCCGCCAGCAGAGCCCACAGGACCGGACCCTGCCCGATCCCGTAGATCCACGTGTAGACGATGCTCAGGCCCACAAGTGCCTTGCTCGCGCCGGGGTTCCCGCCTCCAGACACGGTATAGACGATGGCCATGCCGAACATCATGGCTGACGAGATCAGGGAGCAAACCATCAGCAGTTCCCTCCTGCCAAAGTACTTCATCGCCGGGAAAGCAGCCATGTTCCCGGTCAAGGCGATGGCCAAAGAGATCATGACCCAGACAAACGGTGACCCGACACGGGCTTGAACGAACAGGTAGACCGAGAACCCAGCCATGAACGTCACGCCCGTCGCGGACCCACCGATATTCGCTCCGATGCTCAACAGCGTCCGCCTCAAATCCGGCCCCCTAAACATGTCATTGAGATGGACGCCGGCGTGCAGCTCCTTCTCAGCCAGGAAAGCGCTCTTGATATCCTCAACCTCGGCCCTCAGGAACGCCTCATCCTTAATCCCCCTCAGCTTCCTGATTGCCCTGATTGCTTTCTCGTCTTCCCCTCTCGTAACGTAATACCTCGGGGTGTCCGGCAAGAAAATCATCAATACGGCCAAGAAGGTGGGCACCACGTACATGACCCCCAACGGGATCCTCCAGCTGGCATAGTCGCCCGGATATCCCTTGCTGTAATTATCCACCAGAATTCCGAACAAGGCTCCCAAGCTCGTCTGGAAAGTCGTCATCCCCACGATGGGTCCCCTCAGCAGACTCGGGGCGCTCTCGCTCATGTATGTCACGCTGCAGGGCACGAAGAATCCGTTTGACATTCCCAGCAGCAATCTGCCGGCGTACAGTCCGCCCAGATTTGTGAAGCCAATCATTAGACTGATCGCGAGCACGCCGAAGAAACACCCAAGCCAGATCCCTACTTTCCGACTGAGTCGGGTGTGCGATGCGTACATGATGATGGCTGAGAGGAAGCCGCCCACGTTCATGAGGGACTGGATCAGGCGTTGGACGTCGGTCGAGATGTTGAGGCCAATCGGGTTCTTGGGATCGACGTAGCCGTAGATGCGCAGGAAAGCGGGCATGGATTGGAAGCCGGCGATGGCAGCCGAGTCGTAGCCATATTGGAATTGTCCGAGAGCGATGAGGAAGCAGATGAAGATGATTCGTTTTTCCGAGGCGAAGCGGGATCGGTGGGTTGGGATAATAACCTGGGGGGACGCCATTGTAGGAAGTGGTTTGGCCATTTTGAACGGTAATTAGGTACGTAGGAACCAAATTCCCTATCCTAATCAAATAAAGGAAAAAAGAAATCTGAAAAAAAAAGAAAAATCTTAAAAAAAAAAAAAGAGAAAACGCCACATCTCCCGAGTTATATAAAGCACCCTTCATCTACTGCCGACAAACACTTTGTTGCTGAAATCTTTGCATTCTGTAATCTGCCAGATATTGTAACCCGTCAAATGCCGGTACCGTATATCTACATGCTTAACTGCCCCTCTTTGCAAGGTTCCAAGGTTTATGCGGAGCGCTTCCGGTTTGTTTTCCCCCCCATCATGAACGGTTACACAGACACAAAAAGGATGAATTGGTTGGTTCAATGTCTCCCCACTCCATCCATGCTTACGTTAATTTGGTAGTATGCAGACAATTCCCGAGAAGGTAAAAATGAGAGGGTGAAAGATGCACGGATCTTTGCTGGGGTCGTGGTGATGGTTGGTTGGTCATAATACCCGGGCCGGTTGTCATGTAACGTTGTTGAGTGGTGTTCCGGGTTGTTAATGTTCGGTTCGAGATTGCCGGCGCCGGGAGTTGGATATGTGTGTGTGTGTGTGGGTGTGCTGTGGATTGGTGAGAGATGCAGTCTTTTTTCTCGAGAGCTCCCTATTTTGAGAGTGCGAAAGCAATGGAGCTCGGCCGGGAGGTATTTAATGCCGGGCTGCTCCGACTCGATCTGGGATGCTGGTGAGTGCTTGTTCCTTCTTCATTGACATATTTTCAAACTCAAAGCCACGGCAAGAACATTGAAGCCGCCAGGAATCACAATCCAGCCCTATTGCGGACTCAAAGTGTTACAAGGTCCAAAAAAATTACAATAATCTACTTTATCATGATTATTATCCAAGGTTTCTAGCTAGCCATCTAAGATAATCGAATTAAGGCCCGGTAGCAGCGGCAATGGCCGAGCCCAAAACCGTAATTATGACCGCCCCTGTCTGAGTGACTGTAACACCAGTTGAAGCGGTGACTGTTATAATATCAACCATTGGGACCGAGTTAAAACTGACGGCGGTGGCCGACAACTCCGTCTCTACATCCGAGGTTGTGATCGAATTTATGGTCACCGTACTTGGGCTGGCAACGGCATGACTGTGCTCTACGGTAACAGTCTTTGTACTCATTGGTAATGTAGCCGTTGCCATCTGCGTAAAAGTCTTTTCCGAGGTAGAAACCTGAGTCGTCGTAGCAGTCGAGGTAACGGTCTCTGTGACCCTCAGTGTGCTTGCAGGAAGAAAAGTGGTGATGTAGTGAGTGGTGGTGATTTCGTTGGTGACGGTGAGGTATTTGATGACGTGCTGCTGTCTGCCCGCAGCCAGCGCAGAAAGAAGAAAAACCTGGAAAGAGTCAGATAGAGAGATTATAATTCGGGGCTGGCTGTATTCAGTTACCAAGAGTGTGAATATCCAAAGCATGATGTTATAAAGGTTGCAACACAGGCTCTTTGCGTACTATGCAGGTTTGGAAAAGCAGAAATAGACACCCCGTTGTTGGAAAAGAGAAAGTTTTCCAGTGCTTATTACTTTATTTGCAGCGTAAAGCACTGGCACAAGGGTTGAATGGTTACACCTTGAAGATAATCCGTCGCCACGTGTAATAGCATGCTGGTGCTCTTCAACAAATCATGAGCAGGAAACAAAGAGGCTTGGTTTCAAAGACACTCACTTGGTCATAGATGCCTAACCTAAAAGAGTAAGTTGAGTCAAGATGGAATCTATTCCTTCCGGTGCTGGTTGGGGCATGGCAGCGCTTGAGCTTCTCTGAACAATTTGTCTCACAAACTAAAGATCACGAGACTCAAAAAGCATATAGGCGCGTCATTTTGTTGTTGAGATTCTTCTATTAAGGGTGGTTATAACTCTCGATTACTTGTTCTAGAATACTTTTGTTTCGATACCCATCCATTCTAGGTAATAAGCTGCTACCTATCCCATTTCATATCCAGAGGATCTAGTAGGTGCGCGACCGAGTCGTGCCTTATCAATCGAGCCATGTTGTGTACAAATATTTCATTATTATTCGGGTTATTTTTTTCCGGTTATGCCCGATAACGCTCATAATTAACCACCATCTAGTAGGTGCGAGTCCGTACCTGACCGCAATCATCTTAAAAGAAAAGCCCCGACTTCCCCTGAGGGTGATCGAAGTTCTGAAAGTTGGCATAATAATCATGGGGATGCTTGGTAATACTGTCGGTACAGTCGGCATATCCCAGAAAGACTCTGGTGAAAGCTGCTCGCGGGTGGCCGTCATTGAACCACTGGTATCCATTCTTATAGACTTTGGCATTGTCATCCCAGCAATGATTAATCACTCGCTGCGCCATATCGTAGATGTCATCGGCGCTTGTGCTGACCGGGCGATTTTCGGCAGGTCTGTCTTCATCATAGATGTAGCTGCACCACCAAATTGCACTGTGGTCTTGACATCCGAGGCGGTGGCATCCAAGACTATCAATGGTCCACCATCCACCAATCCCCAGCAGCGTTTCCAGATATCTCCTGATGACTGCCGGGTTAAACGCCGGCGTGTCGGTTGAATTTCGACAGTCGACTGGCCCTGCATCCTCGTCTTTACCACCTTTGCTCCAGTCAGACTGCGGTGAATAGAAGTGCGCCAAGCGTTGGGGATTTTCTTGCCAAAGCGCATAATATACTTGTTCGATTCCCATGGGATAATCAATGGTCTTTTTTGATTCGTCAGTCGTCAGATCAGGCTGCGGAGATCTGCCTTTCCAATGAACATAAGGACCGCCTGGCCGAGCGGAATCGATGTATTTCGGTGCCGTCGCCAGGTGCTTGTGGTGCATGAATATTTGTTTGTGTGGGCTGTGACGTGTAGACGGTAGATACTGAGCATGTCGATGCTGCTTGGGTGCTGCTCTGAGCGGACGAGATCCAGTCTGTGGGAGTCTGTGTGGCGGTTGAAATGCTCTTGCTGGTGATATCAGAGCCTTCTTCTGAGCTCAATGTGGTCGACGTGGACAGACCGGGAAGAATATAAGTGCTAGGAACTGGTGAGACTGTGACCGTGGCTGTGCTACATGAGTCGCTAGGGTTGGTAACAGTTGTAGTCACAGTGCTGATTGAGCAGCTGCTCAAAGTTCCGGAATCATCATCGCTGGAGACTTGGTCGTATATTTGAAAGAGTGTGGCAGCAGGATGCTTGGATATTCCTGCTGCAACAACCGAACAGAGGTGAACAAGAAACCCTGCTCTGCAAAGCATCGGACCGAGACTGAAATGACTGTGGGGATGCATGTTCTTTTGCTTCAAGGTTTGGGAATTGGTGATGTTGCAACGAGGGAATCAAAAGAAGGAGTGAGTGGACATGAATCACTACCCAACTTAGAAGGACCATGCCGGGTGTGACCTTTTATGGGGAGATCACCTATTGTACTGAATTGGACCCAGTGACTCCAAACTCTGTTCGTCTGAAATTCACTATGGAGCTCATGGGACTCGGAGTAACACGTAATTTTAGTTAGAAATCAAGCACACAGGCTGCAGCCAACCTGGAAGTTCCACAGGACACTTCACGTGGCCCATCTCAATGATTTTTACAGTTGAGTGACGTGTTCATTGATAGGTAGTTATTGTTGAGGACGGTTTCAGCATGTGACGGGAGCACCTTCCGTCCCGCAGTCCTGATCGCTTCTGCTCATCGGGGACTCCCGAAAGCAGCACCAGAGGAGGATGTTGGCCAATTAAGCGAAATTAAATAAAGTTTTTGTTGAAAGACAGTGTTGATGTTATTTTCAAGAATGCTAAACTGCCCACACACCGACCTCACATATCGCCATCCCTGTAACCAGTCACATAATTTGTGGGATCATATGTAAGCCTATCATAGCAATTCCCATACCCCATGTATAAGCGAGTGAAAGCTGCAGTTTGGTGGTTATTTCCAAACGTCGCAAATCCGGAGTGATATACCTTCTTGGTATCGTCCCAGCAGGTATCAATAATACGCATTCCCTTCTTGTAAAGAGAAGTCGCATTTGTTGGACCGGGTGGAGATACGGAGGGCGGCCGTTCCGTCATCTGCCAATTCCACGTCAAAAATAAAAATATATGTCCAGGGTAGGGATTTGTGAAAGAAACTTACACTACACCACCATATGGCGCTATTATTAAGACATCCCAATCGATGGCATCCAGTGCCATCGATGGTCCACTTCCCGCCAATCTCTACCAACCTTTCCAAATAGACCCTCAGAACATTGGTGTCAAATGGCATCTTCAGGTTCCGCAGACAGCCACTCAGTCCCTCTGGAAAATCGTGGGGATCGACTGGATCCTCGGGCGATGTCCCCATTTCGGTCACGTTGTTTTTTGCCCTTCCTCGATACCGCTCTTCTTTGATCAGGCTGTAATAGAGATCATCAATTCCCATCGGTTGGAATGCCTTTTGGACATCGCTCTTTGCCTTTGGGAACGGGCCATGCCAGTGCAGGTAGGGACTCTCGGGCTCGGAAAAGTCAAATGACCATGCTGGAATAGTTGGTGTGCTCACGAAAGACGAAGCTGCAGTGTTTGAAACACTAACTGGGAAAGACTTGGTGACTGTTAGAGTAGTAAACTGTGGTGTGAAGGTCGAGGTGGCTGTGACTGTGACATTTTTAACCGATAGAGCAACATGTGTGGACGTGACGGTGGAGGTCATTGTTCTAGTAAGGCAAACAGTGCTTGCTGGAATAAACGTGGTGATGTAGCGAGTGGTAGTAATTTCAGAGGTTACTGTGAGGTACCTAATGGCACCGCCAATCGGGTATTCGACCCCCTCCCAGTTGCCCATTGCCGAAGGATCCCAATGTGCGGCCAGTGCAGTAATACAAAACAGCAGTGACACCGAAAGAGCAAAAGCCAAAGGATGTAGGTACCGAGGCTGCATGATGAAGAACTTGGGTATTGCCAAGGGGGAAAAAAAGCCCGAAAATTTGGATCGTCAAGAAATACCGGCCTGGTGCCCTATATATACATGTAGGTCCCTGTTTTTTTGGTTGACCGTAACGATCGAAGAGGTTCCATCTCAGCTTTCCAGCGCGCTATCACAAGATCTGCTTCTCACTCGTGTCAATGTCGAACAAAGAATGTCTTAGCATAGCTCGCGCATGCAAAAGCGTACCCAAAAGCAACGGTTACATTTGTAGCCCAAATACCAGACGACCCCACGCTCTCCCCCCTTTGAATTCTGTGCCATTGGAACTGATGGTCTTCTTTTCCTTGGCTATTCGAACATCGGTCCTCTCTTCATCGCACAACCTTTCGCGTCTCCGTCACAAGATGGAGAATGTATTTGAGAATTACAAGTATAAACGGATTGCTGTCAACAGCAAGCAGAGCCTCAAAGCAACGGGGACTAGAAACTCTTATTAGTCCAGTCAAAAACACTGTCATCATGAAAACCTCTTGCTTCGAACAAATGACGGAATAGTCCGTGGAGATAAGGGTAATCAGGCTTGTCATGAAATCCTCGAGAGCGGGCGTAGTTGATGAGAGTGGCAAACTCGTCCGGGAGGACACCGTCGCAAAGATCTTCTCCGGATAGACTCATTTTCTTCTGCATGATGAGTTCATACTTCTCCCTCTCTGTTGGGGCCTTTAACCCCTGCCATGGTAAAGAGCCGCGTGCAAGGTAGACGAGTAGGTATCCCAGGGACTCGAGATCGTCTCCCCAGGACTGTTGGTGGCCCGAGTGGCTTCTAATGCTTGCATATCGAGCTGTGCCACCGAATGGTAGCCCTCTCTGATTCTCATAGCGCTCGGCGTCCCCAAAGTTTTCTGCAAGGCCGAAATCAATGGCGTAGAGTGTGTTTTCGCGTCCGTACGGGCCCATCAAAAAATTGTCTGGTTTGATGTCGCGATGAAGTAAATTCTTCGAGTGGATGTACTCGATGCGAGAGATGGCTTGCTCGGCGATGAGGATGACTGTCTTGAGCGAAAAGCGTCGGTCGCAACGATCCAGCAATTCCTCAAGAGATGGGCCAAGCAGCTCGGAAATTATGACATGGAAATGACCATGTACTCCGGACCAGAGAATCAGTGGAATTCCAACACCCCCTGAGAGGGCACGATAGGCATCCGCCTCTGATGTCGATGGTTGGGGGCCGTGACCGATTTTCTCAAGCTTTATTGCAACCCTACCGCCTGTCTGAAAGTCGGTCCCGAGAAAGACAAGCCCACGGCCTCCCGCGCCAATCCTGGCGTCGACACGGAATCGGTTGTTGATAAGCTTTAATTTGTCCCTTGAGTGACATCATGGTCAGTAGATTGAAGGAAGGTAGGGAGGGGGCGAGGTGTTCCACCTATACTCCATTAGCCTTTAGGAAATGATCAATGATGAATTTTGGCGATAGCAATCTCCTGTTAGGTGGTTATGGCGTAGTGGAAAACCATGTTCTTTTGTGCACCGCCTTTGTATCATGGATCTTTCTTCTCCGCATGGAACAAAGCCTATATGTTGTGCAGATGTCAGTGCAGAGGTCAGTGCAGAGGTCAGTGCAGAGCTTAATACAGTGTGTAAAAATCTGCGATACAGTGGACAACCGGGGACTGCTCCTTTTTATAGTGGTGTTTCCCCTCCTTCTCCCGAACATGCTCCAACCCGTCATCGGCGACTCCGCCCCCAACGTCAATCTAGTACTCTTTAAACCAGGGATAGCTTTATACTACATACGGTAACATTTTAGAGCAGACTGCTACCTTACCCGAGTCCTCCCACAGTTCTAATCAACAATGATGGCGGCGCAGCAGATATCATGATTGTGTGGTGCCTGGGGACATCCCAGGTCCAAATCCCTTTGCTTTTTATTAGAATCTCGGTTGAAATACCATTCCATTCGACCTTCGCCAACGTCTTGATTTCAACACCGACAAATTACCTGGTAATCACAGATGGCCCCGTCGCATGCAATTAACGAAGGACTCCGAGCAAATCCGGATGCTCTGTTTTACACGCTCAATCGACAAAGTCTTCTTTCCGGAGATGCCGAGCCAGTGTCATTTCATGCGATTGTAGCAGAAATGAACGGGGTTCAACCTGAGATCCCATATCTGCAGCCTGCATTGATGACTCCAACCAATGCATCACACAACGCACCGGCCTATCTGCACCTATTCACTTCGGGATGCCATATCAGTGGCCATCCTACTGACGAGACAAACTGCGCGTTGGCTTGTTCAGACTCTACCCACCTCTTCGGGTCTCTCAGTACCCTCGGCAACTGTGTCACCTTGGCCACTGCTTCCCTGATGGTAAAGGAGAACATCATATCCGCAGAGTCACTAGATACTTCAGTTTTGAAGTCTGTTGGTATAACTGAAACTCAGCAGATCAATGGGAGTGCGATTCTCTCGGCTGTCGTGCAATGTGCCGCTGCTTCGTGCCAAAACTCGACCTTCGGATACTGCTCTCAAAATATTAGTGATCTTGCAAATAGCACTACCGTGGATTTCAAATCGTTGCGATTATTCGAGGATGCCCTGTCAACCTATTGTGATAGCGTTAATGTCAGCGTCAACGCCGATATTGCGGGGCCAGGGGTATGTGAAGTCATCATGAATCTGTGGCGGATCGTGGACCGGGGACTAACATTCAGATGATGCGCACGTACAGGTCTTGTCCTCACTTATTCTACAAGCCATCATTGCCATCGTGGGATTTGGAATCATCAATATTCTGACCTCATGGGTTGGGGCCTTCGCTTATCTCTTCTGCTCTCTGAGGTCAAAGAAGCGGCCCACAACAGATGTGCCAGGCCACAAATGTCAACAGAAGCTAAGGCTCTCCAAATTCAGTACAGCATTAATTTCGGCTTCCATGGAGTTTCAGGAGGCACAGGCGTTTCTCACGATGGCTATACAAGCTGCGACATTGGCGACGTTCAGATCTTTATGCGGCTCCGAGTGCGCCACTCTCGACTCGGTAACGTCGGTTGCCGAATCTATCATGAACTCGGAACTGGTTTTGGCGCTGGCTACGAACAGTATCCTTCCAGTCCTTCTGATGCAGTCTGTGCTCCAGCGCATCGGGTTGAAATGGTGAGCCAAATTCTGACTTCACACCACTTCTATCCGGTCAACTTACATTTTATCTACCTAGGTCATACAATTTGATGCTGACAGTCGGGACGTTCATAATCGCTGTGGTCATTGAGCATCAACGGGCCGTCTCTCCAACCTACGAAGTTCTCTGGGAACATCTCAAAACCGTTGAGAGCGTTGAAGAGTGTGGCGACAACCCGTCACTCATGGCATTCTGCCTTGCCGCAACCCGCACCCTTGGCTTCAGGTGTATCCCAACTTTGGGACTTGCCTACCCTTCGATCTCTGTGCTCATCATTGACCAGGCATTCACCACGCAATATGTGAAAAAGCTCGCCCAAGAAGCACAGAATCTGCGTTTCGTCACTCCCAGGAAAGTCTTTCTGGCAAAGCTCATTTTTCGAATTATTTGGGGTGGGCTAGAGTTTATGTTGGTCTTGAATGTTGCAGTGCACCTACATGTACTGAAAGGGATCGCCGATCAACTGGGGATGACTTCAAGCCAGTGGAGCTATGGGCAAGTCGTCTCAGCTATGATCTGGGTGCCAATTTTGGGGAAGCTCTTTTACTATAACATCTGTAAGTATTAACAATCTCAATGGACGGAAAATTAGGGGACTTGCTAACACCCGAATGATTGTTATGGTGAAGTCGGCGTCAAAGGGTCATGTGAGGCACGGTTATTAAAGGATCCGCCCAAGCAGGAAGAACAACCATCACAACATAACGAGTACATGACAGAGATTTACAGATAAGACGTGGGTCAGAAAAAAGAGAGCAAAGATTGAGGTACAGCAATCGATATGCGTAAATCCTACACAAGGTTTATTTACAAATTCTTCTCCTCCTTTTTTTATGATCATTTAGATTCGTCATTGCTTAGTTGGTAATCCCGAAGAAAGCAAGATCCATAGCCTCCTGCTGAGGAACGCTGTGTCCGACACCGTTGGCACTGTATCCGACAAGCTGAGCAGTGGTTGCGGTACCCTCGCCGTAGATGCTCTGGGTCCAGCCGCTCTTGGGGGTGTTGGTCGAGTTCTTGGGGTTGCTGAGGCCGAGGACGTTGGACCATTGCTTGAGCTGTTCGGCATCTGTACAGAAAATACTCATCAGTCACCATGTTTCATATTTGATGGAAAAAAGGACACATACAGTTGGGGTAGCGGAGAGTGTTGTCGGCAGTTCCGTGGAAAATCTGAAGTCTGGGGCGGGTTCCGTTGAATCCAGGGTACATGCTGCGGACCTGGTCACCCCACGCCTGGGCAGTCTTGATGAGCTGGCCGTTGGCGCACGAGTTGGCCCATCCGGGAGGATCCTGGGTAGCGGTGGCACCCTGGACGGCGAAGCAGCCAGCGGGGACACCGGAGTAGACCGAGCCGGCCTTGAAGACGTCGGGGTAGGTAGCGACGAGCACGTTGGTCATCATGGCGCCCGAGGAGGTGCCTACGGCAAAGACTCTGTTGGGATCTCCGCCATACTTGTCGACGGCATATTTGACCATGTTGGCAATAGTCTGGCTGTCACCGCCTCCGTTATGGGTCAGAGCTGTAGAAGTGGCTTAGTCAAGAAAATCCTTGCAAGAGAGTCTGAAAGCAACGTACTGGCTTGCGAGGCGACATCGAAGCAGCCGCCGCCGGACTTGGAGTTGGGATAGATGGCAATGAAGCCATACTGAGAAGACAGCTGGACGTATTTTGTCGAGCCGGAGTAACCTGTGGCTGAACCCTGGCAGTGGTGGACGGCGACGACGATGGGAGCGGGAGTCTTGAGGTTCTTGGGAACGCTGACGTACATGCCAAGCTTGGTGGGACCGGCATTGAAGTCGTTGACCTTGGTGAGCTGACCTTCAGCAAGTGCTGCAACAGCAACAAGGCTGGACAGAGCCTCGGCGAACCTCATTTTGGCTTTGACGAACTACAGGAATTCGAATCAAGATGCTGTGGGTTGACGGCGGAGCGGAGAATTTCTTTTCATCGTCATTGGGGGTTCTGGAGGGGAAGATATATAATATCACAAAGGCCGATTTCCGTTTGTCCAGGCGCCGGCAAAGTGATTTGCAAGATAGATGAGCAGCTCGGCATGCACATCTCCGTGGTACAGGCGTACAAATGAATTGCTAGCGCGTCGGGAAAAATTGCGGGGGTAGCATTGCAATATGACTTCGGCCGGCTCTTGATGAATTTACACGAATGGAAGAAGCCGATGCAGGGCAAAAGGGTCAACGGAAAGCAACCTGGGGAACGTGGCAACCGCTCATCATCAAGGCCACATGCCAGGCTGCCAGGGTCCCTCCTGACAGGATATTGGCTTCTATTCTTTCGCTCTTCTACCTCTTCTACCAGGATTTTGGATACACGACAATCTCATTTTCCAATCGACATTCGCCAAGCGGGGTTTTGGCAATTCAGCCTTTAATCGTCAGGGGCTCAATTCTGTGACCGGCTGATCTTGTTTGTGCCTCCACAAAGTGGAAACAAAACAATGGGCAGAACGGACCAGGGGTTGCAATCACCTCAAGATCTGGTGGCGAAGGTGGAAGATCATTCAAGTCCCAAGCAGATTCATCGGCAAGAGACCAAGTCTTCATGGAGGCTGATCACCGGGCAACAATGCTCTTCCCAATGCGCGGTCATACAAATCACTGGAGGAGGAAAAATTAACATGTAGGCCCCAGCTAGTTGATCATTATTTGACTATGTAGACACTATGCCTGACTCTCTCCCTGGTAGGTTCAAGTTGATGCGGATCTCGGCAAGCCACTGCACGTGATAACAAGTAATTATCCAGGCCCCTAACCTCTCGCCAATCTTCTCAACGCTCCTCTCGAGAACTCCAAGAGCAGTACCTCGCCAATCCACGCTCCAATGAGATTCAAGATCTGAAAAGCCCGATCAGCCTGACCCACCGATTGGGTATACTCAATAAAGTTTCGAGGTTGAAGGAAAAGCTGCAAAAAAGTGGAGATCAGACGTATGACGCTGACGAAGGCCATGGTGGGGATGACCTTGAGGGTAAAGGTGACTCGGGCGTGTATGTCTGTTACCGCATCCGCACCCGCACCCGCACCCACCATTTTCGCTTTACGCCGCTTAGAAAGGAGACGAAGGCTAATGTAGATGGCAGTGATAATCAACCAGACGCTGTTCATGATGGCTAGGGCTTTGCTTGCGTCTCGGGTAGGTTTAGGATACCATTGTCTGTACCCTTTGCCGTACATGATGTGAAGCCAATTGCTACGAAAGGTTGGATTAGTCTCGACAAACTAACAAGAAACAATGGGCTGACTTGATAATCGTCATCACTTACCCCAGATCAAATGCCCAAGACGTCAATCCCAAGATTCCCAGCATCCCAATCACAGCATAATCGAAAAGACTCTTGTTGGAGTGCGGCTTCGCCTGTATTTTCGCGCCATCATCTCCCAACTCGGAATCTTTCGAAGAGATGTGTGACCGAAAGCGCCGTGTGACCCTCACGAGACTGAGGAAAGCAATGACGTGGACACAGAGGTTGAAGAAGCCGGTGATGTAGGTTAACTCGAAGAAGACCACGCGGCCGCTGAGGGTGATTATGAGTGCGACGGTGCGGAGGATGGCAAAGATCAGGCCGATGATGACACCCTTTAGCGGCCCGCGGAGATTCGAGTAAGGGTTGCCGGCGGCGGCATTGCTGATGTTTTTGAAATGGACTGCTGGACGGATCAAATCCCGGACAGCGAACCCAAGCACACCGATAGAAAGGACTCCGCCCGCGATGCTGAGTACCCAGCTAGCGATTCTAATGTCGTAGTAATACATTAAGGAAATAAAAAGTAAGGGATGCAAGAGGTAAAGGGGGTATTTTGGTATGTTTTTTTTTTTTTCTTTCTTCAGAATGTTTCTTGCAAACTGAAGCTGCTGGGAATGGGCTTCAATTATACATAAGCGAAACCGCACTCAGTCTTTCCTCGTACAGCGCATATGCGAGAGAGCGAAAGAGAGAGAGCGAGAGGTCGGGTGGGCCATACGCCTTGACATCTGACATGCCCACTGATATGCCTTGGTGTAACCTGACTATGCACCCAACAACCAACATTTCATCAACAGAGCCTCGTCTCACATGTTTTGTCGTTGTCAGGTGTCAGATGAGGCCTCCCAAGACGGAACTAGATATATTTTGCAATAGTGTGGTTTAAACGAAACTTGGCAGCGTTGGTACCCATCCGCTCGCAGGTAAGTTGTGATTCTACCTAACCATTTGAAAAGGAAAAGAAAAAAAAAAACCGTAAGGCACAACAAGAGTAGGCGCAGCAATGTACGCCAAGCCAACAAACCTGGAAAACGCATTCTGGTTCATGTATGTGATCACGTCTTGTCCCACCCAATGCAACTTTGAATGATCATTGGGAAAAACAAAACCCGCCGAATAAAATGTGACGTGAGGATGGCTGTGTTCAGGTAGTTACAATCGCATGCTTAATACACGTTTATTAGCTTGGTCCATGCCCCATAAAACCAAGGACAGAAACAACCGTAAGGTTATTAGAAAATCGCAAATCGGAAGATGGTACGTGGTGGAAGGGGTTACTTGTGCAGGTCGGGATATCCAGCATGCGTAGAAAGGAGTCAGGAATGCATTGCATTAACAGAAGCCGAACAGGCGTACAAACAAGTGAAAGAGGCATAGGAAAGTGTCAATTAGGCATGTAATTAGCGCGCTAACAAACGTTTAAGCATCGGATTGTAAATAATTGTAGGAAAATCATACGGCTAAAAGGCATTACCGACTGACTGACTTACTGCCTTTCTCCGTCAAACAAATTCAATTTATTTCTCTGCAATATTATACCAACAAAGAGAGCCTTCTTTCTGCATCGTTAACTCAGGTTACACATACTGCCATGTGTTACACCCGCCCCCAGCCCCCACACCCCCCTTTTCCAAAGTGTAAACAAACCCACCTGCACACACAGCCCCGTTCCCCCACCCCCTATCTAACCGGGCGAGCACGATTTGCCGTCGTCTCCTCCTCAGGACCGTGACCCTCCACGTAATCCGGCAGCCGACTATGTCTATCCGGCACAGCCACAGAATAAACAGGCGGGGGATCATCACCCCTCTCGTCCTCTGGTTTTGGGCTTTCACTTCTTCTTCTTCTTCTTGCCTCAGAACCAACCACACCATCATCATCATCACCACCTTCGTCATTATTATTATTAATATCATCAGCCGACAACCCTCTGCTTGCAGCTCTTTTCCTCTCATTAATCCCCCACTTAATCTTCGTACCCCAGAGGCATAGCCCCAAAGCAACTACCACGCAGCCGAGGGCTATACCGGATTTCGCGACTTGGCTTAGGCCTTTTTCCTTGTCATCCTCATCGTCGTCATCATCATCATTTTCATTTGCGAGAAAACGATCCCCGTCCCCCTCCTTCAAAGGGGTCAACACCCCACTCCAACTCTGCATAAACGCCTCGCCCCCTACTTCAGCCTCCAACTGTATTCCCTTTTCTGATAGTAGGGGTTGTATCCTCGTTTCTTGTGACTGAGAAGAAGAAGAAGGTCCCCTCGCCTGAGCCAAGTAAGTGACGTTTTGGGCATAATCGACTGCCAGGTAAACACCCTGCAGGAAAGCTCGGCCGAGGTGCCATTTAAACTGCAGGGGACTTTGAGACTGAATTTCGGGAGGTGGGGGGAGGTCAACGCAGGGGAATACGTCAACCAGTGTGTCCGAGTCCGAGTCCGAGTCTGATGTGACTTTGAGGGACAGTAACGCAAAGGGAATTTTTATGAGTACAGAATTTGGTTCTGCCGAGTCTGTGAGGTCGAGCGTGAAGACTAAAAAGGTCGGGGATTTGGTGAGGGGTTGGTACCGCGGGTGCGTTCGGTTCCAGATGTAAAGGTTTAGTGAGGGGGAGTAAGTGACTGGGAGGTTTGAGGCGATTTTTCGGCTTGAGAAAAAGGGGGGTGTTAATATAATTCTGGAGAGGGATACGCAAAATTTAAAAACATACCAGTTACCTGGTGGTAGGTAAATATATGGCACTGTAGGATCCGGAACGACCAGGGCGTAGTCTTGTTGATGTTCCCCCACCACCGCTTGACGTTTCTTGTTCTTCTTGCCAGTGGATGATGTGCCTGAGAGGTAAGAGTTGACACCCTGAAAGAGACTTGAATCCCATGGATCACCCGTGAGAACAATTCCGTTCTTCTTGAACAGAGATTCACTCCACGGCGAGAGACCACTCTCAACGTGGATGTGAATATCCTTTAGCGCCATTCTCGGGAGGTACAGCCCCGACTCCTGGTCCAACGAGTTTGAAAATGCTCGCGGTTCGCCCGCTACCCTGCGTTGGTCGTATCCGCCCAGCAGGAACGAGCCGCTCTGGTTAAAGGCTGGGCTGCCCACGTGCAAGCCGAAGGACTTGGAAGGAATGGTCGGGTTAGGTCCGGATGACAGCTGCTCTAGGATGCTCATTTCGTTGAAAGGGCCAAGGGCAAGATTTCCCACGACGCCCGCGAGGGATTTGTCATCGGGTTTCCTCCATTCCTGGATTTTGGCGATGGGCAGTGTTGTGTTGAGCAAGACCACACTATTACTATCCCGGCTTTCCTCCTTTGAGATGATTCCTACATTGGTGACAAAGTTTTCGTATCCGGTGAGTGTGTAATTGCCAAAGTGGTCGATCCGGCTGTATGGCGTCCCAGTCCCGCTGCCGGCTTCTTCAACAGTCGCGGGTATTTCGGATACGTTAGTCCACGGCGAAGGCCACATGGCAAGTATCACTGATTCCCCGCCGGGCATCTGTATCAGTTCTGGCGCCTGCCATGATCCCGTTTTTTTGTCTTGCAGTTGCCGCCAGGGCACTGCGATCACTTCGGTCTTGCAATCTGCCGACGGGACACAGGCCAAGGCCAAGGCCAGTAAAGGCCCGACGAGCTGTTTCCTCATAGTAGCTGGCCACCGGGGTCGGTCATTGATGTTGTTGTTGTCGTTGTTGTCGGCAAGGAAATCAATCAATGAACCGAGACAAATTTCAGAAGCGCGTTCATCCATCACCGCCTCACGCCACCACTTTCTCCTTTCGCAGTCCTCCCAAGAAATTAATCACCGTGCGTTGTAACCCAAGCACGAAATCCAGAATAGCGTGAAGGCTGGGCTCGCATAAACTTGCCCCAATTTGCCGTAGCTGAACTTGGCACGAATATCAAACAACAATACTGTGGCGGAGTTAAAAAAAAAAAAAAAAACCACAAGAAAACACCAATATCAAAAGATAGAAGAGGAAGAAAACCATCTCAAAAAATAATAGCCATATAGTAAGGCTTTGGTGTCATTAATTCGTCAATAGAGCATAGTAGTTTGTCTGCTCGCTTTTGTGCCAATGTCAAAGTACATGTACAGGAAAAAGTTACAAAGAATATGGGGCTGCTTTTGGCCCCTTTTTAGAGAAAGGTTGATTCCTTTTTTTACTCGGCGTCCAATGGGGCCCTGGGAGGGGTGTTGTTGACCTGAATGCCACCGCGCTTCTTCTCATTGCTGTCGGGCATGGGAAGTGCCCAGCCGCCCTCTGCCTCGGGGGTAGCAAGCCACAGTCTGAGGAGATGTCTCCGAGGAGCAGGAGGAGCAAAGTCTAAAACGAAAGTGTGTTAGTAAGAAAGATTCAAAGAAACTTGAAATCTAGGATAATAACTCACCCCTGTAGGCAGTTCTGGCGTGGAGGAGGTGAGCATTGCTGAGGAATTGGATATCGCCGACCTCAAGGACCATGTGGAGGGCCTCCTGCTGGCAGACATCCTCGAGCACCTTCATGGCATGGAGCTGCTCGGGGCTTAGAGGAGGGATGACGCCGGCATCAGAAAACCGGGTAAGAGACCGGACGTAGTAGGGGTCCCACTTGAAGTAAACACGGCCCCTGCCGCCGTTCTCAAGGTAGATGACAGGTTGGCGGGTGTACTCCTCCTGGCCATCAGAGACCTCACCCTTGCGGTCAAAGTACCAGATAGGCTTGGTGAGCAGCTCGGCAACATCGGGGTGCTCACGCTGGAGGATGTTCCAGACGTTGTGTACTGAGACGATGTCGCTCTCACCGCCCTCCTGGGCGCGGTGCACGCAGAGAAGACCGACAATATCACCGTCATCGGCGTGGAAGAACTGGCGGGCGGCAGTGCGATAGATGCGGACGGTGTGAATCTGGGTCGGATCATCACCGACGTCCTTGACGTGGCCGAGGACGTGGCCGCGGCCGTTCTGGGAGACGAAATAACCAAGATAGGTGCCGAGACCCATATAGGCGACGGCGTTCTTCTGGGGACCCCAAACGTCGGCGGGGAAGCGCTTGAAGAGAATGAAGCCCTTGCCGTTAAGCAGGTCTTCTCTGAGCTCGGTGAGGACCTTGCCGAGCTTGGGGAGAGGGAAGTTGGATTTGGAGATGCCCTCCAAAGGAGTACCGCTGGCAATGAATGCATCGGCCGTGTCACTCAGCTCCTGAACCTCCTCGTCGGTGAATGGGTGCACCCAGCGCTCTGGATTGTTGGTGAAATCATCGCGCTTCCATACGGTCCTGCCGGTGATCTCCTTGGGGAACTCCGAGTATGGCTTCAGGAGGTCATACAGTGGTGGGTGCTGGCCGGACGTGCGGATGCCATCAGGGAAGATGTTACGGGGCACATCGTCGTTGTTCTTAGAGGTCTGGCGTGGCTGGGAGAGCTGCTGCTGAGGCTCGTCGATGAGAAGTCCTGGTGCCATTTTGGTGGTGATGTTATCCCTTGTCTAAGAGAGTGGTTTGTTTGTCTGCTTGACAGTAGAGACAAGAAAGAGACGGCACGGTGAGATGCTTATAAAGAGCCGTAGGATCCATGGTGATCGTCATTCTCCGATATCGACGATGGCGTGATGGCCCAAAGCAAGGGCTCCAAAGTAGAGGACAATTGTGCGTGTTCTTGGGGCATTGCGATATTGGCTTGGGGGATTGCGTGCTTCCATCTTGATGACGTGAAGCGGTGCCCCGCATTGCCAATGCCGCTACGAGTTGATCAAAGGAACCCAAGCGGCGCTTAGTGCTATTTCCGGGACGAAGCACCTCCGTTTTTTCAAACCCATCCAGACAAAAAGCTGTCGGACTCGTCCCCGGATTCGTGAATGCAACGGGTAGGGGGCGGGATTTGGGATCCAGGGGGTGGATCTGCTGATGTTATGTGCGGGGTGAAGGTGTTGACGGTGTGCTTGGTGATATATCGACAGTTTAAACTATTGCCGGAGAATTTTGTGCACCCTAAACGGCTCGTCTTTGCGGCTTCTCAGCATATGGTGGGGGTTTGCATGTACATGTACATGCATGTATGTACCTATCTCTGCCAAGTGTCAACATCTCGAAGAATCCTTTCTGCAAAACTTTGATAAACCTCACACAACTGCCACACATCCAATTGGAACAAATCACATTACATTATCTTTCTATCCATATTCTTTCTTTCCGTTAAACAAAAAAGAGTAACTTGGTTGATATTCGCCTCCCGAGTTCCTCCCGCGGTCAAGATAGGTATTCAAACATCATCTTTCATCTTTCGCTGGCGCTTATGGGAGAAGCCTCTTGAGCGGATGCGCCTCGGTGTTGAAGACATATTCGTCAAGGCTGATAACGTCGGGCTCGCTGAAGATGAGGTAAAAGTATTTGAGCGTCTCCCCCAACCAGAAACTCTCCATGGAATCACTCTTCTTGGGCTTCTCGTCCTTGACCGAGATATCGTCCAGAGCCGAGTTCGCCAAGTCCGTCTTTGTGTGCTTGTCGATCGCCTCCCACATTTTCCACGCCGTCTCCACTAGATCTTCTCGGCCTGTGATGCGGTACAGAATAAAGACACTCTCGATCGCCTCGGGCCGCAAGACGTACCGCGTATCATCAACCGACACGAATCCCTTGGGAATTCTCTTCGCCGCAATGACGGCGCCAGCCTCGCTATAATCCGAGTCCTTGTCCAAGCCTTCCCGTTCAAGCACTGCTCTCCTCCACTCCGTCTCGTCCCATGCGCACTTCGAAACCGAAGGACAGGGATGCATGCGAAACGTCTCGGGCATGATACCATTGGGCATGTTTTGGTATGTCCATATGCAGCCCTCCGTGATCTTTTTGCCGTTTTCGACGTGCGTCTCGTTCTGCACAAGCTTTCCGCCGATGGCAAGCATACCACCAGCAAAGCATACCAGATGCTGCCCCTCCGGACGAAGCTCCTTGAAGGTATTACCATCGTCGTTTTTCTTGACATACATCAGACCAGAAATCAACACGTCCTTCTCGTCAGGAAGCATTGGTCTGAACAAATTGTTCTGAATGATCACATTGGTGGCGACCTCGTACATTTGGCGGTATTCCGGCAACAGGCCCCCAACCAGCGCATATGTTTTCGGGAGGTATTCATACAGCGAGTCGGCCATGGCACCGATGGTGTAGTCGGGGTGTTCAGTGAAATCCATGGTTTTAGCATTCACAATGACAGGCCACATCCCTGGGAGAGCTGTTTTGTTTTGTTGCTCCTGCAAGGCGTCGATGATGCGCTGCGAGGCATCGAACCACTTCGGATCACCCGTCAGGATGGAGAGGCGAGTAAATTCGAGCGCGAAAGTGCCAATCTCGGCCAAGAGGGTGTGACCATCGGCTACCTGGGCCTCCCCACGGGCGGCGGCGTCGGCATTCCAGCGTGTGACAGGCATCCGGTTGGGTGTATCGAATGCCACGTAGAGAAACTCGCCGACCTCCCTGGCTTTCTCCAGGAGGCGCTTGTCGCCGCTCACGTCGTACGCCCCGAGAAAGCCGCCCAGATATCGAATCGTCGTCTCAAATACGTTGACCTTTTCGTCTGGTATCTTGTTAAAGTCGATAGTGATAGCCGCATCTACAGCTTCGTAGAATTCCTCCTTGAATCCCATGATCCAAAGCGTGTCCAAGCTGTCAACCAGGGTAGCACCCCATCCACCAAAAACATTGCGCTTCTTTCCAGTGATGGGGGTGAGTTCATCGGCCATCCAGGCATACTTTTTGTATGATGCCCAACAGCGCCTCATGGCGTCACGCACCGCCAGTTGCCTCTTAACGCGCACCTCCCGTGCGGTGCTGGATTCAGGGCCAAAGGCCGTTTGGACTTTTGGCAAAGCCAGCGGAGTGCCTGTGGGGAGCTTGCGCATGTCCCTGACGGGGTTGAGGGTCTTTAAACGGCGCCATCTCGACCCGCTGCTGGTGGTGCTCTTGGGGGTGGTGGTATCGGTGTTTTTGCCGGAAAAGTGCCCGGCGGGCTGCTGACTGTTGATAGCAGCTATCCGGGCGCCATCTCCGTCCAGTCGGCGATAAGAGTAGACCAAGAAGAATATTAGGGCCGTAAAGACTAGCACCGAGTTTTTTCGCCTCGAGAGAAATACCATGACTCCGGCCGCTGACAGGTCGTTTTGCGTGTGGTTCAGTTGAACCTGGGACCTGAAAAACGTTCTGGGTCAAACCATGGGGAAGTTCAAAATCTCCCCACCTGTCACGTCCCATCCCCGCTACCATTCAGGGGGCGGCGGGGCCTCGCGTTAGTGTGCCGACTTGGCGCATTCCGATGGAGAAATTGGGGAAGCATTGGTGGGGTTGAAATGTTTGTTTCTTTCATTGCCGCTCAAGATTCGACCTTGCATACAGTATCTTACACTTGTTCTCTCCCTGCTGATCATTCACTGCATGTTTGTGATCAAGGGCTGCATCTCTTTGGAGCCAAAAAACGACGGTATGACGAGATCTATGCGTATCCAAGAACAACACACAGCGGCTCTTAGGCGCTTACCACACCATACCTCACCAGCCCCATGGCGCCACCGAGGACGATGGCCAGAGGCGCATTAAGCTTAAAGTATCTTCCCCCGACATAACTGGTCGCCGTAATCACGACCCACCATGGATCATCGCCCAAGCTTCGTCCACTCTGGAATCCTTCATCGATATACCCAACCACGAAAATCCTGTATACCGCCGTAAAAATCAGTCCAACCGCCCCTGCGTTGATACCTCGAAGCATCGATTTGACCCATCTTCTATTCCTGGCCGCAGACCAAATACCCATGGTGCCGTGAACCAGGATCAGGCCGGGGCTAAAAATGCCCACCCACGCAATCAATGCACCTGCCACCGAGCTATACCCGCCGTTGATTGCAGTCAAGCTTCCCAAAAACACGGCGATGTTGAAGTTTGGGCCCGGAAACGCCTGAATCAAGGCAAGCCCGATCAAAAAGTCTCGGGGGCTCACCCAGCCCTCCGCCACGACGTACTCTCTGAGCAATGGGATGACTACGGGACCACCGCCGAAGATGATGGTGCCCGCAAGGTACATGTTGGAAAAGAGCCGGTACAGGAGTGGCGGGCCAGGTTCGGGGAGAACGCTGCGAAGGACCATGGCGACGATGAAGCTGAGGAAGAAGCAGACGATGATGGCGGTTCCCGTCTTCCACGATATGTTGAGTCGGAGCTCCATCGGCACGATGCGCGGCTCATTTTCGGCCGTTGACCCGGAGCTGGAGCCTTTGCCGCCGCGGGATTCCTCCTCGGAGATTGGAAGCTCGGAACGGGGCGGTTGCGGTTGCGTGTTGACGTTGGATTCGAGCTCCGTATCCGGGACCCCTGCTTCCTGTTGCGTCGATGAGGGACGAGATCTCCGGCGTCTAACGGCCTTGATCAATGTTGAGAGAGGTCGGTGAACCCATCGGTAGTCAAAAATGAGTGTGGCGAAACCGGAGGCCAGCATGAGAACGGGAAAGTACCACAAAGCATTATACAACATGCCGGCGGCGGCCGTGAGAAAAACAACAATCCTAGTCAGTTTGTCTGTGATGGCTTTTTGGGAGAGCTCAACTGCGGCCAAAGCAATCACGCCGACGGTTGCGGAATTGAGACCGGACAGCAGGGCATAGACTGGACGGGGAAGTGTCTCGTTGATGTTTGCAACGCCAATCGACAACCCAAACATTCCGATGGCGCCGGGAAGACTCCAGATGATGAAGCCAACAAGTGCAGCCATGAAACCACCTTGAATCAAGTTAATGCAGTACAGCATTTTGGTGCTGGCGGGACCTGACAAGGACTGCGATATGCTGAAGATCTCCTGGAAGACCTGCTCGTCGATCCATTTCGTCTTTTGAACAAACTTTTCATTGAACTGTAATGGAGGCAATCGGGTCAGCAAGCTTCCTTTTCGCGAGCATCAGATTTCTCGACTTACAATCTTGAAGTGAACAGGCGGACCTCCGAATGCCGTGACGCCCAAATGCCAATTGACCCGGACGATCTTCCACGCGCGCCGACCGAGTGCCCGGGCGCGACCGGGGAGGTCGGCGCCAGCTGCCGCAATGGTGGATGTCATGACCCAAACTGTGGATTTTGTGGTGATGCCCTCAGTACCTCAGAACAATGCAATTCCCGAAACCTCCGATTCTGTGTGTCTCAGTTTCGGAACAAAAAATATGCAGGTGTGGAGGGCAAACCTGGTATTCGGGACCTTTCACTGCAGAAACTGCAACCACCTCTTGTGATCCCCCCATTTTTCTGCCGATGATGCAATCCTGGGCATGCTTCTGTGGCGCTGATAGCGGCCAGGGGCTAAGCCGAACTTGAGGCGTCTTTGTTCAATTATTGGTAATAGCTTCTCGGCTTCTTGGGGTCACCCCCAAACCCCTTTTCCTGTGAGTTGACCTGCACGTCTATCTGAAGGTAAAATGAATCACGACATATATATAGTAAAAGACGAACATAGTGGCGGGATAATTAGTGAGTACAAGCGAAGGGGAATCTTGGCAAACGCCCTTGAATCGCCAACATGAACTGACAGCCATGACAAGGTTAAAAAGGAGCCGCCATTTGATTGGCACACTATGATTAAGGACGAGAAACTTTTTGATAAGACTCAACCAAACCCCTTCGGACTGCTTTACATCCCCATCTTCACCTCGCCCGCTTCGGCCATGTGAGGAACAACAAGATTGGATCATTGGAAGAAATGAGAGCTTATGGGAGGGAGGAAGGCAGGCCGGCACATCGATATTGCTAACTGAACAATTTCCGTTGTTTTTTTTCACTTTGCGTAGTCACATCCATCGTTGAGATGGGCAACACTGGGGAGTCCGATAACTGCTTTCATCCTTTCTTTTCCAACTTCCTTCTCGCAAGGTTAATTGCGGTAGCGTGGAGCGGCAGCTATCTCCTGCACTTGATTCCCATGCAATCTCGGGGGCAATATCGCCGTCTATTTCTGGCATTCAACACGACAGCCTAAATCCGGCCTCCTATGTGTTTTGACGGGGAACCAAACCCGGTCCCCAGCTCGTCCTGGACCACATGCCCGGTTCGACACACCATCAAGGATGCCAAGACGTTCTCGACTGCGGTTCGTTGACACCAATCAAATTGAACAATACCTTGTAATTAATTTGCCTGTCTAGCAGCTATCTAGGTATCAACCTAGCTCACGACCACGGACTTACATAGCTACGCCAAGCCCCAGAACAATCACTGCACGGCCAGGTCACGGCCTGTTGTTCCCAGACACTTCAACACACATTTGATTAGTTCGAAAACGTTGGTTTTGGAGCCATGTGGTCCAGGTTCGCTGTGGTCGTGGCGGCCATTGCTTCGTTCCCGCTTGCAAGAGCCAAAGCAAATTGCCCTCTGTACGGTTCTCTCCTTCCTCGACCAACCAATCTGCTTCAGCATGCGGGAATACAGACGGCGGCCCAGGTGCTTGATGACATCTTCCCTCGATACATCGACAATGTGAAGGCTGTCGGGACCGAGTACTTTTCATACGCCGTCGAGGTCTTTTCCGGCAGCGAGAACAAACCGCTATGGTCGCACTACTGGACGGCACCGAGCTTGAAGAACTTCAACTCTTCTGGCGTCATAACAGTTGATAAAAACACGGTATTCCGCATTGGCAGCATCACCAAGGTTTTCACCGTCCTCACGTTCCTCGCCACTGTAGGTGATGGCATCTGGAATGACCCCATCACCAAACATCTTCCCGAGATCGAGGAGATCGCTTCAAAGGCTACAAAGGGTGCCATATTTACCCCCGACTGGGACTCGATAACTGTTGGCTCGTTGGCTAGTCAGACTTCAGGATTGATTCGAGACTGTGCGTATAGTGGCACTCAAGACCAGCGTATGCCCGTGCTGACCAACAATCTTAGATGCTCTTCTTGGTGAGCTTAGCTATCAGCTCAACCTCACAGACTTGCATGGCATGGGGTTCCCGCCCCTGAATATGTCAGAATTCCCACCGTGTGGCAGCTATCCAACATGTGACCGAGAACAGCTGTTTGCCGGTCTTGGGAAGCTGCCGCCGTCTTATGCCCCCTTCACCACGCCTACTTACTCTAATCTTGGCTTTGTCCTCCTCTCGTATATCGCCGAGAAAATCACGGGGAAGGAATTCAAGACGCTGGTGAAAGAGGCGGTTTTGGATCCACTCGGACTCGAACACACATTTGTTTCAACGCCAGATGATTCAGTGGGAATCATTCCTGGGACCAAGCGGACCACGACTTGGGGCTTCGAGTTGGCAGAAGAGTCTGCCACCGGGAACATGTATACCTCTCCGGGAGACTTATCTTCAATCGGTCGGGCAATCCTGCGCTCAACTCTGCTAAAGCCGGCCATGACAAGACGTTGGCTCAAACCAGTCTCATTCAGCTCAGACCCAAAGGCGTCGGTGGGAATGCCTTGGGGCATCCGCCAGATTGAGCTTGAAAAGAGTAAGTTCTCTCCGAAGCCATTATGAGGCACCAACCAAACTTTTCATGATGCTGAATCGTTGAACGCTTAGATGAGACATACCAATTTGTGCACACGTTCAACAAAGCTGGTTCTCTCGGCGCTTACAGTACACTCCTCGCAATCATCCCCGAGCTCGACATCGGCTTCACGATAATGGCAGCAGGCGTCGTTCCGTCTGGGTTAGTGATGGACATTGCCGACACGCTTACCAGCACGTACGTCCCGACGTACATGTACGTTGCTCGCTCTCAGGCTGCTGCTACGTATGGTGGGGACTATCGGTTTGTTGCCTCCCCAACTGGCAATAATAATACATCCAACTTCACAAGGGGCAGTGCCAAATATGCCCGCAGGTTTGCCAATGACTCGTCACCTTTGACTAGCCCTACTCACCTCAACTCCTCACTCACCATTGCAATTGACCCAGCCAAACCAGGAATGGGTGTGTACAACTGGATCTCCAACGGAACAGAAATGTCGTACATCGCCGTGGCCATCAACGCAAACATTACTGATGAGTACCTCAAAAAGATTGAACCCAGCGTCAGATTGTATCCGACGGGATTGGAAGAGAAGTTGCCGGATGGGGGGAAGCGAGTGGCGTTCAAGGCAGTTTTTGAGGATTTGAGTTTGGCCGCCAAGAGCAATAGCTTCTCGAGTGATTGCTCTACGTGGGTTGGCGTTACTGCTGTTGTTTACGGAAGTAAACCGTTGGATTTGTTTATTTTCGACATGGATAAGGAAGGAAAGGTCAGAGCGGTGGAAAATGCTGCGTTGAGGGCAAGGCTTGAGAAGGTTGATTGAGAATGGAGATTTTTGGAAATTTGAAGTGTGTTTGTAATCTTCGAGAAGTTGTTGAGGAAAGAACGGGAAAAAAGAAAAACACAGCCCCCGATCGAACAAGATGTGACAAGGGTTTGTTCCCCAGGCTCGATCGCCAAGTTCCCGATCAGGAAACTCCAGGGTGATGACAAGCGCTGTGATTCGTCGCCATCTTCGCTAATCCCCAGGTTCATCCCTGATCCCGCTTCGCTGAACGCACGCTAGTCGCGTGGTTGATGCGGGGCAGCGGGGTGGCTTTTTCTTTGAGACAGCCCCAAAGGTTTGGGAAACCTGGAAAAGCTGGAATTAAACTGACGACAGCAACACCCTTCATTCGCTTTGTAAGATTTGACAAAACCGCGCAAAATCCCAAGGAATCCTCGCCTTTTTGGGACTTACCATTCGACCACTTGTTCACGGCATTCCTTGGCCTTGCGTGTTCTCTCTTGGCTCTTGAACGCTACCGTCTGAGAAGCTGGAAGATTCTCGATTCATTTCTTGTCCCTAGTGATCGCGCTGTCCAGCTTCCCAGTTTGCATGTCGTCGGGGAGCCGAGGCCTCCGGGAGCCCGAATTTGCCGGATTTGGTCTTTTTGAGTTTCACGGAGAGTTCAGACTTGCAGATGCAGGGCCGCGTACATGGAGAAATGCAAACCTTTCCCCCGAGTCGGACGTACCACAGAACACCGGTCGAGCCAGCAAGATAGACCCGAATACTGCGTTGTCAGGTGATATATCTCGAGTCTCGCCCATTCAATTGCAGAATTAGCATCGATTCAATGCGCTAGGCGATGCAAGGTCCCTGATTGTCGATTCTTAGATCCCCATCCTCCATGGTATGCCAGAAAAAGCATGCTCCAAATATGCCAAGTGATGTGCCGATGCGCTGTGACGACATGTCTCTTTGTCAGGTTCATGTCAGGTACTGGATCCGCCAAGTCTTTGCTGTCTTTATGCGGCTCGTCCACCATTCAAGGTGTGATGGAGCATTGGGGCGGAGCCAAGCAGCTCGTCTCGTGGGTTCGGAGAGGCCAAGCCCCTGCAGACCTCGATGTGGTGCCATGCGACGCGATGCAGCAAGGGACTCAAGGCGAATCTTTGGATCGCCATGGAATTGGTGCTTCACTTGGAAGCTGGCGAGAAGACGGCCATCGTTGTTTAAAATCTCGGGCTCCCCATTACTTTCCGGACTTGATTTCAGACTTCATCATCCGCCTCTTGTCATTCACTCACTCACTGCTTGAATAATTCATTCACTCACATACCCCATCACATATCAGCATCATGCAACTGAGACACTTGACTCTTTTGGCCGCGGCCAAGGGCGTAGTAGCCCAACTCCCAACACTTGCCGATGTTCTGGCAGCTCAGAGCGAGAAACTCTCCTCCCTCACAACATGGCTCGAGTCCCAAGAGCTCGTCTACAATCTCCTCAGTGGTGCTGAGGACATCACCCTCCTAGCTCCTAGCAACAATGCCCTCCAGCAGCTCAACAACTCGCCTTTGGCAAATCAGCTCATGTCCGACACCGGCTTCCTGACTGCCTTCCTCAGCTACCACGTCCTTAATGGCACCTACTACGCCTCCAACCTCACCAGCGCGCCAACACAGGTTATTCCAACCCTCCTCGACCTCGCCACCTACGACAACATTACTGGCGGGCAGAAGGTCATCTCTCAGTTCTCTGATGGTGCTGTTACCTTCATCTCTGGCGGCGGCGCAAAGTCCACAGTTGAGTCAGCTGTAAGTCATGACCAAATTCTCTTACTTCGACATCCGTCACTAACAATGTTTTTCTTATACAGAACTACAACTACACCGGCGGCACCATCCACATTATTGACAACATCCTCACCATCCCCGCCAATGTTAGCACCACTGCTCTGGCAGCCAACTTGACCGCTCTTGTTGGTGCAGTTCGCCAAGCTGGCCTCGAGGAAACCCTCAACACCGCTCAGGACCTTACCATCTTCGCGCCCACCAACGAGGCATTTGCCAACATCGGCAACCTCGTCTCCGGATTGACGGTCGAGCAGTTGACGGGCATCCTCGGATACCACGTCATCCAGGGTGCCGTTGTCTACAGCAAGGATGTTCCCAACGGAGCCTCAGTCAAGTCCTTCCAGGGCTCTGAGCTCAACTTCAGGGTTGAGGACGGCACTGTCTGGGTCAACAGCGCCAAGGTCATCGCCGCCGACGTCTTGGTTGCCAACGGTGTTGTTCACGTTATCGATGGTGTCCTCAACCCCGACAACGCTTCTGCCCAGCCCGACCCGGCTGCTCCTACTCAGTCCCCTGCTTTCAGCGGCGCAAGCAGCGTCGGCGGTGTCCCCTTCACCTCGGGTGTTATGGCCCCTCCTGCTGCCACCACCACTGCCACTAGCACCGTTGCTCCTTCCCCTGGAGCTACCGAGCCTGTTACCGCCGGCCAGGGCAAGGTCGCTGCCGTCGGCGTGGCCGCTCTCTTCGGTGCCGGTGCTGTTCTTTTGTTGAACCAGCTGTAAATGATTTTCAAGGATGGGAAAAAAAGAAATCTCGGGAGTTTGGAATCAGGGTGTGTTTTCTTCATTTGGATTTTAGTCTTTATGAATTCGCTTGGTTCCGTATGATCTCAGCGAAAGTATTGTGGTCCATTTAGCTTGTTTCTAGTAACTGGTTTTGAGAGATGGAGAGATGATGATGATATCCTAATGGGGAGAAGTATCTAGTAAATAGTCAAACTCATTCTACTGTATACTGTTAATTTACCTCGAAAACACTTTTCTGTCGTGTTGTCACTGACCTGTGTTTAAAAAAATAATTGATTTTCCCAGAAGCAATTTTTAAAAACTTTCTGGTGTTTATCATACATGTCATTCAAACAAGTAAGCATAAGGACTCCGTCGTTGTAAGATGCCCTCTACAGGATTGTAACCCTCAGCGTATTCCCATCAATGTCAAAATCATCCATCCTTCCGGCAAAATACAGAGCCCCAATGAACACCTGCTGGTCGTTGAGCCCCTCTCTGAGCAGCGATTCAAGAGCGTTGATATCGAGGCGCAAAATCCTTCTCGCGTACTCGACTTGACTAAAGTGGGCAGCGATGGTCTGCCTCAACTTCGTGTCCGAAACTACAACCAGGGTGGTGTTGTTATCAGGCACCTTGTCTTCTCTAGGCTTTCCCATCGCTCTCTTCAAATTTTGCCACGTGCTTTTTGTTCGCTTCAGTGAGTTGGAGCTGCTAAGCCGTGACGCTTGTTCAGACCCTGCCCCTTCAGGTGATATCTCTGGTTGATCAAACCACCCCTCCTCGGGATTATCGAACAGAGGCGATCTCGGCTGTGGAATTCTAAACCGAACAGCATAAGTATCTTCTGAAATCTGAGGCTCGAATCGTGGATCCATGCAGGCGATATAGGCAGCAAAAAAGGCCTGTCTCCTCGCCCTTGCTATAGAGTCCACAACGATAACGTCCTTGGCAGTTTCCCGCTTACGAAGCCAAGCCCGGTAGATGGGGAACGCATCCCACCCTGTCTTGATGCCCGGGAGAATGTCACTCAACGATCGTGCACATTGGTCATAAGGTGGTAGCTTCATTTGGCTTGGGTCCTTTTCCAGCCATGGCAGAACTCTTTTCAGCAGCGAATGGCGGCTTTCGAACCCCGGCTGGATGGGATTACGATGCTCTAAAGGTTCGTATTCAGCCGCGAGAAACATGGCTCTGCATGCTGATACAAGCCTCCACTGCGACATTGAGTCCAGTCGAAGAATCAAGTACAAGAGCTGCGAGCCATCGTCGGGGGTCAAGATGAATATATGGTCGCGTTCGGGATCACAAATCGAGTCGAGGGGGTCCCTTGAAACCAGGTATAGATATCCTTTTGACTCGGAACCGTGCATTTCAAAGATTGTCCAAGGCGTCAACAATCCAACCGCCCTTGGTCGGTAGCGAATCGGACAAAAGTGAGTGGCCACTATGGACAGCGCCCCGGTGGCAGGATGAATTGCCATACGTGTGTGCCAGGGCTTATAGTCGGAGACCTTCTTGATCCAGCGCGCAAAGGCAACTGACGCGCCTGGGAATTCATCACCAGCCCAAGAACGGTTAAAGTTGATGAAACAGCAAAAGTGGTATTCTTCTCTGCCTCCTCTGACAATATGCTCTGCTAAATCCAAGTCCAGCGGGGCTGGGGCCTCGAAAGCCGTATTCCAGACACCGCTTAGATGCCATGGCGGCATCCATGTAAGATTTGGCCGAAGAGGTATAGGATATCTTGTGGCATTGTACAGGATATCAAGCCACCTCAAACTTGAGATGATGTGGGCAAACAACCCTATAAACACGTGCTGAACCGACAATCCGTAGTTGGCCTGCAGACTGCGGTGATATTCTTCATCCTGGTTGGCCAAGCTGAGCACACCAAACAGCTGATCCCTACGGTCTGAGCTTCGGGACTGGGCAGTCATGTGCAGGACTCGAGCAAGATCTCCTCCCCAAATACCGCCTTGAGCCGTGTGTTGGACCCAGGGAGCTGCTGTCACATCCCAGTCCCAATCTGGGACAGATCTAAGGCGAGCATATACCATAGAGTCCATCCAGTAATCGATGCCGTGGACGGGTATGAGGGCTTGAGGTGGTAGAATCAATTCCTGAATGACCCAGATTCGCTTGAAATATCGCCTTTCTAGAAGACTTTGAAGCGCAGCTTGGCCTTCTCCGGAACTCACTGCCAGGTCATCTAGTCGTTGACGGGCAGCAAACTGGCC
Organism: Cladorrhinum sp. PSN259; assembly: GCA_033725935.1. Lineage (NCBI taxonomy): Eukaryota > Fungi > Ascomycota > Sordariomycetes > Sordariales > Podosporaceae > Cladorrhinum > Cladorrhinum sp. PSN259. The sequence goes on along the minus strand of MU867063.1, from coordinate 660,528 downwards.
TGGAGGATGTGGAATTGCAATATCCGGCCCCAAGTAAACGACGACGCGAATTGAGTCTCTGTATATTTGCCTCATCTTGGCCACCTGATTTGCGCGCTCAACGGCATCGTTCTGGTTAATGCAGATGGCATCAACCCAGATCAGCCGTACTCCTCTCCGTGGGCGGACAAAACGGAGCATGTCCCAGCAGTTTCTGGTCTGGAACATGACGTCCCAGTATGGTCCGACGAAGATGGGCCTGGAAGGGGTGTTGTCGGCATTTTCACCACCCCAGGTATATGAAACCGTCTCATAGTCTGGGCAGGCGGACTGGGGGTATGTCTCGAGGGTCAAATGGAGGGGAAAGTTCGGGTAGTCTGCTGCAGTGAGCGAAGCAAGTCGGAACTCGTGGGGGGCAAGTGCGACCGGGTAAATGGCGGTGGGCAGACGGTGTTCCTGACTCGGCGATGGTGGGCGCTGGGCATACGAGAAGGGCTTCTCGTCGAATAAATACGTGAGTTGTTTTGAGTAGGGAACCGATGGGGGCCACCAAAGACCCAGCTGTCCCAGAGGTTCATCGGCAGGTATCGGGTCAGGCGCATTGGTTGAGGATTGGCTTCTAATGTGCTCCAGGTCTTGCCAGCGGCATTTTCTGTTGCAGGAATCGCACCGTGGGTTCCCATCTTCTTCCACCACAATGCAGGGACGTGGGCAGCTTTGTTCATGCCAACGTGCCATTATCACTGTGGTCGTTGAGTTGCCGATTTCCTCAAATCAAACTCGGCAATGTAGTCAAGTAAAAATGAATTCCCCCTCCTCCATCCGGAGGAAGGAGCCTGAAAGCCACTAACCAAGTTAGGCCTCGTCCGACTTGCCGATTTTCCATTCTGGGCGGTTGCGGCTGCAGACATTGAAAGTCCAATCAGTATCCCAATCACGATCTGAAGAGCATCTGGATTGAATCAAAATCATCAATGAAAAAGAAAAATATTATTTTCAGAAACTATCCCATCAAACTTGCTAATCACCAACTTACCTCTCCTACTGAGTAGTCCTATTCACAAACCACATCCACGCCTCATCCTTCAACAAAATCTCCATGGCCACCTCTGGCAAGGTAACCACCAGCTCCATTTCACTCTTCTTGACCCCGGGTCTAGAAGGCAACGCCAGCGCATGCGGAAAATACGACCACCTCCCCTGGACCCTCCTCACAGCGGGGGCGGCAGTTCCCCCATCAGCACTACTATCTTCGTCTAACAACTGTTCAGGAAACTTCCACTTCGCCTTCTTACCCAAAAACCCCCAGGTATTCACGCTAAAGTTCTGAGGCGGGTTAGAGTCCAGCCCCAACCCCAGCCTCCGAATATCAGGCATGGCACAGAAAAGCTTGGTCCGCGTGGAAACGTACTCCTCGTCGACCGTCTGATTGGCCCTCTGTATCTCTTGAGCGACGGCCAAAACCGTCGACGGATCATCACACGCGTACACGAGCGTCTGCGGGTTAGGAATGACGGTAACGGGTATGGCCACCGCGTTTCCGTAGTAGCTGTTGAGGGACTCGTTGCCGGAAAACAAACCTTTCGATCCCCAGTGGGCTGGGTTCCAGAACGTGGGCAAGTTCAGGGTGTAGAGGTTGCGGTCCTGGGGTAGGCAGGAAGCGATGCGAGCGCTGGTGGTGTGCGCCCAGGCCAGAGCGGAGAGGACAAAGAATCTGCTGACTCTTCCTGTGGCTGACTTGGCGCAGAGGGCGTCGAGTTTGTCCGTGTCGAGGATGAAGGTTCTGCCGATGGTTTGTCCGGGGTGCCTGGGCGGGAACGTTGCTTGCGTGGGACCGCTGGGGTTCTCGGCATCATTGAAGCAGTACTCTGGGCATTTAGCAAGAAGATCCTCGGCCAGTTTCGGGTTGTTGGATATCGTGGCCAACTCCTGGGTGGAAAAGATATCAAAGTCACAGTGTATCAAGATATCAAAAGTATATATTGGTCGCGTCTCGGGAAGACACTCCAGGGGGTAATCCCTGCAGGTGGACTCGCCGAGGAGCTCGAGGAAGGTGCTGAACGCGACTCCATCCGCGTACGAATGATGAAGATGAACAAAGAGAATGAACCCTCCCTCGATGAAGAGGATGCGGAGCTGCGCGACGGGAACAGGGTTGTCCCCGACCTCCAGCGGAGCAGAGATTGTGAACTCAGGGTTCACAAAGTTCGCAGCGGGAAACTCATCCCGTTCCAGCTCAGAATAGGACTTGCTAAAGGGTACGTTCAGGCGTGAGAATGGAACAGTATCGCCAGTCGTAATCTTCAAGTACACGGTTGATTCATCATCCTTCCCCTGACCGACGTGGAGCTTTCCAGCGAAATCGGGTCTCTGATAGGAAAGATTGTCGAGACTGTGAATGATGTGAGTCTGAATATCCGATTCGGCCGTCAATCGATCTGCTGGGTCTCTAGGAAAGCAAAGAGCAACCGACATATAGCCTCTCATGGCCGCCTGGTCCCAGGGAGCCAGTCTATACGTGGAAGTCGACATCTTGGTTGATTGTCGGCGGCTCACCTTACCTTGGTTGGTTAGTATAAACAGTTGGATGAGAATGTGATATTTTGTGTGTTGAAGTTGAAGTTGATATTATTTTTGATGATGATTGCACCTGCAAGACTAAGGTGAGGCTGTTATATATAGTCTTCGACAATGAGCCAACCGTGCAGTCTGTTCATGTCAATAATGAGGTCAATTAGATATGTCAGGCCTGGTTGTTGCTTTCTACAAAGCCTGTTGTCCAGATAATTGCATTGTTTTATGGATTTATAAACGGAACAAAGAAGGTTACAATACTGTTGTCCTGTTATACAAAGAAATTCTCGAAAGTAAATAAAGGAAGGCAAGAAGGCTTACTTACCACTAAAAGAAGAAAATCTGAAGGGTGGTAATAATGCTCTGTCAGGAAGTCTTCAAGCGTTGCTGCTGCACGTACCAGTGCAAAAATACACAAGACTGACTCGGAAATATGATATTCAAACCGGTACTTTAGTTTGAATTCGAGGACGGACTTGCTGCTACGGAAGAAGAATATATAGGTAATCCTGAGAAAACTATATATATAAAAAAGAATTTGAAGAATATTCAAATCCAGTACACAAGCCACAGACACCGGCAACAGTTTATAAGAGAAGCAAGTAGACTCCGCTGTGCTTCAGAAAAAAAGACTTTCAAAACTACGTCGAGCTTCTAACAGAGATGAAATCATCTCGTCTAATAAAACCTCTCTCTTTCTTTTCTCTCTCCAGGCTGTCTGTGTACTTCACTCTTACAAAGCAAACCTCAAGAATACCGAAAACTAAAATGTAAGACTAAAACGTAAACCTAGAACATGAATCGCGAATTCATCGTCTTTGAACTATAAAATCTCGTATCGTATCCCCCCCTCCCAAAAAGAATTATTATATACGATATACCCTCAAGTCCATGAACGTTTGACATCCATCCATCCCTTCCCTCACTGAATTCATCACCAGTACATACCCACGGACATCTGTTCATAGTTCACAATGTCAAAGAACGGGTCACGGTGTCAAGTACGAGGATGATAGGTAATATGCATAAAAGGCCCCTTCTTTTCCTTGAGAGCGCAAGACTTGAGTATACTATTTCGGATAAGAAAAAAAGAGAAAATAAATAAGGACTCGAATCGTTAATCTCGGGAGCCTAAAAGCCTCGTCCGGACTTACCGCCAATATCATACAATAAAATATGCCAAAAAAAAAAAAGAAAGAAAAAGACTTGGAACAAGCATCTGTCGATATCGTTGATGATTTTGAACCGAAATGGCTTCATATGGCTCTTATTATCCCCACAGCCAGCTGATAAACGAAACCCGTGTTACCCCAATGATAGTAGTGGCCGGATGTATTGGCATGATATTGCAATTGAAATCAAGGGACGATTTTGAAAAAAAAATGTCATGATACCCATGAGAGCGATAAACACAATGTTGAAAAGTAAAAATAAAAATGACACCAAAACAAGAAGTGCAATTCTGTCTATCTACATACACCCGTCATAAGTGCTAGCCTAGCCCCAACAAAAGGCAACAAAAGAAATGTGAAATGACAATTCAGCCACCACCCTAGACCAATACCATTCAACAAACAGCAAGATACCAGACAGAATCCAACGGGTGTGTATCCAATGCCACGTGGGGTATTTACCGAATGAAAAACACAAAAAAGGAAGAAAAAAAGCCAACGAGTGCCACGCCACGGCGGCCACGTAAACGAACCACTGTGAATGTTCGTGCAACCAAACGCCAGTTACATGCTCACAAGAAGAAAAAAAACATTCAGTCCCCCTTTTTCCTTATAAACAACTCCACCAGCGTCCTCTGCCTCTCCTCCATCACCTTTCTGTCCTTCTCTTTCTCAACATTTGGTCCTCGACAAATCACCGTGCCAAAAACCTCTGCATACTTTCTCTCCTTCGCCCTCCGTTTGTTCAAAGCAATAACAGCCTTGGCCGCTGCGGCATCTGCCGTCCCCCGCCGAAAACCTATCGACTTGCGGAAAGCCCCAAATCCACCACCACTGCCAGCGTTGGCACTTTGTTCGTTTTTGATGGCTTCCAAATCCTTCTTAGTCACAGGAGCCAATTCAGAGACCGTCCGCCCCAAGCTGGTCGTGATAAACAAAAAGGAAAGTTGATGGTACGGGGATTCTTGTAGCACGTCGAGAATGGTACCCTTGTCCGCTTCATTTGTCGATTCCGAGGCCGTCACACCTTGAACAAGTGCAGGTATGCCCATTCCCTCAATCGTCTTCCAGGATGCTGTGGTAACAACCCCATCGGCCAGGCTGCGCAGAAAGAGCACCAAGACTTCTGCTACTGTTTCGAACCGTTCGGCTGACGGTGTTTCCGGGGAGAAAGATTCCAAGATCTCTTGACCTTGGTCTAAAGCGTCGATGAGACTCGTCACCCGAGAATTACGAGTTTCCTCGTCTGTTACTTGCCACGCGGCCTCATCAAAGGGCCACCCCGGCGCAGTTGGAACCTCGCACTCCTCAAGCATGTGCTCGTCAGCCAAAACCCGATCCGTGAGTTTGTCAATGGCCTGTGCGAGAGCCAAGAGCTCCCGGGGAGCGGTAACGCAAGGACTCGTATCACGAGGAATGGCAGAAAGTGTCCCGTTCTTCTCAGCCATAGATTTTGCAAAAGCTCTAATCCCACATTCAGGAACCCGAACAAGGTCTTCAACAGAACGCCCGATGCACGTCGGACTCCAAGTTGCGCGTACTGGTATGAAGTGGTCTCGGCCCTCTTCAACACGGAGAACTAAAACCTCATCGAGACAGGCTTTTCCTTCGTTCAGTCTCCTAGCGTGACCAATATCACTAACAAATGCCTCTACCACTGCGATGACCGTTTCGCCTGGTTCAAGGGTGACCTCCTTCTCAAGAGTCGAGGATTCAGCGCCGCCAGCCACCTCAGGACGGACGAATGTCGTTGTCAACCATTCTACTGATTTGGAATGACTAGGACTGTCCGGTGCGGGCTTCTCCACAAAGGAGAAAGTCGCTGGGGCTCCGCCAGTGTTGGCTAAGGTCATGGTGTACATCTCTCTTTTCCGGAATTTAAGATCACCAAAGTCAATCTCCACTTGGTCAGGGCCGGATTTGCTTTGTGACTGGGAGGTTTGGTGTTCAACAACAATGGTAATGACTGGTCGGCCTTCGTTCTCAACTCGATCGAGCTCACGAACGACTTCGGCGTGCACCATGGCTTTGAGTTCCGAGTCCACAGCATCGTAGTCGATGGTAAAGATGGAGGTAAGAGGCTTGTGATCCGACGATGTTATCCGCTGATGGGAGGTGTAGAGATCAAGATGTAGGCCATCGGCAGACTCCACACAGGTCTCCTGTTCGTCACCATCATCTCCCTCGTCATAATCGTCGTAGGCATTGCCTGTAGAGCCAGGCTGTTCGTCGCCGTCATTATCGGGATCATAGGAAAAGAGGACATCTTCATCTTCCCCGGCCTGCTCCATGCCTTGAGCCTTCATCTCCTCGTCTCTCTTCCGGAGCTCCTCTTCCTCCTTGACCTTCTTCTCAAAATCCTCCTTGTGCTTGCGGGTACGATAGAGAATCCGATCGCACCAGCTGGGAGGTCGACGTTTCTCACTCGAGTCGAACAGGTACACCGAACCTACGTCATACTTATAGGATGGTAGGAAGGTTATCGGGCCCTCCCGCCAGCCGTCTTGGAAGAATTCGCTCTTCATTAGCCGCCTTAGTTGATCATGTGGGAGCAGTGAATCGAGAGTGGTTTGCAGCGAAGTAGGGTCCTCACTCGGATCAAGTGGAAACTCGTCCGGGTCCGGGAGATGGTTTATTGAATCATCGTCGGCCACCTCCTCCGCAGCTTCACTTCCCTTGCAATCAACAGGCCTATCCGCCGTCTTGTCATCAACGGTGCCCGAGGACTCTTGAACAACAACCCCTGAACCTTCCAGCGAGTCTTGCTGGCGGAGGTCCTTCTTGGACGGGTCATACTCTCCTCGTACATGAAGCGTAAGAAGCCGTCGGATCTCGTCACCGGGAAGATGGTCGAGACGGGAGTTCAGGTCACCGAACCAAAACGCAACGTCTTCGTCACCAATCTTGCCCTTGTCGTCTTCCTCCACGCCCCCAATCTTGATGGGCTCAAAGCGAGCATATGTCTGGATCTGCTGAACCTGCCAAATACGGTGTGCAATATAGGACTTATCAACACCGCTGGCCAAATGACAATTGACAAACAAGAGGTTTGTCGCATCGCCCAAAAGAATCCGACAGCACACTGCTCCCTTATTGCCTATATACCCACCAACAGCGCCTGCCGAAACGGTGGTCGTACTGACATTGCCAACAAGAGGAAATACCTCGGGTGAGGCGTAAACCAACAGTAGTAGTCCTGCAAGACGCTCCTCAGCAACGAACTTGTACCCTTCCGGTAAGCCTGCCTCCAGCGCTGCTTTCCACTTTTCTTCAACCAGTGTGTCCTTGAACGAGTATCCCCACGGTAAATTTGGTAAATATTGTGACGGGGCTGTGAGTTGGTTGACCTCTTGAAGACCGAGAACGTAGAGACCGATACCATCATGGTCGGCACTTGCTGAAGCAGACTTATTGGTACTATCGAGACCTTGACCATCCACGAACCACCTGGCCAGGTCTTTATCCGTGCCAGGACAGGCCGCGACGTTCCAAGTTCCAATTTTTACCCGTATTCGACGTCGGCGAATGTATTCGGAACGGCGTGCGCGCATAGCCCTGTGTAGCGAGTGCGGATTTGCGGAGGCAAGGTCGACGGGTTCCGACGACGCCGAATTGGCCAGAGGAGGGGGTTCCGAGGTGTCCATCGTTATTCGAGAGGAGATGTCTTAGGGAAATGGTTTTCGAACTTTTAGAATATCTCGCGTCGGTGGGTATGTGGTGAATAGTGTGCGAGGTTTCGACATGGAGGATGTAATTCGCAATTTGGCCAACTTGAGAAGCAATATCCGGCCACGGCTCTATTTATGAAATGAACCGCAGTATGCACAGAGAAGACAAGAGTCAAGTATATACACGGAGTGGCAAAGAAAAAGGGAAAATGAGTCTGCCGTGGAAGGACGGTGTCTGTCAAAGGTGCCGCATATTGGAAGTTGTTTGGGATTTTAGGTCAGCCCGAGAAGTTGGATGGATGAAGGTTCAGAGGTCGAGCTCCGGCCGGACTGACTTGTCTGGACTGCCGAGTGCATCAACGAACGCCGAGCAGCCCAATAATTAGGTGGGGGAGATATGACGCAGGGAAATTCAGCACTGGACATGGGCCACTTTCCACGCTTATACCCTAACCCCTGGAGACAACTAACAAGGGTCCAACCCACCTTTGCGGGGCTGGGTTGCCAGCCAGAGCTACCTTACCTTAGCTTCGTCGCGAGAGAGCTCGTGCGAACCTGAATTTGCACAAGTCTGTCTGCATCGTCAACTCTTTCACCTTCAGTTCTCCCTGATCTCCCCTTCAATAGCCCGAGCGATAGAGCGTGTGGTACCGATATACGGCTTCAATAAATTATCTCGTACACCGGTTATCCCGAGTACAAATAAATCCCCGCAGTTCACAGTGACTTCTTGTTTCTGTCGTCCGACCTGCAACTTTCCGACATTTGGAGACTCGGCAGCAGGTGGCACTGGCAGTCACTGCGCAACGCCCACAAGTTGAATTCTCTGGAATCTTTAATTGTTTGCTCCTGACTCGAAACACGATGAGTCGACCAACTCCCCGAAAGTCACGGCACCGCCCCCAGCCAAGTTCGGGCCGCCAACAGATCCAAGCCTCAGACTACGAATCCGACACGGCATACTACATGGAAACTCGCGACATGGCACCGCAACCACCTTCGCAAACACGGTCCGACATGGAGATCAACCTCAGTGTTCTGCGACGCCACGACCCCACGATAGTCTCAATCCTAGCCATCGCCGCCAACGCTGTCATCTACACGTTTCTCGAGACAACAGGCGGCTGGGACAAGCATGGTGTCGAGGGAACAATGTTTGTCTGCGAGCAACAACCTTTGGTGGGACCCCTCAGGCAGCCAAGACCTCAGGCATGTGTATTTATTTTAAACCGACGGGGGATGAACAACCTTGTGCTCGACTTGTCCAGGGTGATCAATTGCGAGGTCGCCGAGGAGCTCCTTGTGCTTCGCCTTGAAGAGGGGTACTCGCCAGACGGCAGTGGGGTTGATGATGGTAACACGAGCGGAATGAAGGTTCTCGGTATCTGGATGCACTCTGACGATACTCGACCGCGGGAGACAAACATGGAGATGATCCAGACAGCCTGGCTGGAGGTGCGGAAAGCACCGATGGCAGCTCCCATAGATGAGAACGCTTCCGTGGTGGAATCCCAGGTTGGAGGCGTGGCCCTGACTGGTCCCGTTGCAGGGAGACAGTTGAACATACAGGATCTGTTTGGGCAGCAATAGGAGTAATGAAGGGGCAATGATACCCAGGAGTTCTTACGATGGAATGATATTCACATGAGTCAATGGCAACTCAACTTATTTTTTGTCCTCCCCAAGTGGCCTTTGTCTTTTGAAGCACTGTGCAGTTTAGGGTTGAGTTTGCACTGTATCACTACCTGACATTTCCGCCCCATGGCACAGTACCTACTTTAAACTCACAAGTCAAAACACCAACGCCTCGGAATCGCAGAAATGGCAAAGCGATCCAAAAACGCATCAGATGCCACCCAACACGCTGTTTTCCAGGACGAGTTAATATCGGAAACACTGCAAACACAGCTTTCACTAGTATCCAAATTCCACCAGTGGTTACAACAGCATATAGATGGCGACAGAGATTACCAGGGAATCGTTTCCGCGGTGAAAGGTCACATCGATTCCTATAAAGAATGGCTTCTCGCAACTCAGAGTGACTCAAAGAAGATTTTCGATACGCTTGTATCCTGTGGGATTAGTACCACAATTGATGCCGCGCCAGGAGGTGTTTCGAAAATCATTGTCAGCGGGCCAGGAGTCGGCAAGGCCATCGCGATCGAAGCAATAGATGATGAGAGGGCCAACTATATCCTAGGCGTACGTTTAAATAGTTTTCTTTTTATTCCGCATTGCTCTTCTTTGGCCTAGCAGCTGACTCTGTATTTGACGACAGGAGAAATACCTGGGGTACATGACCAAGATGGTCTGTGTTCAGTGTGAACTGTTGTCTGATAATCATGTATACTAACATCCTGTCCACTAGTGTTCCGCTTTTTCTGATGCACAGCATTCATTACAGTCATTGTTGAAAATGGCGCATGATGTGGTGACGGAGAGGGCTCAATTAAGGTACGGATCACTCTTTCTGGTTACAAAGAGTATTGATCTTACATAAATTTAGCCACCCCGCAGAGAACACAGTCCAGACTCATATTCGCCGCCTCAAGGACTACAACGACATCAAGGATATCGGACAGCAGCTGATTGGCCTCATCGCTGAGAATCGTGGGGTTCCGATCGGAGGGTTATACGAGGAGGGACAATATGGCGTCACGGCGGATGACTGATTCACATTTCTGGACACCAATCGAACAATCAATTTTGAGGATTAATTCATTTTCCCAAGTCTCTTGAAATCTGACTTTTCTCCACATTCCACACCTTGCTTCCAGTGGCAGTCCACCCAGACGCTAGCCCTGAACGCAAGCCTTGAATGCATTTCCAGAAGCGCCGGTATGCGTGATGAGAAGGTCAAATGCTCCCTTTGAGTCGAAGATGACCCTATCGGGTCCAGGGGAGCCGCCAGTGTAGACGCTGCCGCTGGACATGATGGGGTATTCATACCAGGGCTTTGCCGTGGGAAAATTGAAACCCTCATAGTTGTTATACTGATGGGGGTAGCTGTCTAAAAAATAGTTAGGCCAACACTGATCCCAAACCATGAGGAAAATACAATGGATTCTTACTGATGTTTGAACCAGCTTTGTACAAGGTGTAGCCCTTATTCAGAGCGGCAGTGATTTGGGTCGTTTGGTAGCAGACAGTTCCGCAAGTGTAGGCGCAGGCCCTCGCCTCCAGTTGCGAGTCGCTCTCGGCTGGTTGAACCGGTGCTGCTGACACGGCAACAGCCGCAAGGACGGCGATGAGGGCGGAAAAGATCTGTCAGAGTCAGCGATCTGCTTTTGAAGGGAGTCGGGTCGTGAGCAGTGAGTGTTCCCTTACTCTGACCATTTTTGCAACCTGAGACGATCCCGAACACTAGAGTCAACTGCGAGAGCTGCTGGCGACCTGAGAGTGTTGGTGTGTTCTCATCTGAGGAACAAGCCCGTACTTATAGCCTGCAATCACCAAGGTGAAACCACCCCAACACAACTAGTAACATCGGATGATCACAACGTCGATATCGTCCGCGAATGGAAGGTTCTACACCTCACACGAGTACAAATCTAACCTTGTCTTTCGGTCACCTCCGGCTGTCTTGTGTTTCTTATCAACCGCAAAACTCCGCGGATGTCCACTTTCATCACCGAGAACATTGGGATGCAAAACTCCAATCCCATGAATGCAGACAAGACCCGAGTTTGTTCAAAGGTATGTACATTACACCCTCGGTACATCTGTTAGTGCGGAACTCTTTGCTAAGTAGGCATTCCAGACAATAGGTAAGCAGATCGTCAAGAACGTAGGTAAGCATGCCTTCTTCTTTAAGCAAAAATAAGCCTGGTTTCATGAAGATCATCAGCAAAGTTCACTTCAGATTTCGGCAAGTCCTCCTCTAACAGACGTTTAGTACATATCACATCGGCAACTTGATACAGACATGGAACTACTGGTGCCACCACGTTCCCTCCATCCCAGCCAGGAGTGGTGACAACCCCGATATCTTTCGAAATCGAAGTCCCCATCCCGTGTGGGGTAAGCACACTTTCTCACCTAGTGTAACATTAGCACACCGCACGAGTGGCACTCGTCCCAACTTATTGGTTCAAAGTGCCAAGTTGGCGCCTTCTTTAGCGCCGGCAGATCTGCATTTCTATTGAAACATTCCAGGGGTAGGGAGAACAAAAGGAAAACCACGCATTCTCTCAAAAGGCGTTGCGCAACCCCTCTCCCTGGCAAAACCGCACTTGGAAAAAGGAGCTTCCTGGTTTGGACAAGGGTGTGCATACAACTACGCTGAGAGCGGGTGGTTTATCAAGATTCATGGGGGGGGTTCCCGTCCATCCTTATCAGATTCTTTTTGATGACACCCAGCTTGGACATGAATTTTTCAAGAGAAAATGTGCAAGAATTATCAGAAATGGTTATCAGATTTGGGATTGTGTAATCGTCGGAATTTTTAGGTAAATAGGGAAGAGCGGAGGATTCCGGCCATCATTAAAATCTTCAAACACAAACACATCCCGCGGGGTGCACAGAAGATGATGAGATTGGAAGGTGCTCGCCGCAGCCGGGCCGCCGAGGGTAGGTATTACCTTACACTGCTTCTGGTACATATGTAATCATTCCAAGGAATGTTTCTGGGGGTCACTTGAACTTAGTACATGCTACTGCAACAGGGTTGTATACAATCCATACATTGTTGATAAATCACGTAATCGATCCCTCTTTTGCGAGTGAGAGAAAGTCAAGTACGTACGTGCGTGGGTAGTCTCAAGAAAGAAGTGGTGAATGAGGGAGAAAAAGAGAATGGGGGCAATCTTATTATAGACATCCTCAATCAAAGACCAGACCAACCCACCACCAACTCGATGTCCGTTTTCAACCTCGGTCTGTAACTTACCCAACTCCCACCACAAGTCCGAGACAGTCTCTGCAAGTGATACGATACCATCTTGCCCGGACTCTAGTCAGTCAACGAGATAAACCATTTATCTGCCCCTGTTATTAAAACCTCCTTTAATTTTCCTACCAACTACGTAGTTATCCTCCGAAAGCAGCAGAACATACTCCTCCACCGCCTCCGCCAGTTCCTTCTCGATTCGCCCCATCTTCTTCTCGGTGATGCACTCCAGACAGGCGACGTTGGTGAAGCGCTGCGTGTCGTGTGTGTAAAGAGTAGAGTGTATTCAAAGTAAGTAGTATTTTGGCATTTATTGCATCCATCTTTTCCCGGCATAAAAACAGGAGGTGTTTGGAATCAAATGATGGGTCTCTGCCGATTATGTTGTCGGGACTTTTTGACAGTGATGAATCATGTGGGTGTAAATTTTGAAGCACATAGAGATCATAGATTCGTAGAGATTAATTCAGAGTACCAGGTAAAGTATGGTTCAAGTTCTGTTTCTGTGGTAGGTACTTAATATGTGACTGTATGTGTTGGGGGCTTCTCGATGCGAGCAAGAATGCTGTCAGTAGGAAGTTTTTGTTGTTGTTTTGCTGGAGAAAATCAAAAATAAAATATGTACGTATAAATAAATATCATGTATGTACATACTACTTCTACACATCCTGAACATGGTGCTTGGTTGGCCCCCTATGAAGGCTCTCTCTCTCTGCGCGTCTTCCAGTCCCGTTTCAAAATTCTTCGCCTCATTAGTGTTGTTATCATTTGAATCGTATCTTCTTTAGATAAAAAACTGCGAATTCCGCTTCACTTTATCTTTCTCCAATTCAGCAACCTTTTGTTAGTTACAATCTATCATTCGAATAGATGTAAACGGGACTAAAAGCACTACCGGTAGCTCTGCTCTGCCCGACTCGCCATCAAGTTACATGCCCTACCTTCCATGCCCTCCTCCGTCCACTGGGAGAACCGGCCAGCACCTACAGAAGGCTACCTATATATATCACTTCCCGCACGGCAACTCCCAACCAATACCAATACACCACGCAGACAAAGGAATACGTGTGTGGTGTAGCGGTCTGGCCACTGATGGTTAGCTAAGAGACAAACATCGTTCTCCCACAGCGTCTGGAGGGGGTCTGCCAAAAAGCCCGAGGACCCCCCGAGTTCGAATCAGGCGACGGGCACTTAATCGTAAAAACTCGTGAGAGGGTTTTTCGGACCTGACTACCTAGATAGTCGGGGAGCTTTTTGACTTTTTTTTCTTTTTTTCTTTCTGAATCGACAATAAAAACAAATTTATATCAAGAGAGAAAGAAAAATCATCTACCGACCTTATATGCTAGCTGAAAAAGTTCAGGGCTTTAACCCACTGTTTAATTTAAAGACATGTGTACAATCGAAGTTGCCTTTATAATCATCTGTTCTGCTACACTTTTTCCCTCTTGCCCCTCCGTCCCCATCATTATTTTCGTTCTCGGTTTGTGACCTCACAGGTCTGCCGAATGGAAATGAAAGCGACATCGTCCAAGACGGAGATACTCTTTGTAAATGGTATCTCTCATCTGGCGAGGGGAGGCGCATAAACGGGAATTAAGACTTTATACTATCATAACAAAACACGAACATCCCTAATCTCATCTCATATGCTTTTTTTTTTTTGTGCCCATCATCATCCATTTCTCTATTCTTTCAATTAATCATGCTCTGACCACACTTCCGTCTTTGTTTGCCGCCACCAAAAAAAATTCGTGATGATTTTACATACACCTGCCAATTGCGAATCCAAGGAACCAAGTCTTCCGCATCTACATACATAAGCGTACGTCCCCCCCCTTGGATGCAACCCACCACCTGAATCCCCTGCGTGGTAATCAGCAGTGCCAAAACATTTCCACCAATCAGTGCCCCAGCACACAACTCACATGCTCCAAAACATGAGAGCACCAAGTCCAACGCCCCCCAGTGAAATTTTGGTAGCGAAGGGGGAAAAAAAAAACAAGAATCATAATTTATGCAGCAAGACAAGAATCAAAAGACTTTTTCAAGATATGATTTGTATGTTCAAAGAAACTCCCAATTATTAAGGGAGTTTCAAAAGTATTCAAGATATTTACAAGAAGGTTGTGTAAATGCCATAAGAAACCCCCAACGGCGTGCAACCGGTGGATGATGCTGCTCATGGATGCGATGTATGCCAGACGTGCCATGCTCTAATGCGTAGGTAGAAACCCAAGATAATTGTCCAAAAGTTGCGACTCAGTCTGCTTATACTTAGCAGGTGAAGACGGAAGGACCAGGGACCTTGTAGTTGGTAACGGGAGGCCAGTAGATGCTGATCTTAACTCCGGGGTCAGATCCCTAATCATTAGTTAGTACATGATTATCACAGTTTTGCTCGGGCTGTATTGACAACTTACAGAGTAAGCACCGGGGAAGCTGACGGTGGAAGAAGGAGTCTTGGTGCCGGTGCCGCCAACAACGTTAATTTGGGCGCACTCCTGGTAGAACTGAGCACCGGGATAGTTGCCAGCGCCGTGAAGGGCAATCATCTCAGCGCGGAGAAGGTATTGGCCAGGCGCAATGCACTGGGGAATGCGGATGGTGTGGCGGCCCTTTCCATTGATAACCTTCTCGGTACCCCAAACGCCGTTGTTGAAGCCATCCTCCTGAATCTTGAACCAACCGCCGCCGACACCGGAGTCGCTGGTGGCGTCGTTGACCTTCTTGAGGTAAGCGAGGGTAGGACCCTTGTGGCTGCTGTCCATGATGTCGTTGGGAGAGTCGCCAGTGGTCGAGAGCATGTAGCGCCAGATGGCAGTTACGTCCTGGCCAGCCTGTACCGTGATGACCTTGGAGGTAGGGTTGGTGGGGTTGGGGGGGCCGTTGCAGGCAATGGAGTTGGAAGTCACATCCTATTGAGAGAGGACTCGGTCAGCAAAACTAAAGACTGAATCAGAGAAAGGATCACGACATACCTCAACAGGACCATTGTATGATGGAACTCTGACTCCGTTACCAACTCCCTGGTTCACTCCACCAACTTCAAGAGAAGAGAAGATGGTGTGAGCGCTGGCGGCGCTGGCCAAAACGATCGGGGCAAGAACCTTCATGTTGACTTGGAAATAATGTGCTCAGAAATGCTCAGTCGATGCCTGATGAAGATTCTGACCGATGGGAGCAAAGGGTATCGAGTTATATAGTTGATCTCACATGATCGTGTAGGCGCATCGCAGCGCATCGCGGTAAGTGACGCTAGTTTGAACCACGTCCCGGGGTGACAGGCGCGCGGAATCTGGGGAGCGTCGTCCAAGACTCCAAGGCGGTCGTCTTCCCGATCTTTGATGCAACATCTCGGCGCCAAGGCCGAGTTTGGGCGGTGGCTCCAAGCCCGGAACGGAAGCTGATGGACGGACGGAGGAACGGGCTCCGGTCTTTTTAATTTCGAGAGTTCGGCAGCCTTACCGATAGTTCCTAGAGCGGGCGAGCCAAGCTTCTGGGCCCTCGTCAGCTGTTCCCCTGGTTCCCGGTTTCATGCCCCCCATCTTCTCTTGATGGAGGAGGCGCTCCCGTGGAAACTGGAGACGACATACCAATCGTCATGCGTCTTCCACTGATCCTGCTGCTTGACGGGCGTGGCTCCCGCAGTGCGAGTCTGGGGGCGCTTGAGGGTTATGTAATCTCGGTGTTTCTGATGGTGCAGCTGTGGGTGTGGGTTAAAATTTCAGGAAAGGCGAGCCGCCATGGAGGCCGGCTCGCGATGACGGCATCATGCTGGCCTATTCAGTTTGCTTGGTTTGTATCATCTGAAATATTGGTCAATATCGGGCCGCGCAAGCCGAGCAAGAAAACATACCTGCACAGCCTTGCTCCAAGAACTTGGCAATGCCTTTTTGTGTTGTTGATGTGATTTTGTTGTGGTGTTGAGTCCGCAAGATATAATTGCGGCATAGGTATTGCTGTGGGTCATCCCCAGACTGTTCCCACGAGGTCGTCGATTATAAATTAACCATTCAGTACAGAGATGAGTCTAGCGGCAATGCAATTCTTGGTACTTGGGACCAAGCCGGTAGTATTCAACGGGTCGATATTGCTATTCATTTATAAATGCCGCGAGGGTTCAAGCGATGACGGTGGGGTTTTGGGGGCCTTGCGAGTTCCCGCAGGTTTTGAGAGACAACCTAGAGGAACAGCTTCCATTTTTACGATTGGTCGTCATTTCATCATCCTCTGTTCCGCTGCACCAGACAGCGCCTCCCAATCAGTGATTTTAGTCAATAGATCATATATTTTTAGGTCATCATTGACAGCACAATAGTCTCGATGTTTATGAATTATGCCTGAACAAGTCCGCATATTACCGTCTTGGAGAGGTTCCTCAAGCTGTCTGACAGCTTGCCTTTCTTTTAAGAGGACGAGGTCCTTTTTACTTACTCCTTTTCTTTTCACTTGCTTACTTTATTTAGGAGGCATCGCCAGCATGGTAAAGGATATACAGTCCAGGGAGACTGTCATGTATTTGTGGGTAAATAACCCTGGCTTATGTATTTTATCTTTGCCTTCAATGAGAGAGACAGTCTCTTTTAACTTGATCACCAAATTAACCAACTTCTCTGGGGTTCCTTTTTTTTTTTTCGCTCACTGGACCAATTATCTTTTTGGGAATCTGACGTGTCGGGAAGCACACGGCGCACCCAGCAGAGCTGAAATTAATTCTGGTACCTCCAGCTTCAGAGCGACTGTATTAAGGCCATACAGCGGGATGATAGTGCTAAAGATATAAACGCTGAAAAGGGGGCAAAGCTATAGGCTCTGGCTGACGTCCTTTATTAAGTAGCTAGAGATAGCAGAGGCAATTCCTGTTTATTTTGTATTCTTTTTAGCAATATACGAACAGAGTAATCTAACACCGGTGGCCTGTTATTAAAGCGGTCGCTCCGTCGTTCCGAAGAGCATAGAAGAAATATTACTAAAAACTAATAGAAAACTCGCGAATACCCTTGTCTTTGTGAATAAAAATTCTAAACCCTATCGGTTTACGGCAAGCAAACCGTGGACTCGGACTTTAAGGGGTTGGAGGAAAGTGTCGATGTTGCTTTCGAGGAAGTTGATACACAAGAGGCAGTATGTATGGCGGAATTTTAGTAACGGGAAGGACGACTAGGGATTGTCATAAGAATCATGCATGGAGATAAAGCACGAAATCTCTCTGATTCGTCAAATAACAACTTCATCCTGTAGCTACCAAATCTCAAGAATATTCCAAACCCAATACCTCCGATCTCATCCTTCCAGTAACTGCAATTATTTCCTTCTTTACTAGGTTCACAACTTGGATCCCTTCCCCTTCCCCTGCTCCGCCCTAGTAGCATCCCCCCCACCCCTCTTCCCCCCAACAGCCGTACGATCCGACGACTCAGGAATTGGCCGCGTAGTCTTTGGGAAATCAAGTGACTCCTGAGATTCCCCTCGGGGAGAAGGGTTAGAGTCGTTTGTTTCGGCTTTTAAGCTGACTGGGTCCCCTAGCAAAGTCGGATTGGCATCTTTGCCGTGCAGCTTCTCGGCTGCGAGCTGGCGAAGGGGTTTGTCGTTGTTGTCCTCTTTCGTCGTGTTGTTGGGTGCCATTTTTGATGATGTTTGAAGTGTCTAGAACTCGATTCGATGTGATTCGATGGTTTATCCAATGAATTTTTCAATCAATTGCGAAAGGTAAAGAATATCAATGTGAACAGAAACTGCTGAAAGGATATGAAGGGGTGCTTTTGAATGAAATGTTTGTCTTCCACTAGAGAAGCCACTAGGAGAAAAAACTGAGTCGTTTTAGTTGTGCGCCTGATGTCGGCTCTGTGATGAAGGTTTAGGTCGGTCTTATAGACAATGCAATTAGCTCATGGGGCTTGGATTTTAGGGAAGGATGGGGGGTAGTTTAATTCGAAAGCTCAAATAGATCGATGAAAAATGTGGTTCAAAATAAAATCAGTGATGTCATATAGCGATCATTGATAATTTTTCTCGATCATTAAAAACTAAACAAAGGATATCAGTATCCTGATTAAACCCGCTAGATCGCTTTCCCAAATATCCCAAAAAATGCTCATCTAAATTCTCATATCTCTTATTGACCAACAGATCCCCATGTCCATAATGTCAAAGCAAATCTCAAGCAATTGCCTCCATCTGATAAGGCTTCATCTCGGTGTCCACTTTTTGGCACGTCACATCCCTCCTCGAGTAGATCTCGCCAATGGTCCAGTTGGGGTTCTGATAAAACGTCTGGTCGCAACTCAGCGTCAAGTTGACCGCCCCGTAACCAGTGAAAAAGATTGGATACTGCTGATCCAGATCGCAAGTCCAGGTCTGATTTGCCCTCAGCTCGCCGGTCGGCCGGTTAAAGTCAAACTTGGTGGTGCCGTGCCTCCCAGTGTCGTTGCACGCGTATGGGATGGTTCCGTAAAAGAAGTCGTTGATTTGGCTGCTGGCGGCAGAGCAGCTCACGGTTGACTGGTCGGCGGGGTTCGACAGTTCAAATGAGGAGTACCCCCACGAGTTCTGATGGGCAGGCGTTGAGAATATGTAGTTGGCGTGGAAGTCAAAGGATTTAACGGTCCATTTGAAGTCTTTAAAGGACGTCTCAGAGCATTCGGATCTGCGGCTGAGGGGGGATGCCGATGCTATGATAGGGAGGAGGAGGGCGACGGTGGCGGTGGTGATGAGATGCATCTTTCGTGAAGTGATTAAGAGTGTTCCACTTTGATTTAATGGTTGATGAGGGGATAGGGTAATGGGTGTAAACTTAACTTACCCGGGGAATAGCTGACCATTTATATTCCCATCCCTTGACTCAAGCAAATTTTGAGGAGCCCCTCTTTTGGCTCGATCCCACCTCGTAAAAACAACATCAACGGGCAGGCTTTGGAGTTGCACTCTGCCTCCATTGGCCTCCAAAAGTGGGCTTAGGGCTGCAGATCCCCTCTGTGTGCAAGGTCAGAAGTCGGTGTGCTCTGTGCTGTGGGACCCGACCCGAAGGTCAAGCAGGAAAAAGTTACAGGATACACAACCGGAACCACGTGGAAGCATCAAATTGAGGGAAAAGAACATGAGAGGCATCCACCCGTGCTCGTATTTACGTCACTCAGATTCTTCACTCGGAGAATCCGCAAGTGAGGGAGTTGAAGTAACAAACCGCTCGGGGCGGGGCAACTGATTCTGAGTGGAAGTGAGTGGCTGAACCGGATCGCTACTTCCGCACGAGCTGTTGCCGGCTTGGCGTTCCCGTTCCTTTTGCTGCTGCTTCTTTTTTTTTTTTTTTTTAGGAAAGAAAAAAAGCATTTTTTGCACTTTACTATTGATCGTATTCTTTCGGTTTCCTCCGATGAGGCCAGGACCCTTTGCCGTGGCCGACCACGAGCGGGCCAGCCAGCCAGCTCACGAGGGGATTCTTCGGATGCAAGCACTGCCACATCATTCTTCCTCACTTTTGGAACGTTGCTTTCAACGCTGTAACAGACAGTCACAACGGACACTGGGGACGACTGATCGATCATTCTAGAATCAAACAGTATTGACAAACAAGAAAAGCCCCTCTGGTATGTATTTATTATCCTGACAACAAGAGATTCCTATCCACTACTCGGAATCCGACCCATGGTCCCATGAGCCTGGAAGCGCCTTGAGCCCTATAATTAATTGTCAGCTACCCGCATTTTTTCTTAATCAACAGCAGAATGATAACTTACATCCGTTGACGTTCTCGTCAACGACGGTTGGGACGGTGCACTTATTCCCATCCGCAATGCTTTGCGTCTTCAGAGTCGGGCAGTTGACGTAGCACGGAGAGTCCATCGCTCTCTGCAAAGAGTCGTCCTTCCAACCAAACATGTAATCGCCGTGGGAGCCAAACCCAGTAGTGTCATCCATGGACCAGACAAACGGCTGCGAGCCATCCTCTGGCCAATCCTCCTTGTTGTTGAACTTCTTGGTGTCCCAAATAACCTCGTACATGAGTTGGGGCACCCTGATTGGGTGCGAGGCAGGGCATGGGCCCCCATTCTCGAAGGTGCCCGTCTCGGGGTACGACATGTGCTAGAAATCGTGGCCATCAGCTAACCGTCCCTAAATGTGTCCTTGGCTAACTTACCGATTGATGATCCGGGCTATCGAGGTTCTTGCCGTCCCAGCACGTGGGGAAGCGCACGTTGGACATGATACCGTACGCGCAGGGCTCTTTGGGGAAATTCATACTCTCTGGATAGCGCGTACCAGCGTCCTTCAGACACGTGTAGGTAATCTGGCGGTACCTGTTTGCCTGTACCTTGCTTCGGTACGACGCCTCACCCACGAGCATGCGGAAGCCTGTCTTGAAAGCAGTCACCTTCGAGGTCTGCTGGTAGTTTGCCAGCCCGTCTTGCTATGGCAGGAGTCAGATGACAGTGTGAGCTGAGCTGGCTTAAGTGATCTTCACATACCATATAGTACACTGTCATGCCACCATTTGATCCCTCAAATCCGACGTTGGGAATCTGGGGCACACGGTGGTAGGAACCATTTCGGGCTTTGAAGAAGAGAACTGCTGTCCAGTAGTTGGAGAAGTCTTCGGAGAACCTATGAAATGTTAGGACCTAGTAATCGGAATTAAAACTGCGAATTCGAATCGTACTGGCACGTGGTGCAAGTCGCCTTCTCCGCAATGTCACCATCTTCGGCTCTCATGGAGATGTTGAAGGCATTCTATCCCGTTGTCAGTCGTTTTACTCGCCAGCGACATACAAAAAGAGCCACTTACGCCGCCGATAATCTGATGGAGATGTGGCGAGGGAGCCACTCCGGGATTGACCAACGGGTCAGTTCGTTCAACAACAAGCTGGGAGCAGCCGAAGCGGAGCAACGCTGAGGCAGGGGCTACGAGAGCCAGAGCCGTAAGTGAGTTCAGATGCATCTTGTTCAGCTTCTTGGCAGAAGAGAAGGAGGTTTGGGTCAAAAGAAAGTCTGAAATGAATCAAGGGGGAAAAACCTTGCAGAAACAACCTCCCACCCTACGTCTTTATTCATGTGCCCGACCTCCACGTGTCTGCTATAAGTTTTCCCCCCCATGCGACCCGGGAGTTGGCACGGGAAGAATGACATATATTCATCTCGCGCTGATCAGCGTTTGTCGTATCTCAAATCTCGGCCCGCTTGATTGTCCAGACAAGGATCGAGATAGACGACTGGCAATGAGGCAGGTAGGCTGTGGCGTCGGCAACGTTATTAGACACGTGGGTACTCTCAGAATTAGAGGGGCGCTTCAAATTTTGGCCTTTAACCCCCCCAATTGCCGTGTGTCCAGAAATTTGTTTTGCAATTTATTTCACTTTATACCCACGGGTCATAGATATTTCCCGTGAAACGAAAACAAAAAACCCGCATACCAAGGAACGAGTTGACTTTTTCCGGCCTTGGGGGAGCTTCGAGATTATCGTTGCTTTGAAGGTCAATCCTTGGCATTTCAATGTTGGGTGTCTTGAAGAATTCTAATCATGGCACTTGCATTCTTATTATCCTCTCCCAGCTCTGAAATTCACGCATAAATGTGATGATGCTTCTTATCGCTGATCTTGGATGGTTCACACTGCTTTCATTTCCGGGTAACAGAACCCGACGACCATGTGGGGATAATACGAATCATCTCTCGGTTGCTAGATTGCTGTCATCCATCTTCAGTTAATATCTCAGAGCGTACCTAGAGATTCAATTGTCCAATGGGTTGCATTCAAAGAGAAATGCTGTGCACAATTCCCAATGTATGATAAATCATTGTCCCTGTTCTTCGGACCGTCATTATGTTATTCATCTTTAAGGCATTCTTGGATTCCCTTTCTGCATGCGAAGGTCGATCTTGCAGATATGTTCAACAAATACGTACAGTGCTTGCAAAATACAAGTGCATGTGCTTCTGATAACGCGAAATTGTGGTGCCAGACTTGAAGTGGTGGTGGATGACCCTTGAAAAGTCCAACTTGGGAGGTAGCGAGTTGAAGGGGGAAGGAAGCGGGCGAGTGAAACTGCTGGTGGCATTGATGATGCAGATTCGCTTTCTGCTGGATCATTTCCGGGTTCATACCTTGAGTAACTGGCAGGTAGGTTGGAACTGCTCGCAGATACCCGCCTCAGTCAAAACTTTCAGGCTGTGGGGAGGTGCACATCCCTCCTTCCCACAACCACCCAGTACCTACCTCTTCTCTGAATACTTGACGCATCACAGCCTCAGACTCGGAGGATTCTTTCAAACTTTCCATGCCGTCTTTTTTTCGTCGTGCCTGCAGAATTAAAGTCACGTGAAGATATCACGACTATAACCCCCCCCCCTCCCTTCTGTTTCTCTCTTCCTCTCTCTTCCACCACATCCCACCCCAGAACATACAAATAAAGCTTATAAGGTTGGTATTGTGGTACCTATAATTCTGCCTTCAGCATTGTAGTGATTGAAAAAGCAATTGGTTTTGACTCCG
This sequence comes from Cladorrhinum sp. PSN259, assembly GCA_033725935.1. Lineage (NCBI taxonomy): Eukaryota > Fungi > Ascomycota > Sordariomycetes > Sordariales > Podosporaceae > Cladorrhinum > Cladorrhinum sp. PSN259. The sequence goes on along the minus strand of MU867063.1, from coordinate 637,757 downwards.
CCACTTCCAGCTGAATATGCCCTGCACAGCCTGAGCCACATCCGGTTTAGTCCAGTCATCAAAATGGCCAAGTGAAATACATGTAGGCATACAATACATTTCCTCCAACTTCATCTTTCTGGTGAAGGGCGTGAGGGGTCTTTTGAAGTGTCACATCCAAAACCATGACTATAGGCGATCGCGAGTGGACACGATCGTTGGGCTCATCACCAGAGTCCCAGAATGGCGGCAACAGTGACGACGCATCCACATTCAATTCATACACGTCGTTCATCAACTACATGTCAGGGAAATATCAATACAGCCAGCTGCAATTCGTTGCCGAATTTATGAACAAGACCCCTCCCATTGCCTTGTTGGACAATGGAACCCGAAGTACAGCGACGAAAACGCTGGTCGCCGACCTCATGGACGACCACTGGCGATTTACCACAGAACTGAATGGCAATATTTTATCAAGACAAGAGAACGTCAGGTCGCGGGTTGTGGTTGTGGAGTGCGAGACATTCGCATTCGTCGACAGGGCCATCCTCGACTTCGTGGCCTTCCACTACGACCTCAATCCATTTGATCTGTGGTTCATGCTCGAGCGCGTTCTGGTCTCACGACACTATCCCGAGTCTTCGCTCATCAAGCCCTCGTTCCCCTCCATTCCGCTGGCGACACCTCGTCGTGGTATGCCTGTTGCGCTTTGGAACGGTGTCCCTTCTGATGCTGTTGAGCTTGTGGTAGATGGAGCGGTGTGTTTTGTGTTTGGCTCCGGCAGAGATTGTCCGTTTTCAACAGGTGAGTGTGTCAATTGCAGTCAGCAGGTGACTGGACTTTAGATTATGCTGATCTGTGATAGTCTTGATCTTGTCCCAATTTGGGAAAATTCCCAAAACATTTGGTCAACGAGACAGACTTGAGGCGAGCCTCATGGCAGGAAGCGGCGTTGGAAACAAGATCCAGACTCACGCTCTGCTCCCAGAAGTTTCCACTCCCTTGGACATGTACGTCGAGTCCTTAGTCAACACCCCAACGGATACAGTGACTACATCCCCCGTAGAACTCATATTTCCATATCTCAAGCTCGTGGTCTTGCGTATTGCGGCGGAAACCGAACAGCTGCAGAACCAAATATTCGGCGACAAGCTGGGAAGGCAACGATTAGCTACAGATGATGCGGCCATCAGGCAAGACTTCAACATTCGTTCCCGTCTTCTTGGTTCAGATTTCTCCATCTCGAGGGGATTGACCATCATCCGCCAGTTTATGGGAGTGCATAATACAGAGTCCTCAAAGGCCGGGAAGGAAATCATTGAGGAGCTGGAGCGTCTTTCAACATTCAACCACCGCTTACAGAATGAGTTGGAGAGATATTCTCAGATGCGCGTGGCCTTGTCGTCTCTGGCCGAGTCGAGAAAGTCCATCGAGCTATCGAATGACCTTGGCAAATTGACCAAGCTGGCCTTTGTGTTTGTCCCTCTCACCTTTACCACCTCCATATTCGGGATGAACATGACTGAGCTGGGATCTGGGTCGTTGTCGTATAGGATTGTTCTGGGGACGGGATTGATAATCATGAGTGTTACTCTGCTGTGCTTGTACTTGAATGATCGAATGGCAAGAAGGTCGGGCCGATTGAATTACTGATTGAATTACTCAAAGGTCGTTCATAATGGTAATTCGAGAGGGGAAAAGGAGACGGTTAATTTCATCGTAAGGTGTTTGTTAATAGATACTAGGCCTTTTGGAAGAGAAAACGGTCTCTCAGAACTTATATATCTCGATGTGCCGCTCAAAAGATACACAGGCCGCTGTAGTCATTAACTATAGCCCTGTCAAAGTTTACTCAAGCCTCGATGAAAATGAACATAACCCCCCTGAACTTTGAGGTCCCTTCCTGAACCAACTTTCAAGCTCCACGGGTTCATCCACGTCGTTATCTGGCACAGGATTAAGGCTTATGATTCGTACGTGATTCGGAAAAAGAGGGGACGGAAAGACAGTTGTGAGGAATGAGGTTGGGACTACATACCTAATTGTCACAAAGACCTATAGCTTCAAAGAGGCCACTGGCGGTGGCCCGGAAGGTACTCAGCTTGAAGGAGAGCCAGAAGAGGAAACGTAGTGGATGTACGTACCGGTATCAACTCGAGGCCTTTGTGAATCGAGTTAAAGGGAGGCAACTCGGCTCAGGTTTTTGGTGATGGGTGAGGGAACTCCGTTAACACAGATCAAGATACTAGATATGGCGTATACGAAAGGGCAAATTTGAGCTTAAGTTCAACGAGAGAAATTATTCAGATTTGGAAGTCTTTGGTTCTTCCTCTTCTTGGTGTTCAGGTTGGGTGTGCCATGTCATGTTTTCTTTTAGCCACTTCTGTCTGGCCCGATTGGCTCAGCTGGTTAGAGCGTCGTACTAATATCATTTCTCTCTCATTTCTGGAATCATATTTGGTAAATGCGAATCTCAACAGTTCAATCCTGTTATTGGGCATTCCTCTTTTTTAAGAGGCATTTTTTGTAATTCACTCTACAAACTAAATCGAATCTTTTGAGTCGGCAACATCCGAGGGTAAAATCAGCCGAGTTTTGGCCTTTCGGTGTTGTGAGTGAAGCGGCTGGTAAAAATTGAGAAAGACATCACTGTTCTTTGTACAGAAAAACAACGCCGAAGATTGTGAGCCAATTGATATACTCTAACTAATACTCTGTTAATATTTTATCTCGTCAAAACCCTTTGCCTATTACTGTCTGTACTAGGCGCAGAACGCAGACAACTGTCCATGTGTTTTTCGGTTCAACCACCTGCTCGACCGTTGTTTCTCTACAGGCGGAAAGACTTCTTTTTCCCAATGAGTGATCCCAAACTCAGATATTTCTCCGCAGTCCCAACGCCGTGAGCATCCCAATTCACGTGACATTTCCCGAATCACACCTCAAGGTCCTTACCGAAGAAGCCGTGCCAGCCAAGCAAAACACCAAAACACCAAAGCAAAAAAAACCCGCATCACGAAAATCTCAAAACCCCCTCCGAAAATTCCACCCCCCCAAAAAAATTGTGACCCTCCTCCATTCATCCACCCCATCTCCTTAAAACCAACACTCTCGACATCCCAATCCACAACAAAATGTCGGAAGCCATTTCCTATCGGGTATGGTGTAGCGGTAACATCGTTGACTCTCACTTCCCAGAAGTGATATGTTCTCTCAACAGCCCCGGGTTCGACTCCCGGTATCCGAGTCTCAACATTTTTTTTTTAAAAAAAAGTTTTCTCCTTGTCTCCAGTAACATGCTCTTATTCCATGCTTTCCTCTCGTCAATGTGCAACCATCTTTTTTGCCCCCTTCCATTCCTGAACTTCCAATGACTTCAAAATAGAGTTAATAAGATTAAGAAATGAAAAACTTAAAAAGATGACCTGACGTTGAACAAGTGGACCCCCAAGCGGTCCTGAGCGGACCCTGAGTTGAAGCTAAGATATCTTCCCGACAACAACGGACCCATGATGGACCCACTACCCCATTGTCTGAACTAAACAAAGCTTTAGACCAGTGACAAAGTGGATCTCGACAAACGACATTCCTTTCTTCTCAGTGCAATATGTCTTCTGAAATCCAATCGAGAATCTGTTCGGGAAGCGATGTGTCCGAGGTCGGTCTGCGGGTGCTCAAATAAATCTTAGCTTACATGGCGAAGTTTGTTTCGCCAGGTGTCAGTCGATTGAACCCTTCCCCAGCCAACACGATTGGGGAGGAGAGTTCCAAGGTTGAGACGGCTCCCGATTCAGGTCAGCAATGACTGGCCCATGTTGAGTCGATCCGGTGATGTATGACCCTGTGAGGGATTTAGCTGATGAGCTCTTCTCAATGTTAAAGCTAACGGGAAACAGAAGCACACAGAAAGGAAGTAACAGGGGGTGTGGCCAGTTAGATCGACAGCGGAGCGCATCTGCGGGAGGTTCTATTGTTTACAGTAATCCTGGCACCTTTTAAATGACTCCCCTCGACTGCATCCCCTCACTATAATTACACATGGACCCCAATTTGTGCTGTTCCTCGGCCCCCCCAGCCAGGCGTGATTGGCGGATCGACTTGGAGTGCGATGAATGGATGATTTAGTAGGCGAACAGGAGAAGGAAGGCAACCATGAGGGCGAAGAGGCCGGTGGCTTCAGCGAAAGCGAAACCCAAAATGGCATACGAGAACAGCTGGGCTGCAGATATGAACAGATGACGGTTAGATTTGCCAATTGCCTGTCGTGGGCGCGAGAAGGGTACTTACACCTCAGAGCGGGGTTGCGAGCGACACCGTTGATGAGAGCGGCAAAGACAGTGCCAATACCGACACCAGCACCGGCGAGGCCGATGGTGGCGAGACCGGCACCTTGCATCTTGCCGGCAGCGAGAATGGCAGCGGTGGCAGTCTCAGCGACGATGCCACGGGACTGCATGGGAGCGCGAATCACCGACGAGGCGAAGGCATCACGGCCCTGGGAGAGGAGCAGAGCATGACGGCCGGCAATTGGCTGGCGTGCCGCTGAGCGAAGAACGGAGCTTGGGAGACGAGATGCTGGAGTTCAATGGCAAGTTAACAACTGATGACCTGACGACATGAAGTCAAGAAAAAAAAAATGACCACAGGGTGCGACATTTACTGCCTGGCCTACGTACCCTGCGACATGGCGGGCTTCGCACCCATGCGGACGACGGCACCAGCCAGCTTGCTTGAGGCAATCATTTTGATAGGACGGAGGGGGAATAAGGGGTGGTGTGAGTGCCAATGAATTGATGAAAGGGCACGGATTTCGATGCGTCAACAGGACCGTGATGAAGAAAAGTACACGTTGAGCCGGAAGAATTTGGGGAATGGAATGGAAAGTTGGGTTGTGGAAGGGAAGGGAGGGCTGGAAAGGCGGGGGGAAGGAAAGGGAGGGTGGCCAGGGCACGGGAATGGACAGGAACGGCATGGGCTGTGAGTGGTACAATGAAGCAGGAGCATCACAGGAGACTTGGTAAGACGTTATCTGGTTTAGGCTCTCAATTGGTGATGCAGGGGGTGTTGGTGGGCATCAATTTGTTAGACTGTGAACCGGAAGTAGTTGGGTAATGTGATGTTCGGGCGGGGTAACCTGGACAGCTCAGGGAAGGTGCACATACACACGACAACCTCAGACGGGATGGCAGGCACAGCTGTCGAGAACGGCCTGCAGCTGGTCAAATCTGGAAAGGGCAAATGAAGCGCTGCCCAACGGACCGACACTGCCCAGAACGCGCGACTGGGCCCAACAAGAGACGAGATGCACTTGCTCTCAGTGCAAATGGCTGGCACTGGACCGTCACACCAGGTTGCCATTCAAATGTCGCTTTGGCCTTTTGTGGCAGCATGCATGGGGCAAGGAGTGGCAGCCCCGTTATTTCCCCATATTTCCCCATGTTTTCGCGTTTGTTTTTGAACGAACCAGCATCCTATTGGTCGAAGACTGGGCCGCAATGATACCACAAGACACGATGGAATCAATTGATGCTCGCCTTCACGGCTTTTGTTTTCCGAGTTACTTTTCATCCGGACAATCCGATCGAGTTAAAAGCTCACCACCTTATAAAACATAAAATAAATCAAAAACCCCCTCGAGCTCAGATCGTGCACCAGGAGCCCATTTAATCGTTCCACACACCTTCACAAACCACCTCCAATTTCCAAGTTGCCGGTTATTCCGTTTAGATCTAGGTGGGTCCAAAGACCACGATCGGCCCCGATCTCACGCTTCCCCAAAGCTGTGATAATGTCTATGAGATCTCGAACAGTCGAAATCTCGCCAGACAATGCAATTTGGAATGATGCATCCATCAGCATCCTTAGAACTCAATCAAAGCAGGTCTTAGGGGGCCGCTCGCCGCTCGGTCAGTTTAGAAGCCATGTTGCGACAGGGCCAACATCGGCTGCAGATTCAATAGAATGGAGGAATGAGGAGATAACCGTCTACTTTGATTAGTTAGATGTGGTTCGCAGGACGTTCACATTGCAACATTGAGTTAGAGTGTTAATCCACCGTACGTTAAAGCTTCGCATATACCTCAGTCTTATTAGACGGCATAAGACACATGCATGTCTGGCTCCTCACACAATCAACGAACCAGAACCCATGAGAAGAGCTATCCAACTTATAATAATTACGCAGAACTTTGAGACCGGTTGGAAGATCGAATTCAAAGCGCCTCAACAGGCAAGGCACTGTTCCACTCGAAATCAATACTCCCATCGTCCATGATATATCGGGTTATCAAGCCGGTTTTATGCCAGCAAAATATCAAGGAGGATTCTTTCTTTTTCACCACGATATAATGGACTTCTATTACAGCTCAAGCATCATACGTGTAGATATGAGTGTCGCTGATGTAGGCCACATTCTTCAACAGATTGAATTGCGCTCGCTCAAAGACAACAGGCCCCTTTCCTCGGTGAAGCAGCAGACATACGGCAGAAAAGAGCCCAAACTCGTGCAAGTTGCTGTCTTCCGCTAGCATACGGCCCGCTCGAGAATTTCCAACTTGGTCATGGACTACTTGGGCAGCTGTGGACCAAGAATCACCAGACGGGGTACGCTTTGAAACACCATGTCAGGTTCAGATAGACGAGGAAGGAGCGTTGATGAATGTAATATTACGGAAATGGAACAATCGAGAGCCCAGAGGAAAGACGGGAATGTGGCCGCTGGCTAAATGGTATATCGCCCGATCCTCCTCCGACGCACTTTCTCGGAGCTTCACAAAGCACATCCTCCTCCTCCGTTGCCACCACGACGTCGGAGCAGTCAAGTAGCACCTCTCACCTCTTTCAACAAAAAGCTACCGCCTCCCTTTCCCACCGTGCCCGAGTCGTCTCAAGCACGCGGTTCCACCAGTAAACCCCATCATTCCCTCCTCTTCTCCTCCGTCTTCGGTTATCATTTGAACGTGCTCTCAATAACCTCGGCGGACGCATCAGCACGTCATCCATCCCTACAAGCCAGATCAAAGAAGCGACGAAGGATGCGTTGGTGGAAGCTTGGACCGAGCCTCAAGCGAGGAGGTGATGATTCTTGGGTAATAGTTATGGAGGTATCTGTTGAATCCCTTTGTGATATTGAACGATTTCGAGTTTCGGTCTTGCAGGATTAATTACAACTTTATCAAAGTACATGGAATATTATTGATACTATATCTGATATTTTAGACTTCACAGCCTCTTCAGCTCCTCCTCAACCACCCTCCATGTGGCAGGCGATAACATGCCCGTGATCCAGTAGTTGCCCTGGGGGTCTTTGCCAAGTATGTTCCAAACGTTTCGATAAGTCGGGTTCTTTTTTGAACTTGATTCGGTCGCAAAGAAAAACGACGGCTTTCCTCTCCTTCGCCCTTTCTCGGCTGCATCATCGCTCTCGGTAGTAACGTCCAAGACGGCTGGAGCAAAATCAACGACATCATAAAACTTGCCCTTGGACCAGCTGGTCATGGGTGCGAGCATGCTGTTTTTGTCACCAAACAGCATCGGCCTTCCGGTTTTTGTCAGGAAAGCCCTGTGATCTCGCACGAGCGTACGTATTTGCGAGTCCGCCGTCTGCTCGACCAGCGTTTCTCTCACTCGCAAGGCGGTCTGCCCCAGCGAAAGTCTGCGAGCATCCTGAGCAGACAAGATGCAAGTCATGATTGAAAAAGCGTTCTGGACGTACGCAAACTTGGAGCTCTCAAAGATGTTGCTCAAGCGGCTGCGGAGTTCAAAGACGTTGATAATTGCCAAGGACCGGGTGTTGCTCTGTCCTAGAGAGGAGGCAATGCTCTTGATGCCTAGGGATGTGATAATGTCCCCTTCACTGATAAAAGGTGTCGTCTGCTGCTGAGGATTCTTCTTCTCGGGCTCCGTCAGGTCTGATTTCGCCCGTTGCTGCAGCGCGGCGACGGAACGAGCAGGGAGACAGACAACTCGCGTCTCCATCTTGGGACCGAAGAGCAAATCCCAAAGGAAATACAAGCCGAAAACTACGAGGCCAAAGCCTTTCAGCTGCTTATCCTGGAGGACATGTTTTACTTGAGCCTCTTCTTCCTGCTGAGAATCGATGCGGTCCATTGGGTCGTCCGTCGGGAGTGGCAATACCTCATCTTCTCGCCCTGCAAGAACTTTGCTCCAGTTTTCTAGCAGCGCTGACAGGCCAAGAGCGTCGGTAACAGCGTGAGGAAAATTGAGTGACACAAGCGTGGCGTCCCGAAACGAGATGACCTGCAACGCGAACGGGGGTTCATCGCTGGTGAAGTAATCCTCTAGAGTCTCGGGATACTTGACGCTCCCCAGAGTGCCGAGTTCTCGAAATTTGTCGCCGCCTTCTTGTATCGACGGGGCTTCGGTTGCTTGGGGGAATCGACTCGCCAGTGGGTGGTCACGGATGTTGGTATGGAACACGAGATGCTCGAAACGCACGGCTGGTCTCTCGGAATTGAAGATCTTGGGGATGTGAATTTCAAGCTTCTTTTGCTTATTCAAACGCAGTCTCCCGCCGAGCCTTCTCCAGTTCCCAGTCTCGAGGAGCTTTGCGAATGATTTGTGGAGCTTATCGGCATCGAGGACATTGTCGACGCGTATCATCCATCTCATGACAACCGTGACGAAGGGGGTGGCGTCCCAGAATCTTGCCGGCACGACATCGTCGGTTCCGACGCGCCGGGGCTGCTTGGAGCCAAACATGACGAGATGGGGTTAATTCAAACACGATGACCAAACCGAGAATTCAACGGGCCGGGAAAAGGCGGGAAATTGAAGGGATTATAAACCGACCTTCCGACGCCTGCATGAAAATGAATTATGTAAACTGCCTGCAGGCGGCACAGTGTGTAGCCCTGAGGCGGTCGTCAGCCGCTGGTTGGCCCAACCACGAATTGTGTGCTGACATGATAGGTTACATCAAGCTTCGTCTCCGATCCGAGTTGGATCTGCGCAAGCATTGATCAGAGCGACGTGAATCCTCCTGGATCAAAACGGGCTCGTCATCATCACCCCATGTCAGAAAGCGTTTATTTTCTCGCACCTTCAGTCTCGGTCAACTTTCTTTTTCGTTCCGCGCACACTGCACTGTCAACATTGTCAACATGCCATGCGATTAATAACATGGGCCAATGGGATTTTCTTTGCGACTTACCGGCAGCGGCGCCCCCTGCAGGGGTTACACCCAACTTCGAGGATCCAGTCACGCTGATCCCGGAGATAATCAGCGTATCGACCGTTTTCATGGCTGCATCTTTGGTCTTTGTGGGCGGGAGACTGTACGCCATCCCTGGAAAATTTACATTGGCCGATTATTTCATCGCACTGGCTCTTGTGTTTTCTATGGCTCAGGGGGGCCTCCTATTTGCCCAGCTAAAATGGGCTCGACACCAATGGGACGTTCGGGCATGCTGGTTCTTTGGGAATTATGCAAAGGTGAGAGGAGCAAGCATCATCAGTTTGGGTTTCCGAAATGGCTGACATACATGGTCAGCTCATTTTCAGCCAGCAAATGATGCTCACCCCCGGCATGCTATTAGCAAAAGCATCCATCTTGCTCCTCTTCAAGAATATATTCACCGTCGATAGGTCCTTGAACATGGTCATCTGGGGCGCCCAGGTCCTGAATATCCTCACTTACCTTCCCGCCATCCCCGTTGAAGTCGTCTTCAACGCACCTTATGCCGGCGATTCCTGGGAAGAGCTGATGGCGAGTGGGAAGCCAACGAGGGCCATCTACTGGGGCGTCGTGCAGTCGGTCATGGCCATCGTGCTTGACCTCTACATATTCTGTATACCGATGCCGAGCATCATGAAGCTCAGCATGTCGTCTCGGAAAAGGGGTCAGGTTGTGGCTGTGTTTTCTACCGCCTTGATGTAAGTCTCCAATAATTTGTGTTGGTATGTATTATTTCACTGACTTGCTGAATGCCAGGGGCGTGGTTGCGGCCGTTGTATCCCTCGTTTACAGGGTGCTTGAGATGAACGACGCGCATGATTCTACTTGGAAGTTGTACATTATTTTGCTTTGCACGTAAGTCACTATTCTTTTGTACCCAAACCAAGATTTCCAAAGCTGACACGATACCACCGCTACACACAGCGTCGTTGAGCTCAACGTTGCCATTGTTGTCGCCTGCGCCGCTGGGTTTTCCCGTTTTGTCCGCGTCTACCTGTCACAATGCTCAGCTGTCAAGAGCATTCACTCCAAGTTCTCGAGCTACGTTTCAAGCAGCGGCAACCACAGCGGCCCTGCAAATGCAAAGACCTGGCCGATTAATCTTACCACCCGGGCTGCCAAAGACAACAACAGCAGGGATGTCCCAGCACAACCTCCAATAGCAATCGATGAAGAGGCCGGAAGACATCAGTATTATGAGCTCAACAACATGTCGGATTCTTGGCTCATGCAGACGAATAACAGCACGATTGTAGCAGCGGAGCCGTCGTCATACCCGGCAGAATATCAGATATATGATGAGCGGCAGAACACGATGGCGTTGCCTAGTAATGTTCATAATTTCTCGTTGCCTAGGTAAAAGGAGGGCAATGAATCTAGTGTAGTTATTAGACAGTGTACACTATATAAGCTAATGCACGCCTTAAATTTTAAGCACTTATAAGCTCGACCAATCTCTAGCTGTTGGTCGTACAGAGTAGGAAGATACCAAAAAAATGGTTATTTCTCACGTCTTAACTAATTATACTTTAACCTAATTACATCTACATGAGAGATTTTCTTTAACTGGCCGGCACTCGCAGTCTCTTTCACAATAAGCATTGTTCTTGAGGGAGAGCATGACACTGCAATCGATGGAAGAAGGGTAGAGCGGTGCCCAGTAGTAGAGGACGATACATTTCTTTGTTAGGAAATGGGAACAAAAGTATTGTACTGTGTTCTTCTTCTTTTTCCTTTCACTCACCCAACTATTTCTGTGATCAGACTCTTGAAGACATCTAAAAGGAATATATATATATATATAAGGTCTGCAGCTACTGTAGTTTCCCAGTAAATCTCCTAAAACTCTACGTCTGAAACAAAATAACAAGATGTGCAAGTTCAACCACTGGCGTAAACGCTGCAACCAATGTGGCAAAGTCGAGAACTGGGCCGTACTGGACGGGGAAGTAAACGGAAAAGTTTACAAGATCAAGCAGTGCAAAACTCCCACCGAGGAATGTCTGAGGGGACGCCCCAAGCGGTTTGGAAATCTGACAAAGCTTGTTGAGGCGTGTGCTGACTGTCGAGAGACGGCATTTTATTACGAAGGATTGGAAGAAGAAGAAGACGGCGGCGGCGGGAGGAGGACCTTCGTACAGCACATAGAGTCTGTTGGGTTTGATCCCAAATGCGTTGGGAATAAACCTGCGGGTTCCTCGTAAGCTAAAATCTATCAAGGACTCTTTTTTTAGTGCCTGCAAATTTATTTTTCTTTGTTCATTTTAGGAGGTATTATTGTGCTTGTGATTTCTTTACCTTTGTTAATATTTATATAAACTGACTGTGTTACAGTTCCATGCGCCCCCCTTTGTCTGTACCGTTCCTTAACAACGTCTTCTTTTACCCTCTAAAAGAAGAAGAAGGGGAGAAAATCCAAGAACAAAAAAATAAATAATAATAATGCCGTTCAGTCGCAAGGACGCACCGGCGCATACACCAGATCACGCAACGGTCGAGTCTCTTGATGGATTGAGCCACCAAGCCCCTTGGCGAACTCGATGAATCCCATCGACAAAGGAAGAATCTCGTGACGCTGGGACAAAGATGTCACCGGATCGAAGACGATCCATTCGGGATATGGCCATCGTGGGCCGGCAATGTTCGCTCACCCCAACGACGCGCGAATGTTGAGGGTTTATGCGCCCCATATTTCGTGGTCTAATAATGCTTCCGTGAGGGAGAACGGAGATGCCAAGTCAATACAGTCCCTCTTGGCCAAGGTGTCAAACACAACCACTCACGGAAATTCCTGACAGCATCAACAAAGGAAAGCCATGTGCGGTCATCAGCGACACGCCGGAGAAACTGGCCATCCCCTTTCTCCCTCGGGAACAGATAGATTCGGCTGATGCAGTGCAAGGATCTCGATTACACCAACGAGAGAACATATGATCAGTCCAAAAGAGCCAAGATCTGGAAGAATCCAAGATGACCGTCGAGCTCACTCGGTATTTGATGGCTCTGCTGTTATCCAAGAACGGGGAAGAAGAAGATGCTGCTGCCGCCAATCTGGAGGAAGAAGGTATTATTGACAATCCCAAAACGCTGGTACGTTCTCGCTGCTGCGTGGCGCGGAGCTAGAGCATCTGGCTGGGGATTATGAAGGGTTGAGGTTCTTCCTGATGAGGACTAATCATAATAGTGTCAAGAAACTTGTATGGCCGAAGTTCGGGAGGTATGTTTCCATGTTTGACGAGCATGGGGATTAACTCAAAAAGACCTTTGATTGGTGATGAGAAAAGGGGTATACATACAAGAGTAAATATAGGGTTAGGGGTTTGCTTTTCTGTCCTAGCAAACGAAAAGTGGATTCCGCCGTCCGTATTGCCCTGCTGGGGCAGGTTCGCCGTTAAATCCGCCTTCGGCACCGCCTTGTCGTTATCGGGGCATTTCGGCGGTGTCGCAATCCTTCAATCGATTCGTTTTTTTTTAACAAATAAATTTTGCATCACTTACTTTGTGCTGTTGATAAAGCCTTGATTTTAGTTTCTGCAATCTTTTGTTCTCAACCCCCAAAAGTGTTCTTTCTTTTTTTCATTGCATACCCTGGCGCCACTCAATTCTTGGTGCACACAGCGCATCTTTTACCGCTCGGAACCCCGCATTCCCGTCCCATGACAACGCTGAACACTGCCGCGTCGCCCTCCGCTGGCGAGGCGGCAACATCACCAAGCGAAACTTCACCACTCCTCGCCAACACCACCAACAACAACAACACCACCGCGATCCTTGCTCCTCAAGATGCACACGATGATGAAATCACAGTCATCCCCACGGCCCCCATGTCCACGGCCCGACTGGCCTTGACTCTCAGCGCCTCATGGGTGGGTGTCTTCTTGGGTGCAGTAGATGCCAGCATCATCATGACTCTTTCGGGACCCATATCCAGCGAGTTCAAGTCGCTATCACTGCTTTCATGGCTCGCTGCATCGTATTTGATTGCCAATGCCACGTTCCAGCCTCTGTCGGGTCGCCTGACGGACGTCTTCGGACGGGGGCCGGGACTGGTGTTCTGCAACCTGATGTTTGGCCTGGGTAATCTGATATGCGGACTGGCAAAGGACGAGAAGGCCATGATCTTTGGCCGAGTGGTTGCCGGTATCGGTGGAGGAGGGTTGATGAGCATCAGCACGTTTTTGGGAAGCGATTTGGTCCCGCTGAAGAAGCGAGGAGTCGTTCAGGGCATCGGAAACATCTGCTACGGGACCGGCGCGATGCTGGGCGGTGTTCTCGGAGGCTTCATCAACGACAGCACGGCGCTTGGATGGAGGTTGGCCTTCCTGTTCCAGGTGCCGGTTATTGCTGTTTCGGGGATCCTGGTCTTCTTTTTGGTCAATGTTCCACCAAAGGTGTCGAATAAGTCGGCATTGTCGAGGATTGACTTTACGGGGACCTTCTTGATTATCGGGTTTCTCGTCTTGTTGTTGTTGGGCTTGAACGCTGGAGGCAATTTGGTTCCGTGGACGGATCCTCTTGTCCTGACTACCATTCCGCTAGGTGTTGTCATGCTTGGTGGTCTGGTGTGGTGGGAGAGCCGCGTTAGGCAGCCCATCATTCCTGTGAAGCTTCTCTGGGACCGGACAGTGTTTACTGCTTGCATCACTAACTTTTGCTGGTATGTATCCGCGCTATTGCCTTTTTTCAGCTGCGGATGAGCCATGATACTGACTTGCCTCAGCACAATGGTGATGATGATGACCATGTTCTACGTACCTCTTTACCTCCAGGTGTTGGGATACTCTCCAACTGACGCTGGGTTGCGCATTTTGGCGTCATCGTTGGGTGTCTCGTTCTCATCCATCGGCTCCGGTTATGTCATGAAGAAAACGGGTAAATACGTCGGTCTTGGGATATTCGTCCTCTCTGTGTTCACATTCGCCATCGCCCTGAATACGTCGCTTGACCAGAATTCTCCCACTTGGCTTCTATACGTGTCCATGTTTCTTCATGGTTCAGGATACGGTGCGATGCTCACTGTCACCATGGTGGCCTGCATTGCGGCAGTTGATCACTCTCAGCAGGCCGTCATCACGTCGGCTACATACGCGTTCCGTTCGGTCGGTTCGACTTTGGGCATCACCATTGCCTCGACCGTATACCAAAACATCCTCAAGGTGCGGCTTTGGGAGCGTTTCGGAGACTTGCCGGGCGCGGCTGAGGAGATCGAAAGGATCCGCGATGACTTGGGAGAGCTAACGAGATTGCCTGATGGTTGGTATGAGGGTGTGATCCAGTCGTTTATGGATGCTTTCCGGGGAGTCTGGTTGACCGCGTTGGCCTTGACCATCGTGGCGCTTATCAGCGTCTCGTTCATGAGGCAACATACCCTGCACTCGAATTTGGCGCGGCAGCAAGATTAAGTCTTTTGTAATCGGTGGTGGAAGTCCTCAGGCAGAAGCCCAGACTTGGCGTGTAAGGCTTTGCATGGTGGTTTAACTTATATTTGTCCCTGTTGGAAAGACACTTGATGATAATGAGCTCAATGATATCAACGTTCAACGGCAATTGATCTCTTTCCAGATGTTCAGTCTCTTATTCATTCCTTCAATCCCTCTGCTACGAACTTTTCCCCTTCGGTCTCCTTTATCATTTAATTGCTTTGAGGGGTGTCTGGGCAAACCGGGCTCCTGGTGATCAACGTCGGTGTCACCGAGCCCTGACCGCCTTTCCCAAAGTTTCATCCTGAACAAGGTGAGCCCTCACAATTGGTCCACAAAAGCCATCAATAAAAATACTGCAGGAAGGGATGTAACCGGCAGATGAACCTCAGATGCATATGCCAAATCCCAGTACCATACACATGCACAAACAGATAAGCACGGGCAAACTGGTTCCTTTCCGTTACTGCCAGGAACACCCCCCTGCCCCCTGTTAGGTACCCTCCCCTTCTGTCCTGCAGTAATCAGCCACCAGTGACACTAGGAGATAGCTTGATATGAAGTATAAAAAAAAGACCTACATCCACTTACACCGTCGTGTATTTCGCTTTTTTGCCCCACGCGTAATTCTACGCCTCGCTTGGAGGGGAAAAAAAAATAATTTGTGGCTCTCAACAAATTCTTCTGTTTCTTTCCCTCCCCAACACCAGAGCAATCCATCATCCATCCATCCATCGAGTGTAGAGTAAGAGACCGCACCGCAATCCCTAAATTTCCAGTTCACTTCCTTGCTTGAGGAAAAAAAAGAAAAAAAAGAAAAAAAAACCATGAACTATCCTTCTTGCAAGTTCAATAGAAAAACGTAACGTCCGTCCCTCTTTCGTTTTGACCAAATTTGTTGAAAGAGAGAGAGAGAGAGAGAGAGTTGATATCGGAAGTTTTTACCCAACCGAACCCATCTGGTGGAAAGTTGAGCAACAGAAAACAACAGACAAAATTATCGATTCGGCGGCCTTGCATCTTTTTAATCTCACTGCTGATCCTTACTCCTCCTACATATGTATTTCCCACTCACTCACTTCAGCCTCGAGTCGAGCAGGGTTGTACATGTACCAGCCCCAGCCCCAGCACCATATCTGTCCATCCTTCCCTTCCAACCTTCTTTTTTATTTACCCTTTAGTCGTGCAGGTACATACTGTACCTACAATACAACCCGGTTGCCGGGTTTCCTGCATGGATGGTGTGCCTGATAACGTTTTCTCTCTACACCTTTCCACGTCAACCAACCATTTTCGTTCGACACGAAAAAAGGGAAACGAAACTGACCCATCAAAAACAAGGGGAAAAAAAAGGGTAACGAACTTAAATAAGTAAACAAACCAATCTCTATCATCCCTGCTAGCTAGCTGATAAAACACGCAGCACATCATGCAGGGGGTGTATCGACGACGAAGGGAAATTGTAAATTCGGCAGCGATGATAGAGAGCCTCACGACTCCACTCTAGACGACATGTCAACAAAGTAACAAACGTTCAACAAAATAGGTTTGATTTTTGTGTGGGAAGTTATTAGGTAAAAGGGTTGTTTCGATTCAGTGTATATATTGAAGCTGATGAGAAAAAGGGAACACTCTGGCGGTGATAATGTAAACAAGGGGTATGACAGGTATGAGATATGTTTTTTTCCCCCTTTTTTTTCTTTCTTTTCGTTCCTTTTCCTGTGTGTGTGTGTGTGTGTGTATACCCCCCCCCCCCCCCCCCCTTCGTCAACCAAACACTTGTTGGTCAAAAAAAAGGGGGGTGCTGTGGTGGTGCTAGACATAGTACCCAGCGACGGCAACGGCAGCCAAGATGGCCACATATCCGCATAAAGCACGAAACGTCGCTGCCGGCCTGAGTTTCTTGAGCATACTCATGACAGCGCAGAACACAATGGTCGAGATGATCATGACAATGCAGGCTTGGGTCTTTGTAAGATCTACAAGAAACAAGATGCATGCTGGGACCATCACGAGAAGGGTGCCGCCGATGATGTTGATGGCTTGGAGGATGAAGCGCACGGCACTGGTTGGGCAGCCTTTTGTATCGTCTTCTGAATCGGTCTGGTCCCCGAATATGCCCTGCGGTGGTGGTGTGCCAGGCAATATTAGTTTCCTGCTCGTTTGAGATCGAGATCGAGATTGAGTTGATGGTACTACATACCAAAAGCCTCCTACCGAAGCTGCTGTACAGCACCCGGTTGAACCACTCGGGTTCTTGGTGGGAGAATGAACGCCATTCTTCGGGTGCGTTGTATAAACTGTATGACCCTGTCTCCAGCATGTCCTTTTGATGGATCTCGGTGATCATATCGGTGTACCCATACAGATCGGCCAGTCTATCCTGTCGTATCTTGCGCACGTCGTCGAGGTAGCGGGCTAGTATCGAGTGGTATTAGCTTTACCCAACCGCATGTACCCCTTTTCTGTCTTTGTTTCGTTTACTTACCATAGTCTCGCCATTTACCGAGCCACTTCGCTATGAGCGCTGCGAACTCTGGCGACCGGCCAGGAGGGCTTCTCAGGTGCTCAGTGTGTGTCTTGTCGAATTCTATGATCTCTTCTTGTATGAGGGCGAGCTCGCAAGCCTGGTACTTCAAAACCCGAAAGTTCATAAGATCGAACCCTCGATAGATGTCGAGGTTGCTCTGGGAATCTTGTAGTTTTGCAATCGTGGGCCACCCGTTTGGGTACTTGGATTTCTCATTTCCTGTTTGTCAATGTCAACATCTTCTTCGCCAAAGGATCCCCTGATCGAGAGTGTGTCGGAAACTTACGGCCGTTGCGATAAAAACTACCGGTGAGTGTGAACTCGGCGAGGTCTAGCTTGTCTAGGACTGTCAGTGCAACATGGCGGTTGGGTTTCGGATAGGTTTACGTACCTGGGCCATGTGCAGTTACGGAGCTACCCACTGTTGACGAATGCTCAATCCTAGTGGATTCGCGGTGTTCTGTTATGTCTTGGGAAAATTCGCTCGAGGCATTTGATGATTGCCGAAGCCTTGACACGTCTCCAAGTTCGAGATCATGGGAAGGGCTCATTTTGTCGGAGGAGGCTGTAAATACCGGCAAATTGCTTTGGCACTTGATCTTTCAAACCACCCTGAAGAGCAGCGGCATTATATATCTCTAGACCCAGCCTTGTATGCGAAGCAGCCTCCTTTTCTTGACTCTGTAAATTAACTTGCCCGCGAAACTCCATGTTGCCCAGATCGTCTGCGGGTATCGGAAGCGGAACCTGACTTCAATGGCCAGCAATGGATTCGACGCAGAAGATGGTGTACGGCGGGTGGATGGCGTACGTTTGGATGGAACCCAGAAGCTGCAGCTATATTCTGGACAGCCTCGAGTGGAGCAAGCGAACAACGAACAAGCGGTGGTGACAGTCTAGATGGCTTCGTTGCAGGAGAAGCATAGCCCCTTTTCCGACATGTTCGTGCGGTTGATTAGGCAACAGCCATGTACTGTACATTTCCTGCAAGTGACGATTGATTGATGGAGGGGAGACTGAGAAATTGACCAAGAAAAGAAGTACCTGTGTGCACCAACCGTTTCCACACACACGCCCCCAAATGGATGCAACACCGAATTAGACCTCATCACGCGGCCGGGCAGCAGACCGGGACGCTATCGCCCTTATTGGCCGAGACAACTTGGCAATACCTGCAGATAGAGAAGCTAGAGGATGCCTTCTTGCCCGACCAGAGAAATCGGGGGCTAAAATAGGCTTCACCGATTCTTTGATAGCAAGGCTCTGTTCGATCGATTGCAAACGCACGAAATCGATATAGGACCCGTGATTCCTCAGGCAGAGCCTCAGCCTCCACATTCTCTACAGGTTCTCGGGCTCGAACTGTTGGTATGCAGCTGCAGACCTGTCGCCTGCTTTTGGTGCACCATCCGTATGTAGATGAAGCAATTCCTGATGATTATGGTACACTTGTTCCGTGGTGACTTTCCAATTGTTTCTTTCTGGTACCACTTGTTTATTCAGTGAATCCTTGATGAACACGTAGCACCAATGCCTCCTGGTGAGCAGCTCCTACTGCCCACGCAGCAGTGGTGTGTCTTCAAGTATGGCGGGCCGAAAGGATACGAGTTCGATCGCAACGATGGAGAAGGAGCAATAAGGTAAATCGTGCGTCTCTGCGAGACAGGAAAACCACCAAACAAGCTGGCGATCGATCTAACTTCGAGCGAACATTGTGGCTATGGTGTCCCGGTCAGCTCGAGGCTTTCTTCCGTCTCCTCTGCTTTGGTTCGCGTCGTCGACTCGATCAGTTAGCTCCGTCTGACCAATAAGAGCGGCTGATCTCGAAAAAGCGCGAGTCGAGCGACTGCGGTATCATCACTTCTATTGTGCCAAAGTTAAAGACCTTTTTTTGAACCAAAAAATATTATTGGGAGTAGTTTTAACTGCTAGAGCAGCTCGAACGGTCCTCCTGGCGGGAAACGGCCTTCCCGTCAGTGGTGAGCAAATTTTAATGGAAATTATTGCCGTGGGACTCAGGTTGCCCCAACTCACACGCCTTCCCGCTCTATCGAGGATCGATGATGTATCTTGGCAGTTTTAAACCAGTAACGCTCGGCCAACTCGGTTCAGCTCAAAGGCCCTGTTGGAGACTTCTGCACAGCATGGATGACATGCCGATGTTCACGACAGCGTGAATGAACCTGTTCATACATCGAAAGAATTCATAATAGTCGTAACCATTACCGTCCGAACCGCCAGGCAAAGGAAGCTAAATCTGGCAATCCCCGCTTTAGGTGAAACTGCCATTTTGAAGCGAAAAGTTTAATCAGCAAAACGCAAGCTGCTGAGGGTCGGTGAATGATTGGCCATGCCACAGAGTCCGCTGCCTAGGTGCTTCCTGCGCTTTATAGCCTTGCGTGCCACCTCCCTTCCGTACGTTCCCTTGTTCTCTTTCCATCAACATCCAGCTCTACTCGATCGCTCAACCTCCTCACTTTGAATACCCAACTCGCTTTCAAGGCAGTTTTCAAGTGATTTTCGTTGGTCTTTTATTTGGATCAGCCAGGAAATTGGAGAATCTCCGTCACATTCACACACGGCAGAACCGGCAAATGGAAAACAGATGAGTTGCTCGAGTTATTATTCTCTTTTCGTTTCTGTCTCTCGTCTCGCGTCCTGTCTCGTCTTTCTTTTCACTCTTGTCTCTGTTTCGCTCCTCTCCCCCTCTCCTCTCTCGCACGCCTTCATCTCTCTACCTCGTTTTGTCTGGGCCGACCGCGACTGCAAGCGAATTCCGGACATCCCCCAAAGATCAGCTTTGATGCGCAACTCAGTGCATCGCGCTTGCAACGCGGGGAGCCCTGATTGGTGAACCAAGAAAGAAACAGGCGCATATGTAGCCAAGCAAAGTTTCAATTTCTCGATGTTGCTGGGAGGACTTGTTTTCAGTGGCTGTTTTGGGCGGTGGTCTTGGCAAAGCTCAGCATGCCCTTATTTCCCACAACATTTCCTTGTCGTTGTGGCCTGAGAATAGGGGCTTTCAAGATGAACGCTTTGTATATTCAGTCGTTAGGAGGTATAACCTTTTTGCTGCAAAGGGATCCAGTTCGTTGAGAGCTTGTACGTGTGGGATACCAGCAATATAAACGAAAGAGTGGCTGCTGGCCGATTTTTGGACGGATTCTGGATGGTGCGTTGTTTTGATGGATGGCGGTTATCTACGAGAAAGGAGCATCTAGATTGCTAGTCGCAATCTAACCCTCGATCCAAGCGGCTTGCGAGAAGGTTGAGGACTGCTGTGGTGGTTCCGATTGTGGTGCATTTGGATCTGCAGCAATGCTGTTGCCGGTTTGGGTTGAGATCCCTTCAAGCGAAGGAGCGCTTAACTGGGGAGTTCCCAAAAGAAATATCTGTTGCTAAAGGGGAATTTCTTTGAACGTGTGTTGAGCAGACTGGTGGGGATGAGCCCGATCACATTAACCATCATGATGGACAACCATGGTCAGAAATAGGTGGCAGTTTGGAAGAGCACCTTCAATGAACGTTCAGTTTGTGCTGATCACAGGTGGCAGCCTGGTTCTTCTACAGTGTTGAAGTTGTTGGCCGAACGCAAGCGACGACGGAGAGGAAAAGGACGCCAAACCACGAACTGACAACAACAAACGCGGCGAACGGCATCGGTACGTACCTGGGTTATTTTGGTTGCACCAACTTTGGATGGCAGATGGCGGACATAACCCTCGGCTGGGTGGCACGAACCATTATTCTGTTGACTTCCCCGCCAGCTGCAACCCCCCGCCAATCCATCGAAAGGAAGCAACCTCGCCCAGTAGGCTCTTACAGGGGGGCATGCTGGAAGCGGCCGCTCTACTGCTCGTTATCGACCCAGCCAATCGAGATAACTCTATCAAAAGAACCTTCATTGAGATGGAACAGGTCAATCTCAGGACAGGGGAAACGGACAAGCATCCGGTCAGCAGGGGGCTCGAAGTCGAGCTGAAGGGCAAACTTGTCAGGCAGACTGATAGCGGCAAAGAGTCAATTTCCTTTCTTGGTTCTGTGGACTTGTGGTCTGTTCTCTTGAAATCTTTGTTTTCGGGGATGCACTGAGTGGCCAATCCCAAGCCATCTCTAACTCTCGAAACTTCGCTCAAAGAAAAAAGAAAGAACGAAGGAAAATACCCGCGATTTCCAAGTGCAATCAGCCCCCAAAAAAAACTATAAAAAAAAGCTCACGAGCAAAAAATGGCTTGCGGGCTTATTGGAATGATTTTCGGAAGAAAGAGTAAGAAGGGGAGTAAAAAGAAGAGAAAACAGGCGAAGAACAAGAAGAACAATGACAGGTAAATGCCCCATTTTCAAATCTACACGTATTGATGAGGAGACGGGCGGGCAGTGGCATCTAACAAACGTTCTGGTGATAGGATCCAGCCACCTAAACGCTCTCCGACAAAGAAATTCGTTCTTTCCGATAAACACCCCGACGGACACAGCGGCACGAATGAGTACCAGGGCGAAGACTGACGTTACGCCGCTACCGCGTCCTTTGACGCGACTGACGGCACCGGAGGACAAGAATGGCAGCCGGAGGCGTGATGAGACTCGAACTCAAAGCTACCTACGCGCCCATCACCCGAACACAAGCCATTTTAACTAATTGTCCAGTGTAATTGCGGCATGAGAGGAAAAGAGAGCGACGTGTTTAAGGCTTCAATACCTTAGCAAACCTGCCTCCCCTCTCAACGCACACACTACACAGCACCATACACGAAAAAGAGAAAAAAACAAAGAGAAAAAAAAAGAAAACATCGTCACACTTCGATTCAATTCAAACCAGTTTCGCCCTGTTGAACCTTGAGAAAGACATGCATCCACGCTCTTTCTTCTCCCCACACAGCTCTTGAGCTTAATTTTTTTGACATCTGCGCGACCATCCACCCTTCCCGCTCGTAGCGAGGGGGACGCTGGAGATCCCGCTGCAACATGTCTACGGTACCCAGCGTCGCAACTAATTAGCGTCAGGGACCGAAGCATTGGGGCAGGGGTTGGGGGGGTTGCCAACAGGGAAAGGGATTCTTACACATTTTTATATATTCTGGAGTGTTCTTATGAGGAACGAGAAAAGATGGCTACCATGTAAAACACGCAATTTACCGAGAGTTTTTCTATAGACAGAACGGCGATACCAGAAAAGCAATAAAACTTGATGTTTTGAGAGGATGGGTTCAAAATCAATAATGCGTGCGCGCATGTGGTAGGTAGGCCTCGAGACACAGTTGCACGAAAATCAAATACAAAAAATGAATTTTTTTTTTCTTGCTTCAAAACTCCATGCTATGCCCATCTCTCTTCCTTTATCCTGACAGTAAATACCGAGACAAACGCCATGCAGACAGACAGGACTAGGAGACCCATAACCATAAATACAACTTGACTAACAGCACCCTACTCCTCATCACTACTATCCATGAGGAACCCAGCCTTCGCCCTTGCCCTTGGCCTCGGCTGTTTAGCAACGGGCATGTCATCCTCATCCTCGTCATCATCTACCTCCATCTTAGAAGCAGCAGCAGCTTTCCCACCGCCGTCCTCCTCAATAGTTGGACCCGAAGATGACATGGGGGTATCCTCTTCTTCCTCCTCCTGACCGTCCGCACTAGTTGACTTCATCACCTCATCCTCCTCATCTTCATCCTGGGGACTCGGTTTCCTCCTCTTAGACACCGGCGGCGCTTCGCTCTCAGCATCATCCTCTTCCTCTTCTTCTTCTTCCTCCTCCTCATCACTATCTAATAACGCCGCAATCCCCGTCCTTTTCTTCTTCCCCCCATTCTCTTTCCCGACCGACCGCGGCGGCGGTGGTGGTGGTGCTCTCGACTGAACTCTACCACCAATCAACCCGCCATCACCAAGCAGCCTATCCCACGACGACTCTCCGGCACCATTGACAGCCTCCATCAACTTCAAATCCCACTCGTCGTCCTCGTCATCGCTGGGACTAACGTACATTGCGCTCTTGATCTTCCTGGCCTTTTCCAGCCTCTTCTCCCGCCTGGCACTCGCCCTCTCGTCCAAGACTTCATCATCAACAGCCTCTTCTTCATCGCTGCCTTCTCTCCTCTGGAGTCTCCGCTTCTTGGGCGGGCTGTCCTCGGCCGTAGATTTGCGTGCAGTCGGACCACCCACGGGGAATAAAAACTCCTCTGATCCTCCGTCAAGAAAGCCGTTGACATCATCATCATCATCAAACGCCGCCCTCTTTCTTGGTGGTCCAGACGCGGCAGATTTCCTCCGCAGCTGATCCTCGGCCGATTGGTCGTCGTCAAACGTGGGAGGCGCAAACTCGGCCTGGTGGATATACTCCAAGCACTCCTTCAGTTTATCCGCACCGACGTTGCCGGGAAAGATCCAAACAGAGTCCATGCTTTCCTCAATGGTCGGAGCGAGGCGCTCCATCCCTACGAGCTTCATCAAGAGACGAAGGTGAGGGTTTTTGAACATTGCGGTTCGGGATACTTTTTCATTGCCTCGTTCTAGTTGGACGACTAGAAAAAAAAGGGGGGGCGTCAGTAATGTTGCACAGAAACAACAAAGGACTTGATAGGGATAAAAGAAAACAAAAAAAAAGGCTTACCGATGTATGGGGCGGCTTTTGGTTCGCTGGTGGCAGCCAACTGTGGCTGTTCTTCGGCTGGATATTCTGGCCTGTCAGATTCAAGCGTTGTAGCTTCGAGCGTCGCAGCAGCCTTGTCCGCGTTCTCCCAGGCTCGGCGTTCTGATTCGGCCCTCTCGAGTTCGCGTTTCACAAGCTCCAACAGGTCGAAATGGCCTCTGTCGATTAATACGCCGACAACAATGCCGATTTGACTAGAGAGCGAGAGATCTGCCTTCTTGAACTCGAGTTCTGCCCCAGGCCTAGGGTTCGACGAGATGGTTTGCTTCTCGTAGCCGTACTCTAGGTAGTGAGCGGTGCTGTTTATCTTGGAGAAGAGAATCTCCGAAAACAGGGCCGGGCGCTCTTCTAGTTTTCGGATGCATCTCTTGATGATTTGCTTGACCAGCTCTTCCCACTCCTTGTACACGGACGAAGTCCTTTCCAGAGGTTCTGGGCCCTTGATCATGTTGTAGAAGAGGTGGATGATGTCCAAGCGGAACAGCATGACGGACATGTCCTGCTTGAATGCAACGCGATAAAAATACCGATGTGCCCTCTTCAGCTGTTCGTCATCAAGGTCACGATAGAACTTGGTAAAAGCAACAAAGGTATCGACGACACCCTGCGGCACAAACCTGGTTGTGAACCGCTTGAAGTCGAATTTCCTCTCCTGGCTGGTCTGCTCGGCTTGTCTCTCATCGTCGGCGGATTCGTCATCGGCACCGTCGCCGTCTTCCTCCCCGTCCCCGTCGCCCGTTGCTTTGGCGGCCTTTTTCTTTTTCCGTATCCTTTTTCGAGAACGAACCTGCAGGTCGACATTCTGCTTCGAGTATGCCTCAAGAACTCGAAGGAAAATATGGGTAAGCTCGGTACACGCATCAAGGTACTCAAAGCCTTGGTCCTTGAACGTTCGAACAATATTGGCAATAACGTCGTGCGTGTCTTCTTCGTAGAACAGCCGACTCAGAATGTTGTCTGCAATCTCTTCGTTTTCTTCGTTGCCCGAGTCGGACATCTCCTGCACCGTGAGAAAGATTTGGGTGTAGCATCGCATTACGGTGGTCAACAACTGCCAATCCTTGTCGCCGTAGCCCCTAACTAGCGCGCGTTGCAGATCGAGAAACATTTCTTGCTGCAGCACCTCTGCTATAAGGTTATAGCTTCCGATTTCCTCATCAGACACTGGTTGCTTCGAGTCCTTGTTCGCCTTCCTCCGCATTCTTTCCGCCTCGAGAAACCACGCGACCAGGTAAAAGAACTGGCTCTTGTGGTGATCCTGGACGTGAGGCGCCTCCCGGTCTATCGAGGCCCGCACATGTCCAAATAAGGGGTTGAAGCCCGCGTCCAAGAACTCGGAGACGAAAGAAGTTAGTTGTTGGCGTGCCCTTTCATCGAGCGATACGGGAGGCCCAAGGTCTTTCGGTTCCATCTCTTCCTTTCTGGCTCTCCTCGGCGGCTTGAAAGTTTTAGTGCTATCCATTTTTCTCTCTCTGGTGGCCGCGTCTGCGAGAGCGTCCTGACCCGAAACTGTGATGTTCTTTCCATTTTCCCGCTTCACCCAAATCATAGTCCCAAAGCGACTGTGGCGAGTGGGTTTCCCCTTGTTGTATGACCGCAGCATTGCAGCCTCCTTGTTGAAGGCAGCGGTGAGCTCGTCGGCCTTGGTTTTGTTCAGCTGCTTTTCGCTAACGAAAAGCGTCTTGGGATCGACTCTCTTGACGAGATGGAAGATGATTTCCATGACTATCACATCTTCGGTCCTAAAGTCCTCTCCCATGTTGGAGGCGATAGTCAGGAGAGTCAGCAACACATCCTGGAAAGAGAAAGCGTCGATGAGCGCTGATCGGGAGATTTGCGATTCGTCTCCGTCGTATTTGACCCCAGGGGGCGGTGTGATCATGGCGATGTTGCGCAAGAAGAACAGAATCAGCTTGATCACTGCCTGATCGCGAGCCGTCCGATCTCTAATAGGAATAGCTAGGGACGGAAGTGCGACCCTGATAGCGGTGCTGAGTATCTGGGCAGCGTCAAAGTTGATTATTGTTCTTTTGTAGTTTAGCTGAGCGAGTTGAAGGACAGGCATGTGGCGGTGGTGGTTAACGGTCATTGCCTCGCGGTCTTTCTCTATCGGCCAGGTGAGGGGGACAATAATTTCGAAACACGCCAACGCAATCCTCGCTTTGTACTTGCTGTCGTTATCGCTCGGCGGCCAAGTGGCTAGAATTTGTAGGAGATCGGTCGCGACAATGTTGCTGTCGGCTATGCATCGAGCGACGTCCATTCGGTTCGTTTTCTCATCGTAAAATCGGATCCATTTCTTCAGGTCGCGTAGCACCTCGAGGGCATCGTCTCCGAGTTTGTACCCTTCGTCATCGAGTCCACCGAGCTGTATCCCAACTTGTTAAACAACGGCAACAGTGCGACAGAGAGAAGACACTTACAGCCGACACCAGACTGTTGATGTGTGCCCGAACCTCCGGATGGACGACGTCGTTGTTGATCTCGGAGTCCTCCATTTTGGGCGACTATCAAGTGGAAAGGCTCAGACGGACCATCAGAAGCCTTGACTCTGAATATCGCAACAAATTGGGTATCTTAATGCCCGTCGTGGGAGTCAAGTCTCAGAAAGTAATTGAGCTTGGCGCTGGCCGGGCCGCGAGGAACGCGTCCAACAATCAATTTAGCATACGCGACTTGGGCGCGGTCCAGGAAACCAATTGACGACACAGTGTATTAATGAACTTTACAACTGTGCCCAACACTGTACTTAATTGATGGGTTCGGCAAATGGCACATGCGCTGAGAGCTCACCTCAATTGCAAATGGAACAGGGGTATCGGTGTTTATTACCGAGGCTAGCCGGACGAACGTCACTGGTTCCGGCGCATTTCAGTTGTTGGAATTGTAAAATTCCAAGATCGAACCTCTTTTTCTTTTTCGTAGATCAATAATCAGATCATCATGTTTTCAAGGCAAGCGTTGCGTGTTCCCAGCCATGTGCGAAGCTTCAGCTCTTCAGCTGTTCGGCCAGCTGCTGCAGTGAAGCGCTTGGGCGTTGTCGGCGCGGGGCAGATGGCAAGTAACATTACCGTCCCTGCAAAACTTCCTCTAACCTCCAAATTCAGGGTCTCGGTATTGCGCTGGTCGCTGCCACAAAAGCTGGAGTTGCAGTGACGCTCGTCGATTCTTCACAAAAGTCGCTGGACAAGGGCCTCGCTTTCGCAGATAAGCTGCTCGCCAAAGATGTCTCCAAGCAGCGCATCACCCAGGAGCAAGCCGACGCCGCGCGCGCCCTCCTGACCCCTTCCACCACCCTCGACGAGCTCTCCTCGGCCGACTTCGTCATCGAGGCCGTCCCCGAGATCCCCGCCCTCAAGTTCGACATCTTCGCCAAGCTCGCCGAGATCTGCCCCAAACATGCCATCCTCGCGACCAACACCTCGTCCATCTCCATCACCAGTATTGCGGCTGCCACTACCGGCGGCAACCCGACCGACATCTCCAACAGCTCGCGCGTCGTCTCCACCCACTTCATGAACCCTGTCCCCGTTCAAAAGGGCGTCGAGATCATCGCGGGTCTGCAGACGAGCAAGGAGACGCTTGACACGGCCGTCGAGTTCTGCAAGCGCATGGGCAAGATCCCCTCCATCTCAGCCGACTCCCCCGGCTTCCTCGCCAACCGCATCCTGATGCCCTACATCAACGAGGCCATCATCTGCCTCGAGACCAAAGTGGGCGACCGTGACTCGATCGACGCCATCATGAAAAACGGCACCAACGTGCCCATGGGCCCCCTCCAGCTCGCCGACTTTATCGGCCTCGATACCTGCCTTGCCATCATGAAGGTCCTGCACACCGAGACCGGCGACTCCAAGTACCGCCCGAGCGTGTTGCTGAAGAATATGGTGGATGCCGGCTGGCTGGGCAAGAAGAGCGGCAAGGGATTCTATGATTACTAGAACTTGTGTGTTTTCTGCCTGTAATTGCTCCTTCTGTAGAACATCCAATTGTAAGATCAGATCGCCACCATTTTGGATACTTAGGTAGCATAGAAAACCCCTTTTTGGTTTTGTTGGATTTACCTCGACGGTGTCATCCCGCACTTTGTAATACAGCACGAAGCATATCGATCTGAATTTTCTCCATTCGGAGGGGATCCCCAATGTGTCACAGACTCAGCTTACAACCTCGCAACAATCCTGTGTGATTAGTTGAGCAAGTCGGGTTTTAAGTAGAAAAGAAGGAGAAAAAAACGAAAAGAAAAAAAAAGGAACAGGATTTCCGATATTGGATTTTTGCTCCGTTCCTGATGAGCGTACACCTTATACATACATATCAGACCAAAAAAAAAAAGACCTGCGAGAATAGGGGGCAATGTCAATAAAACAAGAAATGTGGAGCCAGCCACTCAACCACTCAGGGGCGAGGGATGCTACAAACATAGAAAAAGTAAAAAAAGGGGCGTCTGGCCGCCGTCGCCGCCATCAACCACCAAACAGACCAACCAGATCAAAGAAAAGCAAAAGCAAAAGCATGCCATTTGCTTTGGTTGAAGAATCAACAACCAGAATCAAATTCGGCCGGCCACAACATTCGGTTGGCCATTTAATTCCCGCCTCAATATATCATATATTGTGGTGCACACTTTCATCCCTCCCACCCCCCGCAAAAATCCACACACATGCGGTAGTGCCAAAGAGTATTTGGAATTCTTTCCCACGGCCGGGAAAGAGAGGGCGCTCTCCTCAATCGAACTTGCTTTTTCTTTATTCTCCCGTTCTCGCCAATCTTCCTTTTGATCACCTCCGTGCAAATAAAAAATTGCATGTTTCTATTCCTGTCCGAATTCCCAGCCTTGTTCATTTTCATCTCGGCTTATGCCGAAGCGTTCGACACCCTCCCTCCATCGCTAAAGCAGAGACTCTTCCTAAATAGAGCGCGGGCACCTTCCCTTCTTGGAAGTCCTTCTCTTCTGTCTGGAAAAGACGGTCAGTTGTAATTCCTCTTCGCTCCAGCCAGCCAAACGCGATGAGTAAACCGTCGAACTGTGACCCGAATAGATGCCGGGAAGCAGCTCTGGGTGAGCAGACTTTCAAGAATGAGATGGGCGACCCCCAGAGCCGCCAGGCACAGCCAGCTCATCATCCCGAACAAGCGGGATTTGCCATGTTCCGAAACGAATGACCCGCCCCAGGTCGAACAGGAGGGAAGCTCGCTGCAGCCGAAATATTGTGACAGATATCACAAAAACATCCCTGCCATGAGGAAGAGCGGATCCAACAATCTATTTTCTATTAGTCAGGAGCTCTCAAGAAAGTGCGGGGGCGAATGAGCATGCCCCGTTCTAGATCTGACGGGGATCCCTCAATGAGGCAAGATATACAGTGTATACCTGTGTTACCGGCTTGGTCACCCCCTTCACAGGAGCGCTGTATGATGTGCCAGACCAGGCCGTGACGAAGATTGTTTTGAAAGGGCTTGTATCAGAACGATGACTCGACAACAGCAGAGGGCAGTGAGAGCGGAATTTCCGCTATAGGGTGTTACTTATACCATTCACCACTGGGCACGGGAGTTGGGGCCCACCCGATACAGGAAGGTTGCAGGTACATCTCTCAGGAAAAGGATCAAAAATTGTGAAGTGCTTGACCGCAGGAAAAAGTAGATACCCCGCCCTCGGAAGGAGAGAACCTCGCTTCCTGAAGCGGGAGCTCTATCCAAGAATATGGGGCCAACATCCATCAGCTGACAGGAAATATGAGCGAGCTCTGGGGAAGCAAGGACCCTTTCTCATGAAAAATGACCGCTTCTCGGAAGGAGCCCGGCTCGTCCACAATGCCCAAAAAGGCAGTAAGCTGCCTTGTTCCTGCGTGGGGCTTCATGTCATGCAGAATGCAAGCTGCAAGACGGCACGTCTTTCCCCAGGAACATTGTGGTCGAGTTTGGCCGCCCCAAACGGTATTCGTTTTGACTGAAGCTGTGAATCCGTCCGGGATCATGAGTTCGCGGGACGGTGAACATGGACCTAAGAAACGACGATGCCTGAGAAGGATGGTTGGCCACTTATCCGTCAAGCGTTGAACAGGTCATCGAATCTCGTTACAGTTGTCGGTAAATGCTTACAGGCCCTGTCCACCGTTCATAGCCACTGTGAAATCCCACAGTGTACGGAAAAAAGCAGAAGGGGACAGACCGTTACTGACCGAAACATGGGCCTTGAGGGTGGGAAGGTCATGGGTATCAGATTGACTGGAAGCGCAACATTTTTGTTTTGGCTGTCGGTCTTTGAACTCTCGTGTCTGACAAGGACATACACAGTGAGTCAGATGAAGTGACCTATGGACACGTCGAAAGAAAATGGTGCAGCCCCAAGAATTTGGCAGCGTCTTTCGCAAAAGCCTGGCGGCTTTCCTCCAAATCCATGTTAGCATACTGCTCAGATCTCATGGGATTGGAGAGTAATAAGCGGTGATAAAAATACATGCCATCATCTTGCCTTTGAACGGTTGCCTCAAGACCATCCGGTTTGGTATTTACCAAGGCGAACTACCTCCATTTCTACGGCAGATATTGTTTGCGGGAAATAGCAAACGGGTACAACCTTCAAGCGCGGTCTTGACCAGAGATGACTGATGCAGACAAGGTCGTGGAGGCTATCTTCGGCGAGACAAAGCCAGACGGCTAAACAGGGATCCATCATGGTCTTCGGGGACGGATTTACCGGGGATCCACGTGCCTTGCCATAATGGCCTAGTATGGTCTAGGATAAAGGACGCTCAGTGGGATTGTGCAAGCGTTCGATTTCTGTATGCTGACGCACATCGTGGGTGTAGAGAAATCTCCCTTGCCTGGCTGAACCCAGCGGACCTACGGAGGATAATCTGGCTATCCCGATCCCTACAACTCTCACCGCCGAGTCACAGGTTTGCTTTGCTGCATGCCACAACATGTCTCCGATTTAAGCTAAATTCTAAGACACGGTTCAGCCCAGCAACCATGCCGTGATTGGAAGGTCAAGTCTATCGCGGGTGGTGAGGAAGCAGATCGATGTGAGAGTGCCTTCTCTGCCATGCATGGTAGGCAAAGCAGCTGCCTCGAGCACGCAGTGTTATCTAGGCACGGGGAATTGAAGGCCATCACTTGAACCTCTAGGGTTGGTGAACTGACGTTGGTGTCACCCAACTTGACATCTTGCGCCATGCAATCGGCACGGGCTGATATTAATATGATAAGTTTGCGAGGGGAGTAGCCCCCTTGGCAGAAGGTGGCTGCTCGTGGTTGGCCATGCACCGGCATATATCGCTTGAAAAGTATCATGGTTCTGAATTAACCGTATCGGCTTGATGGCCCAGCTTTGCTAGTTGACGCCAAACGGGTACGTTTCGACTTGGAAGAGTTGTGTATTCGAACAGCCAGAGGCTGCCTTTCCCACAATCTGGTGGACCGTATGGCTTAAGACACATTCATATCTTCCTGCATTAATACTGTTCCATCCGAAACGATTTATGACTGACTGGTCTTTTCTCGAAGAGCTGGCAATACAAAGATGGCGACACGTTGTGATCCGCTGACGTCGGGAAGAGACAGCAAACAGCTTGCCATAATTATGGTTGGGTACAAAACGATTCAGCTCACCCATCGAACCAAACCGGAAAACGGAGCGTGGTTTCCATCCTAGCTGCTCAAAACCCATCAACTTGGCAAAAGGAGGAAGTGTGTACCCCATCAACCTGTATGCATGAGACTGTGGACATGGTAAAATGCGGGAAAATGGGGAATAGAAGAGCATCGAGCCCGGTCCCTCGCTCCGGTCCCAAGACGCTGGCCAGCGTGGGGCATACTCTCCCTGGGAGGTAGAAAGCAGGATGTTTCCATGCATTTAAGCGAAGAATCAGCGGTGTTTACTTTGTAGAAATACAGGCCGGCAGGTGCTTTTGTTGTTATCCTGTGGCCACAAGAGGAGACAAAAAAGGAGGAGGATCCGATCGTGCTTGCAGGTACCGTAGAAACCAAGATCCTGCAACGTGGTGTTGTGCAGCCGCATTTCACCACAATGCTTGTTCCATCCAGCTGGACGTCCCGGTATCGATTTGATGAAAGTTGATTGATGTCGAATCTCTTGCCGCTCATTTACCCTTCCCTTGGGCTCGCAAAATCCTTGTACGGGGATTGGAACACCAAACCATTGGACAAGTAAAGGGATTACTGCATTTTCAACAGAGGCCCGTTTCAGGGGTTCCTGGTTTCCAGACCATCGTACAAAGCTCCCGCTACGACTCATCTGCAAGCACACGTTCTGCGCAACCCGGGAGTTGTGACTGTGCTATGGGTGGCATTCTTGTTTGTGCTGGAGAGCAGACCTGGTGGCGGCTCGCCACGTCTCATCGAAGATCCAGCCCCGAGCAGCCGCGAAAACATGTAACGTTTACCCGCAATCAAGTGACGAGTGGCTTCCTTCCGTGGTGCCTAGGTAGGCTCAGGCTTCCAAGATTCGTCGCCACCAGTGTAAGGGTGGAGCTTAATGTGTAGCTTCGTCGAGTGGGTTTGGAATGGTCTCGACGGACACAGCTGTTGCGACGGTTAACGTGTGAATACTTGGGGGACAGCGGCACGAAGAGGTTCTGCTCATGCTTGTCATTGATCAAAGCTGGAGGAACTTGCACGCTGGACTAGGAAATCCCGGGGAAATAGCCTGTTTACCAGACGGCTCTTGTCTCAGCGAGCGACCAGCGTGCTGCCCGTGTTGGAGAGTTCGCAGTGAAGCCCGAGATTCGCTCCTGGGCAACCTTAGAAAGGCTGCGCATTGCTAGTAGCTGAGCCCAGAGGCGATTGACTTGAGTCTGAGAAGCACGTACTCCGGGGGGAGGGCTTTTAGGACCAGACTCTGCAACCCTCGGGACCGACGAGATGTCAAAGTTCATCCATGTGGTGCTGGCCTTGTAAGACCCGAGTTATCTTTAGGATAGCAAGATCTCGGCGGCACGCTAATGAGACTACCCCCCTCTCTATCTCTAAATGACAGAAAGTCAACACAAGACTTGCTATTCTCGTTGCCAGCGCTTCGATCTCTAAAGATAGAAAGGACCAACTTTGCAAACAGTCTCAGTCCGGATATTTTTGCCAGAAATAAGCGCATAGGCGCCCAAGCGCGGCGCAAATCAATAGGGTATCATCCAGTCCCTCGGCGCTGACTGTGTGAAGAACGTCGGATGTGGGCATCTGCATGGCACTCCCGGTTTCTCGTGAAAGAAGAGTTGGGCTCGCTTGAATTGAATGTTGGCCGCGAAAGCTAGAATTCTTGTTTCGGCCGTTTTCAGGAACACACAAAAATGTCGGGAACCTGCGGGAAATGCTGAATGGTAGGTTCACTGGTAACGCGAAGCCTGGAACGGGCCGAAGGTCGGAACACAGCCCTAGGTTCCGGCTCCCGCAAATAACGACTCCATGATTGTTGTCTCCGGAGGAGACACGGCGAGCTCAACACGCGGCGCAACTCGAGATCCGAATGCCTGGATAGTGAACCAGCGGAGGGGCACGGAACACTGGGCTGCTCGTGAGCCGCCATACCCGTCTCGCTAGACCATATACAGCGTTTTTGAATGGGATTCAGTTCAAGATTGTCTTCAACCTCCGTTGACTGTTTGACTCTGGTCAAGACCGATGGGCCCATCTCGGTCCGACAGTTGAACAGCGTCAGGCAGAGAGCTCGACAAACGAAATCGAGGACCGGGGGCCGTAGAATGGAATTGTGAGGAAGTTGTGGTGCCGACACACTCCTGGTTTCTTCCAGGTTTCTCTTCGGTTGGTAAATCAAAGTCCTGATATCTCGACGAAGCAGCAGCGAGATGAACCGACCTTATTTCCCAAAACTGTAACTCCGTCATTTCCTATTTTCTGTATTGGGGCGTAGAATTTGAGTGTGGAAACTGCGTCCGATTCCCGACCGAATCGTCACCGAGATGACATGCACCAAGAGACTAGCGCCTCATGCCGTCCGTCGACGTGAAACCTCGTGCGAACAGTTATTTCAGATTTCAGAAAGCAAATGACATTGAAGTGAAAGCTGATTCGTTTTCCTTCCTTCGGTGTCTTAATCGCGCTGCTCAAGCCCGACTGGTTGCACTCGCCTCGCTGTCTTCAGCTGCCTTCCATATTCATCATCGCTCTTGCCCATAAACCTTGGATTCCCAAGATGGCAGGCGCTTCAAAATGGAGATGCCCCACTGTCACCCCCTGCAAGCGTTGAAAAACGAAAAAGCTTGAAAGTGCGGAAGGCGCCAGTGGTGTCCGAGTCCTTTTGTTGATGGCGTCTTGGGAATTTCTGAATCAAGACATCGTCTCTTTCCAATCTCAGCATCTGAAACGCAAATCGATCCAAGCCTTGACCCAGACTGCCGAGCTGAGCTGACAGCTTGACCGTTTTGGTGTTCAATTAGCGCACCAATCTTGAATTGTTTCTGTTTCTTTTCGTCTTTTGGCCCTCTCCACCTTTTCTAAAACCTGCCGTTGCCGTTGCCAATCTGCCACCCGAAGCCACAGTGACACAAACGGCCGCCTTTTCTCGTGATGGAGCATCGCCAAACGACAACGGTCAAAATATGTAGGGATCATCTGATGGGGTTTCGGGCGCACCTCCAGTTAATGTCTCCGCCCGTACATGTACAAGTCAGCAGTTAGCAGTCATCAACAAACAGCTCATGGCTGGCCATCATCCAACTTGAATGACCAGCAACAGAGCACATCTACAGATAATGCCCCATTTGGGCTTGCTGCAGGACGGGCTCGGGGGTGTACAAGTCCACATGGCTCGCGGGAAGAGACCGGCAGCCTCTAGAAATCATGGCGCTCCCAGATGCATCGCCTGGCGAATTGACAGTCACCCGATGCACGGCATTCATCGTGGCAGCCCTCTGTGCACTCCCGACGTGAACGATCTGCTCCTCTCCACTGGGTCTTGAGCTGTCCTGGGACTGGCTGAATCTCGACTGCTGGCTGACGATGCACTCGATGGCTGATGGGTGGCTTGGGCAGGACACACCGGTGGCCGTTTTCCTAAGCCTGTTCGGGAATGTCTAGCCCCCATCTCTCGTCTTGCCTGCATGCGCCGCACTGCTTCATCGCCTTACCGGTACGCTAGCATCTCACAGAACCGTACCCCTGATGAAACCTTGGCAAGCCTGGCGGCAACCCCTGTCCAAGAAGCTGGTCAAACCGGCGATGCACGGATTCTGGATCTTGCTTTTCCTAGACCCACGGCACAGGGGAGTGTCTGCAATCGAATCTCTCAACGTCTTGCGTGGGAGCCACATCCACTCTCGGCGCCTCTTGTCCGGCTGCTTCTCTCGCGTCGCCCGCCCTCCTCAATGCGACGCTCTCGCAGTACAACACCTTGGCTCCCCTATGTTTCTCATCATACAGTCACACCAAACCCCACCGAATCCGGCTTGTTATGCTCTCTGGGAGGTAGCACCACACCATATCAGCCTGCGGGTTTGTCGGCGCTCCTTCCCTCCAGGTCCGACTGGCCGCCCAATGCCTCAGGCCCTGTTTTCTCAAGAAGCCATGACACGCTTGCCCCGGACTGGACGTCAGATTTTTCTTCGCTCCGGCACTGAGTGT
Source organism: Cladorrhinum sp. PSN259 (assembly GCA_033725935.1). NCBI lineage: Eukaryota > Fungi > Ascomycota > Sordariomycetes > Sordariales > Podosporaceae > Cladorrhinum > Cladorrhinum sp. PSN259. The sequence continues at coordinate 602,373 of MU867063.1, read as the reverse complement.
CGTGGGGAAGCAGGGAGTGGCGCGACGCCGCAGCCTGATCAACAAGTGCCGTGCGATCGCGCCAACGCTGCCCATCCACTGCCGCCGCCCCCCCTGGGGCACTGACGGTTAGCGATGGCTTCAACCGAGAGAGTTGTAAGCGCACAGCGCCGCTTGCTCCACCTTGGGGTCTCTGGCGTGCCTCCCCCGGACAGTAGAAGCGGGCTCGAGCGATACAACAAAGACAGGGATATGCAGAAAGCAACTCGAGACAAATCACTCTCACCTGCACAACGAGGGTTCCATCAACCTTCACAATGGGAAAATGGCCGCCAGGGCAGGGACTAGCCATCTCCAGCCTAAAATTCTCGCACTCAGTACGATACGGCATGCACGAGAAGCTTATGCCATGTCATGTTCCTCACTGTGAAAGCACTGCTCGGAACCACTCCATGACCAGCGGTAACAACTTGAAACCGAATCAGATCAGCCAAGGAGAACAAAGGCTGCTGATACCATCAGTTTACTCGAGGCAGACTGAAGCAACAAAAGGTCCCTCTCCACATCTCCACATTTGGTGCCATCTTCTCAAGCCAATGTTTACCAGTTCGATCGATTCCTGCCACAAGCTTGCCAGCCAAGTACGGCTGGAAGACGATTTCTCTTGTTGGCTTCGTGATCAGATCTGCATCCACACCCCCCGGCCGCACACCTTGTTGACTGCCATCCCCTGCCTTGGCCCACACCTCCCCCCGCAGACAAAGCAACGGGCACTGTATACCCCCCTCCTACTTCATGAAGATCGGTGTCAGTGATTGGCTTGAGGCGGGATGGGGCTCGACAACGGTCATGCTTTCTTCCGTGGAGTCGACTCAGAGCTAATGTGAACCAGGACCAATCAGGTATCCAGCAATGCTCCAGCCGAGATGCCATGCACGGCTTGTACCTCTCTCTGCAACTTGGGTGAGCATACCACGGCCTCGTTCTTCTGTTCCGGTCTGGTAGTGATGGAAATCACGGAACTGTTGCGTACACGCTGCCTTTGGAGAGTAGAACAATGAGATTAGGATACCCCTATTGAGAGAATCTGAAAATCCTAGCGAGTGCCCTCAAAAGCACCTGTCCGCAACCCGTGGTTGAACGACGTTGTCTCGTCCTCTTGGGTATCGGATGTTTGCGTAGGTGTCATTGGCCCGGTGCCTTCTCCCCTACCCTCTTTGGCATTGCCCCAGATCCCTGCACATGTGTGCCCTCGCAACCCTATGTCGGCCCAGCACCTCGTGCCGCAGCCTCCCACCTCGTTTCTTTTCCCTCAACGGCTTTTCTGTCTGCTTGCTCGACGCCAGACTTGGCAACGAGCGTTTTGTCGTCCGTTTTCGGCTTGCTCTTGACTGCCAGCGCTGTCCCCTGTTGGTTCCATCAACCTCCTGGTACAGCATTAACCATTTCAGCCGAGATCTTCCATGAGCCAGCTGCCACGATATACCAGTCCGTCACTCGCTCAAGTCCTTGATCAAATCACAAAAGGGCAAAAAGAACGGCGTGGCGTAGCTTACCCCCTCCCTCCGTCATTCTGGAAACCCGATATTATTATACCGGGGCCATAGCTCATGAGCGTTAGTCTACTCCAAGGCCCCATCCAAGACACGGGTCTTCCAGAGACCTGCCGATATAACTGCTGCCCTCTGTCAGGTACCAGGTACCCCGATCTTCCCCTCCCCCTAGCCCTTCCTATCCAGTGTAGCGGTTGTCTGTGCTGCCCCTGTCTTGTCTTTCGAATGCGGCCTCGACATTTCTCCGTGAAGACTAGGCCCTCCACCGGTATTAATCCCAGCTCCGTCCTACCCTAAGAACAGGGTGGTTGAGGAGCGGCCATAATACGGCAAGGGCAACCCACAAGAAGCTTCATAGCTCCCGGCCCTGACCCATTCCAAGGAAACATACAGAGCAGACGGACCCCGCCGAGTATTCTGTTGGCATTCTTGATTTCATACAAAATATGGTCTTGCCTCCGGGTCCCTGAAGCCAAGGCAATTTCCTCCCCTTTTGCCGACGACCCAGTCTCTTGACCACCCATCAGACAACTACACTGGATCAGGATCCATCTCAAAGACTGCTTCTACATCAGCTGTCTACCACCGACATCTCGTGATCTTTCATCCCAAGCGAACTTGACGGTTCTGTCTGATCTTCGATTTTGACTGGTGGGCCTGCTCCTCTGGTACGACGCATCTGCACATCACCCCGAACAAATCGCGCTCGAACCGCCACCTGTTTATCCTCCTGTCCTCTTTTCAGGTGTTTCCCATCGTTTGATCGGCAAAACCACTTGGGGGCAACGCACCAAGAGTTCCTCACCCAGCAGCAGAGCCAGCCAAGGGAGCGGACGTTCTCATCGGTGCCACTTGCGCCGTTAACAGTCTCCGGGCTTTACGATCAGCTAATAGAGATCACCAAGAACCAAACTTCTAGCACCAGAGGTAGCAGACCCGCCTACCTGGCGTTGCGGTTGGTGATGTGCGTTAGTGTCCTTTGATATTCTGGTTCACGACAGGCCAGCATCGACACTCGTTTGGCACGGCGTCTTTTCAGTTCGTCCTTCTACTTCTTCCCGGCCTCGAGGGCAACCAATCTCAAAGTGCAGCGCAAAGAGCACTTCATTCTTTCAAACTGCCGGGGAATCTTTTCTCTCAGCCTCAACCAATAGTCCATTCCAATGCTCGTTACCAGGCAAAGCGCTACGGAGCAGAATCCTTGGTCCATCAGCAAGTTTGACACGGCCTTTCACAAGTCCGCGGAGAGCCTACGCATGTCGAACAACTTCGACCCGGTGACGCAGTCGGACTGGCAGGGCCAGTACTCGTTTCTCCCTCCAGGAGACAGCGGGCTCTTCTCGCAAACATATGACCATGTTACGAATTCATCGGACCATGGCGATTCTCAGGCCCAGCCGCGCAGTGTGACTGCGCCAGGCAACTCCTTAGACATCGATGCGCCAAAGCAGGAGAATTCACCAATGCTGGTACATCGCCTAGATCCGCTTGGGTTGCGGCAGCCAAAGCAGCCATCTCCCATTCCAGAGCAGTCCGAGAATCTAGGAGAGCAATATGCGCAGAAAGCATCCGAGCCGGTCCACGAGGATTCGGTGGTCTCAACCGAGACCCCCAGCATGTCCCATGGGTCCAACCCCGTGAGCTCTATATCGTCAACAGGACCGGGCCCTGACGCTGGCTCGGGTCAGTCGGCAAATGAAGGGCAAATAGCTGTTAAGGAGGAAGAGGACGAAGTGATTGAGGATGATGAGATGGTGGAAGGTGATATGGATGGTGAAAACCAGCCCCAGCCGCAAACAGCGGCGGAGAGGACTGCACAGAGGCGGAAGATGAAGCGATTCAGGTAAAATCTAGAGATAGCGGGACTGGAATGGCTGAATAGCGGCTAACTCTTGTAGGCTCACTCACCAGCAGACGAGGTTCTTGATGAGCGAGTTCGCGAAGCAACCGCACCCCGACGCCGCACACCGTGAACGGCTATCTCGAGAAATTCCTGGACTGAGCCCAAGGCAGGTGCAAGTCTGGTTCCAGAACCGGTAGGTCTTGAGAAATGTGGTTCCAGTAAATAAGCGGTTACTAACAAGTTGCAGTCGAGCCAAAATCAAGCGTTTGACAGCAGATGATCGCGAGCGGATGATCAAGATGAGAGCGGTGCCCGAGGATTTCGATAATTTGGGTGCGCTTCATTCTCCATATGGCGCAGTTCATGGACTAGGAGGTACGCCCCTCACATCGCCAGTCGACCTTGGGGGTCACTCCTATGCAGACCATATGATGCGTCCTCTCATGGTTGATGTCCGTAGGCAGGAGGGTGACGATCATCTCTCTCCCACCGGGCTCAGCCCTGCCTTTGGCAGTATAGGCTTCAATCATTCGGGTTCCCTCAGCACGCCGGACATTCTCTCCCCCTTATCGCCAAACTCAGACCGATATGGCTACCCCAGTCATATGTCGACGACGCCATTGAGCGCTGGTGCAAGGACGTCGAACCCATTCGCAAGGCAACCAAGTTTGGAGGCTGGAATGCAGATGCATCACAGCCATCAATCTCGCCATCAAATACGACCTCTCCAGCCTTTGCAACTTCGCGAGACGATGACCAGATCACGATCCGATTCTCTTCAATCACCGTTGCGATCGAGCATGTCCTGGAAAGGCGATTCTCTCGATTACACGACATACCATGGCGGCAACGGGTCTCCTAACCTAGGGAGTCGCCAACATGGCTTATACCAGCAAGATCAAATAGGGGGGACATCTAGCGGCGGTTTGGGGGGATATGATTCGAATAGCTATTCTGGTAGGCCACAACCATTAATCTTGGAGCTGCATCTCCAGCTCAACAGTCCTGACATACGATTGCAGGCTCCACCGTACAGTCGCCGACGCATATGAATTACCCAAATTATCAGTCATCAGGACTGCAACAAAATCAGCAACGGGGGTCCCGCCTGCGAGCGGCGTCGGCCTCGCTCCCACTCGGCTTGGACCTCAGAACCCACTATCGGTCCGCTGTCGGGTCTGGAAACCTGCAGCCAACGGCACACTCTCCGGGTTCACGAACGGCCTCTACTCCCCACGTGTCCTCTAGCTACACCGCGAGTTTTCCATCAGCACCGCTCAGTGCTCCTGTGGACTTTTCATTACCCAGGACACCGGGGTTCAGGTCGGCAGGAGGCGATTATTCGATGCCTCAGATGAGCGCTCCAATAGCTCCACCAAACGACTTTTCGCAGGCGTTTCAGGCCAGCATGAATAATTCGAGCACAAGAACGCCAATGAGGGACAGTTTTGGTGGTGGGCCGCTCGGATTGGGACAAAATCAGCATCAAAACAGCGGAGATCGTGCCGATGATTATTCACAGGATTCGTTGGGCATGAAGCGAAAGCGCAGTTTTGCAGGAGCATCCTCGACAGCAAATACGGCACCCAGCGGATACGGTAGCACAGCATGACATGCCGCCTGATTATCTTGAGGAATATCAATTTAGACTTGATGTCTGACTTAATAGCGATGGGAAGCGCAGGGGATATGCTCCACAAAGCTTCTCCCGTTGATGAACGGCTACATTATGGTTCGAACCATGTGCTTCTTTTCTTTGTTATACTCTACTTCGACAGCACCCTGGTATTGGCGGGCATCGGTCTTCACAGCAGCCATTTATTCTTTTGAAGAATCCGATACAACCTCCTCTTTTTCTCTATTCGGATTCATATTTTTTTTCATGATATTTTTCTGCGACTAGTTTAACGAACCTTGTACGACATCACACCATTCAAACTCTATCCCCCCATTATTAACCAAGGCGGGAGACTCGCACTGGCGGGCGGCGTATGTGTCTGGCTTTAGCAAAGAGGGCAGGTAGCTCAAGAGGATGCAAATTTACGGGGTTTTGTTGAATGCAACACAACGAATTGGATGGCCACTATCATTACGGTTACGAATAGGCGAATGGACGGAGTATTTGGAGCATGGAAAACAACAAAAAAACGCTACGGCGGACAGGGTTTGTCTCGGAGCGCATCTAGGAAGATTTCTCTCTGTATCTCTATGTGTTGTTTTCTTTGGGAGAAACGGGGCCAGGGGGTGGGGGGCAGAAAGGGGGGGGGATCAGGGTGGTTTCTTTGTTACTTGTACTGTACATAACTAGATAAAATAAAACCCGGAACACATTTTAAACGGCGCCACATCTGATAACCTTGGAAAGTCGGACTAGTGTAGAACTTGGACGCAATCTCGGCCCAACTCTTCGGGCACGTCGCTACAGAGCCACCCGAACTGCGTCTTTTCGAGTTCCCCTGAACACGACAAAAACGCCATCAAGCAAAGAATCGTCGTCCTGCGGCTTCTGGTTGGCTGTGAGCGCCACGGCTTCATCTCGGGGCCACGGCAGGCGCCTTCCATAACGGCCCGTTTCTGTTGTTCTTTCAAGGTCCAAACATGCAAGATCTACCAGGGAAATCCCATCTGCGACTTTTCAGTCACCTCGTACGGGACATGTTCGATGAAACATCTCGAAGACTTCCGTCTTTGGCTTCTTTTATCCCCTTCCTCTCGCTCGTGCCATCTTCCGCTCACTAATACGCGTCGTTGCATCATCTACTTTTGCTGAAACCACGGGGAGCGAAAAAGGACATCGGTTTGCTCGCCCCAGATGCCAATTGGCCTGCATGCCGTCCCGGGTCCAGACAGAGGCGTGGTCGGAAAATTACACAGATTAAAAAAACGTGCCTCTAATCAATTAATTGCGGAATGGCACGCCGTCTGCCGCTTTTGTCTTTTGTCGATGATCGTCGGCGCTGTCCTCGCTCCCCTGATGGACAACCCCCAGTGAGCATCGAGGCACGACAGTCACGATGATGCAACTCTACATGGACGTCGTGTGCTGTTGCGACGCTAGATACAGCCGGCTACCTTCACCATCATCCTCATCACCCTCATCACCATGATCAAATGTCTCTCTGCTGCATTACAAAACCCGGGATCAAAGCTGGCGGTGGGGGCAAACCTGGACACTTGCAAGCTTCCCCAGATTTCCCTTTCAGGCATTTGCCGGCTGATCTACACCACTCCCACCTTTCCATCCTCGGCCAGCTTGCGAGCCTGCTAGCCTCACAACTCCCGCGCCCCAGTTACTCCTGGCCAACCTGGTCATCTGGACTGAGGACTTCGGAGACAGGCTGCGCCGATGATGCTCATGATACCGTCATGGCACACTGCATGCGGGCCCTTTGTGGTGCCCACTTCACACTCGGCCCTCTGCAAGTGAAGGGGGTGTGTCTGCAAGGTGTCGGTCAGTGTAACGGTGTGAAAAAGGCAACAAGCTGCAGAATACGCAGTTTGTGTTTCCCATCCGGCAGGGCTTCGAGCAGAGACAAGGCAACCCGTCCCCGTTTTTATGGTCTATGCAACAAGCCGTCTTGGGACGCCTTTGAGCAGATGCCACCGTTATCGGCCGTTGACTGTCAGTTTGGCACCAAAGAGATCATCCACTCCGCCCAGCACTTTGGTGAGTTCAACGACCAAGGGCGACGGGACAAGCGTATGCAAGATTCATCAGCCGTTCCACGACATGCTCGTTCCATGTCATGGTCCTCGCCACAGTGCCAGATTTTCGTCACCATGGGCCTGACTGCCTGGATGCACGAGCTAACTGTGATGGCACGCCGTTTCGATGATGTAGAACGGTGCGAGGTGTAAAATGACATGGTTGCCACAGAAAAGGGGTCGTCCCATCGAAGAAGCCGCAGTCACAACACGAAGCAACAGCATAGCCTTAGACTTAGCTGTCCGGGTGCAGCCGTCACCGTTACCGTCACCATGGCCGTCACCACCGACGCCACCACAGACAACCATCACACGCAGGAAAAGGGCTGGACCGTTCTGTCCAAGGATGCATGATACTAGCCACCACATGGTCATACTCTCTGTATCTGCACGCTTGCCTCGTACTGCAAGATGGATGCCGGGGAGCACAGCAAGTCTTCCATACCCGAACAGGGCGTTGCACTTTCAGCATCCGTCCGCATCGGACCATCTGCTGGGGGCGGTCATGGATGGATGGAACTTGTGGGAAGGATCATTTCATCGGTCCCAGAAATTCAAGACAGACAGACAGACAGCACGGTAGATCGTACGGCTCCGAGTGCCGAAGACGACGGCAGGTCTTCGGAGACATGGCGCGCCAGTCCCGGAGGAGCGAAATGAAAGGCCCATGGAAGGATGAAGGAAACAACAACAATAACACGGCAGCTGTTGTGTGGTTCCGGTTGAAACAGACGGCGGATAGCAGAAACCCTGCGTGCTCCCGTCCACACGGATTTGGTTCTATCTGAATGTTGTTGAGCCCGAGAAGCCCGAGCATGAGGTTTTGCTGGAGGGAGGAGCAGGTTGCAACTTGCAAGATTGTGCATTGGCGAGATCAAATGCCAGTCAGCTCAGCAGTCGCTGCTAGCCGATCAAGCTGGCGGGGAGAGCTACTGATGACGAAATAGGAAGGAGCTTTTGCCTTCTCTGACACACGGCACCAACGATACGACGCTGGGAGGGAACGACGGGCCCCACTTAGCCCGATCTCACACCAAGAAAACCCCTGACTGCCTGCCTGCCTGCCAGTGCCTTGCCCTGCGGCTTCGGAGTGGGCGATCCGGCTGCCAGTCTGCACCCCCCCCCCCTCCCCCGGTTCACTACTTTTCCGAAAAAGGCAAGGACTGAAAGCTTCTCTCCAACAACCTCTCCAGCACCAGTTAGATCTAACGGCTGTCAGGTGTCCTGTCAAAAAAGTCAATCCACACTTCACTCGTCCTTTCCCACCAACGTCCGTCATTGAGCAAATACGACTGTGGTAATTGCAGACCTCACCTAACCCTTCAACCAACCACCACAAAATATCTTCACTTTGTTGGGAGATTCTTTTTCGTTTTTCGCTTCATCTTCAATCACGTGTTCCGGAAGATTTACGTATAAGAAGGCTTCCAGATGGTGGTTCGGTGGAACTCTAATGTCAACAGCCGAACGCCCGAATCATGGTAGCGACTCGGGGTGTGATGGATGGATGGATGGATTGATGAGGGGTGAAGAGGGAAGGATTGATGCATTCTTGCTTTGTTCGGCTCCTGACCCGCCGTCGGCCGCATCATTTGCGATCCGAGACTGTTCATTCTCTCTCAACAAAACCAGAGACAACAAAACAATGATGTGGTCGATACCTTGAAGATGCTGCACGGATTCTCTGTCGTATTTGTGCCTGCAGGCAGGCAAGCAGCCACCGGGGAGGTAGGTATCCGGGGTCATTTGTGGTTTGTTTTCTCTGCCGCCTCCCGTTCTCTCTTGATAATCTCCATGGCCTCATCACTCTCTCTGTTGAGGAGCAATTCCCCGGGTCATCTCATCTCGCAGTCCCCAGTTCCTGGATTCAAGACCCGGTTTATGAAGCAAGCCTTCTGTTTTCTGTCGGCAACAGCACGGTTCAGAGGCCACTTAATCTATCGAACCTCGTTCGGCTAAATTAAACACCTGTGATTTGCTTTGAATGGAGGCGAGGGAGCTGCGTTACCGCCGCCGCCGCCCGCTAGAGAACGAACTGGTCTCCCCTTTTCTGACCAGCGTGGATGCACCGCTGCTGCGCCCACCAGGAGCCAAGAGGTGGTGATGCCGGAGGCTGGCTGAGCGGATGGGAAGGGAGATCTTCTGGCTCACCCCCATTCTCCATGTGCTGCTGACAGCTGCCAGTCGGACGGACAGGAGCGAGATATGGGGAAACGCAACGCAACAACAAAAAAAAAAAAAAAAAAAAAAAAAAAGCTTCATTACCGTTGCATTCAGTATATACTGACTTGGGGTCGTCTCTTGGGTATTACTTGGTACAGTGGAAGGTTACCAGGGGGGTGGGGGGGTTTCGAGTCGGCAGAGCTTGACGGGTAAGGGACCAGTTACAACAAGAAAAACACGAAACGGGAAAACAGACGACCACCGATGGGACAGACTTCTCTTTTTTCCCCATTCACCGGCTAGGCCCAGAGACAAGGACTAGTAGGAGCATCTTCATCCGATTGAAACCTGAACTAGTGCTCACCCAGAAGCCGGTACGAAGGAAGGAGAGGAAACGAACCTGAACGGCTCTCCTCGGACTGTGGCCCTTTCTGATTCTTCCCCTTTTCATGTTAACGCACGCGAACAAAACGGGCGTCGGGACTGCATAGGCTCAATACCCCCATTGCTGCTGCGGCCGCGGCGGCGTTCGCCGTTCGGTCGGTCAAGAAAATTTGGGGTGTGAGGCGGGATAATGGAACCGAGGGGGAAAAAAGAAGAAAAAAAAGAAATGGGTTTAGCAATCTCTACCTTTTCTTCTTCTCCTTTTTTTCTCCCCCTTCTTATGGTATCTGCTTGTTGATGACTGTGATGCCACTGAGTGAGAGGTAGAATGGTCAGATACGGCAGTTGATGATAAGATACTAGCTATGGAAATTTGTTGTTTTCCTCCTCATCTATATACTTCTATGTACCTGCCTTCTTCAGTAAGGGAAGAACAAGTGGGTGGGTTATTGGGTTCGACGGCTGTCCCCTAAAATTTTAGGGCGATGTTTATCCACACACACCTTGAGAAGGTGATGCTTAGTGGCGGCAAAGAAATCCGCGATACGCTTCCCTCTTCTTCGGCAGATGAGCTGAGAAAGTCGTTTGGTGTGTGAAATTTCTCTTTGTCCGGCCAAGCTTTGGAGGCGTAGATCGTGGAACGAACCCCCTCCCGCTTCCCACTTCCCGAGGGGGGGCTGAAGTAACGGGGCGTGTGAGCATTGGAGTTTTGTACGTACTGTGTGTTCTTTCCTTTCTCGGTTGGTTGTAATGACCGGGGATTGCCCAGGGACCAGCATCTCGGCTCTCTGGTGGGTTGATCACAACATCTTTTGGTTTTTCCTCTCTGGAGACTGGAGGTCCGTCTTACAGGGCATGTGGAGGCATGGGAGACATGGGAGGCATGGGAAGCATCAGCAACGTTTTCTTTTTTTTCTTTGTGCTTTTTGTTCCCTGTAAGTTTGTACCGGACAGCATGTACCAGCCTGTGACAGCGAATATATAATATATATTTTATCTTTCTTACTGGGAAGTGTTAGGTGGGGGAGCTTGGGGGGAGATACATACATATATCATGGTATATTATTCTCAAAAGGCAGGAAGCATTGCCAGAGGAGTCACAAAGACTAGAGAGGTGGCATATGAGATTAATGACTTGGCCGTCGAGGATACGAGAGAAAACGAATGGATAGGGGTTTTTTCTCCTCCGTTTTTTTCTGAAGGGGGTTGTTCACCACAACAAAGCTAGAAAACTTACATGTAATCCAGTATTTGGTTGGTTGGTTAGGGGGTGCCGGAGGGGACATGCGGGGGGGAGGTTCAACTGGAACAGGGGTTCATCTTTTTTTTTATTTTTTTTTATAACTCGGTTGTTGCTGTTTGCTGCTACGTAGTATGATAGATACTTCGAGGTGAACAGATGGATGGATGTACCTGAGACTTTGCTTGATCAACCTCCACTCTTGTAGGTGTGTGTGTCTTTTGCTCTCCTCTCCTTAGCCGTTTTATCTAGTGGGGTTCGAGGAGATGAGCTCGTCACTTCGGGACTCCGACGGGGTTTGCCCGGATGAGCCAGTGGTCAGAAGCTTTTCCTCTTACAAGTCTCACCTAGGGGGGGGAGGGCGGAGGACGGGGAGGAGGGAGGTGGTGAGGATGAAGCTGGAAAGGGGGTTGAGGGGGGTTTTTTCCTTTATCTGAAAGAAAGAGAAGGGAAAAGAGGGATATCCATCAGCCTTTTGGAAAAAATTGGACACAAAACAGATATTGAATGAATGAAACAAACAATATTGAACGTGAAATTTTAAATGAAAGAATGGGATATCATATATGTATGTATATGTGTTTTCAGTTATTTAATAAGCGTTTTTTATATGGCCAATTCTTTTTTAAATAAACATTATTGATTGAACTTTGTTTGAGTATACGTATGCTTATTGCATATGCGTGTCTAGATGTTCGGTTCTGAAGTTATTGTTCACGGTTGGTCCAAATTAAACAAAAGTAAAGGTAATAAATGTGGTTTCGATCAAACTTTTTTCTTCGCGCCGATATGATCATTACCAATGTATGTACTCTTATTAAGGGACGGGGTATTCGAAATGACAATCTGCAGATATATTTCCTTATGCTCGGTTGCTTTAGATGAAAAGTTTGGGAGCGGGCACTCGTTTGTTTAGATAGATGGAATCCGAAATTGCTAAATAAGTTGTTTTGAAGTGATTTATTTTACCACGTAATAGTTCTGCAAGTTAAATGTCCTCGGTGTCGCTTGATCTTGTTTAAATTCAAGCATTGAACAAGATATAAAGACTGTTCCTTCTCCTTTCACTTCTCTACCCTTTCCCAGGTAGTAAGGGGGAGGAATCGATCACAGCTGGGGAGGAAATGTGGCTTGGAACGTGGGAGTTTGACGACGACGACGACGTGATGGACAGCATCTTTCTTTCAACTGCTCACAAACAAAAGGAAGAGACCGGGCTGGTGATAAGAACAAGAACTGCGCTTGGTCATTGACAACAAGAGTTTATAGATGTGGAACAAACAGATTCAGAAAAAATCGACGAAAGACACAACGACACGATGATAGGGTGGCTAGAAGAAAACAAGGACGGGGGTAATGAAGACCACAGACCGAGGTGTCCAACTCGAGATGCTTCTATTCAACGACGGTCTAGTAAGATGCAGAAAACCAAAAAAGACTCTATACTCCCGAAATCTCATCTCCACGACCAGTTGCGTTTGACCTCCGTACGACTCCCGACCGAATCTCTCCCCGCTCTGCCAGCTCCTCGTCACTCTGTCTACCAGCAAGACCACTGCCCGAAGCCATCTTGCCCTTTCTGCCACTACCCTCGGCCTCATCCTCAGGAGCATCCAAAAACACACCACGCCCATTGCCGTCGCTGTCTCCGTCCTCTCGACCACCATATGTCCCTCCGATGCCGTCCATGGTAAAGGGGCTAGCAGTCGGTTCGTCCAACACGGCCAGAGCCTCGGGTTCAATCCACTTGGGCAACAAGAGCGCGCGGGCAGGAATAAGAAGAAAGATGAAGATGGGGAACCCAACAGCAGCCACAGTCTGCGTGATTGCAAAGGTAGCACCGAAGCCAATAAGCTCAATGATAACAAACAACCACACGGCTCCGCGGCGGATCTTCTTGAGCGGGTGGCTGGCGGGTGTGAGTCTCACGTCGCGCATCAGGAACAGAAGCTTGAGCGTGATCCCGTTACCTTGGAGTGCTTGGAACCCCATGATGAAGAAAAGGCCTGCCAGAACACCTTGAGGGATTTTGCTGAGGACGATGAGCAAAGGAGCTGTCATTGCGACCACGGTAAGAAGCCCCTGAGCAAGATTGGAGACACGCTGCTCCACGACATGAGTGGCGCGGAAGAGATTTCCGTCTACCTTGGCATCTGGCTCATCACTGTCGCTGTCAACTACTTCTGTGACGCAAAGGGACTCAGTATGGAAGGGTGCTTGGGGAATGAGCCCATTGGGGAAGGGGAGGCCGAGCAAGCCAGCCACTCCAGTCGTAAGACCCAAGAGGAACAGGTCCCAGTGAAAGCCAGCAGGCTTTTTGAGAGGGAACTCGGTACCTTGGGCGATGAGGGAAGAGACTATGCCACAAGGTCAGCTTGGGTTATACGCAAGGAGGGTAAACAAACATACCATTATGATCGAACCAAAACAAAACCGTCAGCAGAATAGCAAACGGAATCGCCAAAAACACATGCGAGACGGGGATGTCCCAGAAATGGATGAACCACCCTCTATCAGCGGTCGGCATGAAGGCGCGACCCGTAGGCAGGTTCTCGAGGTGAACGTCCTCCATCTTGCCCATGTGTACAAAGCCCGAAAAGAAGACAGCCGTCAGGGGCGTCCCGTAATCCTTGATGAACACCCTGACGGGGTGCTTGAACAACGTGCTCTGTCCGAGCTCGCCGCAGATGTAGGCAATCGCAAACACGAGCAGCGCCACGACGACGGAAAGGTAGAACGGCTTCCCGTCCCCGAGGGCCTCGAGAACCTGGATCCCCTTTTGCAAGTAGATAAAGGCCACGTAAAAGCCAAAGATGTCGCAGGGGAACCGCGTCACGTAGCGCAGCCAGTTGCAAGAGTTGGTAATGGCCAGTATCCAGTGGAAGACGAGTGACCATCTGTTTTATTTTTATCACGTTAGCCCCCCTTTTCACTATACAGTTGTCATTTTTGAAGCCGTTTTTTAATTACTCACAGGCCAATCCAGCACATGAAAGCCAGATAATTCGTCCCAGTCGGCTTCATGATATCATAAACTGTGCTGTATCCCGCCAAGTTAGTTTTACGTCCTTCCTCTCTTCCATGTTTCGCCCTCCTCCTCATCATCACGATCATTAAAACTCACTAATTAAACACAGTAATCGGCCCCGTAACACCAACGATAACCAGAGGCTGACAAGCAAGCAGCGAAAACACCACCGCCCCCAGAACGGAAGCCAGCAGGACCTCGTTCACGCCGTACTGCATCCCAGTCTTGTGAAACATGTCAAGAGAGAATGCCAAAGCTGGCAGGATACTATTTGTTCTTTGTCAGTTTTACCAACTTTCATCGAGGGTAATAAGGACAGACATACTTTGCAAAAAACATGTAAACCGTAGCAGGCACGACTCGATAATCCCACGCGTCCCTCCAGTCGCTCAGGTAGTAAGGCGCTCTCCGGCAGATGTCGTTCACTATGCCGCGAAAGAGGTGGATCGTGTACCATCTTTCTGTTTTTTGGGCTCTTTTTGTATTCTTTGCTGCTGCTGCTGCTGCTGCCGCCGCTGCTTTCTGTTGTCGATCTTCTTCTCTTCCTCCTCCTGTTTCTGCTCCAGCTCCAGCTCCAGCTCCTACCCCTGTGCCTGCGTCTGCTTCTCCTCGTCCTAAAGGCACTTGTCGTTTCTCAGTTATCGCCATATTTGTTGTTTTTGTTTGTTAAATGTAAATTAAATATTAAGAAAAAAAGAAAGGAAAATAGTAATAAAATATAATGTATAACAAAAAGGCGGTAAACGGTGACGACGATAATAGAGGTAAGGTAAATAAGGTATGTGCTTTTAACCCTTTTTTTCCCCTCCTCACAATAGCACCATCTATCTCACTCAATTCGATTCAATTCAAAAATCAAATGTGAGCGCTCTCTCTGTCTCTCTCTTTCGCTGTCTCACTCACTCAACAAAAAAAATAAAAAGCAGCAGCAGCAGAAACCGCAGAAAATGACCATGTGTATCAATTTCATCCAGCAGGCAAGCAGCAGATTTCAACACAAAACAAAACCGCACAAACCGACCGATTGAGGAGTGAAAAGATAAAGGTTGAGGTTTTGTCTTCAATTTTCTTCAATCTCGATTTCGCCATCACACACCGGCGCGGCGCGCCGAGCGAAAAAAAAAGAAGAAGGAGCCGTTCGTTCGGGGGGCGGGAAGACCCCACTCCACTAATCCCCGTTCTGGTTTCCTTGATTTCCCGTATCTCTCGGCATAGAGATGCATTCCTATGTATTCTACTGAAAATAAAAGGTTCATGTCTTCCCGTCATTGCTGCTTTGTTTCAATATGAGCTATTGTTACGGATATGTAAAAGGTCCGATCAGGAACATACATAATAAGGTCATGAAAAACAAGAGCACTCACTCCCCCAGACAAAACCCCTGAGGGTGTAATTAATTACAACAAAATGCATAATACACATAACTAAATACATATACACAAAGGGAGAAAATCAAAAGACTCGAAATATAGATCGTACAGAATTGTGTTTCAACAGACTAAAACCCTCAACGTCACCTATCCCTCATATCACCCTTTCCCCCCTTCTCAATGCAATTTTCCAGTCATCAAAATAAAAGAAGAAAAAGAGTGAGGAATGATTTTCTTCTTTTTTTTCCCCTCCTGATCTATCCACATGCAACAAATAGTGTCACGATGAGGAGGAAAAACCGCTTTAAATCAGGAATTTCCGCCTTTTTCCACCTCCCCCCTCCCCACCCCTCAAAAAATACAAACGGAGGGAAAGAGACATGGGTAAACCATACCATGGCCGTATCTATAAAAAAATCCCCATGTCGTTATATCCGCCCCTTCTTTAATGATGATAATGATGATGATACATGAACATATATATGTACGAGAGTTGGGTGTGGCAAACACAAACCGAGCTCCTTTCCGTTCTTCAACCACACGGACACACACACACACACACACACACACACACACACACACACACACACACACACACAAAACCCCTCTCTCCCGCGAACCTTCACTCTTCTCACCTATCAGCCTCATTGTGCTTCTCCATCACCGCAGGCTGGGGCTCATTAGGCGAATCGGTGCTCTCGGTAGGAAAAGGAGGGGCAGCACCCTTCTTGCCGCCCTGCCCATCAAAATACTTGGAAAACTCCTCCTTCTCGGGCCACTCGCGGGGGCCCAACAACCGCACAAGATCGTCACGGCTCAGGACCTCCTTCCGCAACAGCTCTTCTGCAACGAGGCCAACCTCCTTCTTCCTGGCAGACAAGAGATCCTTGCACTGCTTATAAGCCTCGTCGACAATTCGGCGAACCTCGGCATCGATGGTCTGTGCCGTCGACTCAGCGAAAGGCTTATGGAGCTGGTTGTCGCTGTTCTCAAAGTGAAGAGGGCCCAGCTTCTCCGACATGCCCCACTGAGTAACCATGGTCGTCGCCATGCGCGTTACCTTCTTGAAATCGTCACTCGCACCGGTAGTGACCGTTGGGAAGTGCAGTTCCTCAGAGACACGACCACCCAGAGTCATGGCCATGCGGTCCATGAGCTGATTGGTCGACATCAGGTAAGCGTCGCTAGAGGGGAGATATTGAGCATAGCCCAACGCACCCTGGCCGCGAGGAATGATGGAGACCTTGAGCAGAGGATCTGCCCACCGGAAGTACCAACCGCAGATAGCGTGACCGGCCTCGTGGTACGCAACTGTCCGCTTCTCCTCGGGACCAAGGACAAGTGACTTGCGCTCAAGACCACCGATCACGCGCTCGATTGCCTGCTCAAAGTGAAGCATGGCGACACTAGTAGCATTTGCTCTAGCAGCTATTGGAGAAGGTTAGTAACTGTGAACAGATGAACGCTTGGATTTAGGTTGGGTTATACGTACCAATAAGAGCCGCCTCGTTGACGGCGTTGGCAATATCCGCACCAGCGAAACCAGGGGTAAGAGCAGCGAGACGACCTGTCAGATACTCCATATCCTCGGAAGTGACAATATTGGCCAAGTGAACCTTAAAGATGGCCATACGACCCTTCATAGTTGGCCTATCGATATGGATATGCCTGTCGAAACGGCCAGGACGCATCAGGGCCTTGTCTAGAATATCCGGCCTGTTGGTGCCGGCAAGAACCACCACCTGTTCAGAGGTGTTGAAGCCATCCATCTCAGTGAGAATTTGGTTGAGGGTCGCCTCTCGCTCGTCGTTACCACCGCCCCTGAAACCGCCGCCTTCCGAACGCGACTTTCCAACGGCATCGATTTCATCAATGAAAATGATGCAGGGTGCGTTTTTGCGAGCAGTAGCAAACAGATCTCGGACGCGAGAAGCACCAACACCAACAAACATTTCGACGAACTCGGAACCGCTGACGCTGAAGAATGGCACCTGGGACTCTCCAGCCGTCGCCTTGGCAAGCAACGTCTTGCCTGTACCTGGAGGACCAGACAAGATAGCGCCGCGAGGAATCTTGGCACCCAGTCTCTGGAAGCGCTCAGGTGACCTCAAAAAGCTGACAAACTCCATGATTTCAACCTTGGCCTCGTCCATACCGGCGACATCAGCGAATTTGACCTTGACCGCAGTGTCATGGTTAAACATCTTGGCCTTGCTCTTGCCGAAGCCAAACATGCCGTTTGAGCCACCACCCATGCCACCGGCCCTCTTTGAGGCAAAGTAGATCAGGCCAACGAGGAGCAGGGTTGGGCCGAAGGCCACCAGGTAGGTACCAGCCTTGCTCTCTGTGGCATAGCTGACAGGAATTCTCTCACCCGATGGGATGCCTAGCTCGGACTGGGCTTCATCCAGCTTCCTCTCAAAGGCGTCGACAGATCCAATTGTGAAGTAGTAGTAAAAGCTGGTATTGGCGGCGGCCGAATCGGGGTATACTGACCGAACAGCGTCCCGGTTGAGTTCAACCCTGACCCTGTCCCTGTCGACGACGAGCTTCTCAACCAAACCCTTGTCTAAAAAGTTCTTTCGGAGCTCCTGCCATGTTATTTCCCGGGAGCTTTCGCCAGAATAGAGCGATGAAATTATGGGATAGCAGAGGATAGTGCCGAGCACATACGTCATCGTGTCCGACAACCATCCCTTTTGTTGTGGCGGCGGTGGAGGAGCTCCCTTATTTTGGCCCTGTTGACCTTGACCCTGACCCTGCTGGCCTTGTTGATTTTGTTGTCGTTCCTGTTGGTTCTGCTTTTGCTCCTGATATTGTGGTTCTTGTGATTGCTGCTTAGGTTGCGCTTGCTGCTCAACGTTTTGTTGTTGTGTTGGCGCCTCTCCTGGCCTGTTCGAGGTAAATGGCTGGCTGGAGCTAAAATCATCGTCCTTAGCTTCCTGCTTGATCCGCTGGAACTCCTCAAGCTGCTTGGCCATTTTGAGGGCAATTCTGGGAACCTTGAGCGCGTCCAGCATGCTCGGTGGGCGACCGGCCTCGGATTTCTCAAGAATAGTGCGCAATTCCTCGGGTACACCAATGATTCGAATATCCTTGAACATCATCTCCATCATTTCTTTCTGTGGTCCAGCCGGCATCAACTTCACCCAAGCATGCAAGATGTCAAGCTGCTCATTGTTCAGGTGAACCCATCCCGGAGGTGGCGGTAACCGTGCGGGCTCCTGCTCCGGCTGCTCCTGATCTTGCGCGCCATTGTTGCTCGACTTATTCACCGGCTCTGGGTTTGACTTGTTGGAGTCAGGCCTGGGGGGGTTCGTCGACTTGTATCTGGGATGGAGGAGTGCTGCTGCGGGGCTGATCCGGGGAATGCGCGCAGCTCTGAAGGCGGGACTGGCTGTTGTTCGGAGCGATAACCTTGCGCAGCGCTCCAGCTGCTGTGCCGAGGAGCGGAACATGGTCGCGACAGTCTCTGTGTGTGTGTGGAAAGTGCAAGATGCGGGTTGCGGGTTGCGGGTGTCGATATCGATGGGGGGTCGTCTGGCTTGCTCGTCGTTTTCCTTGGCACGAGCCGAGATATTGCGCCTTGATATAGCGCTTATTCTTGTCCTTTCTCTGCTCAATGCCTCACTTCCTAGCCATGCACTATGGCTATGGCTGCTGTGCCGCCCAAATGGTGGCTGGCGATGCGGTTTGGTGGTGTTGCAAAAAATGCAGATCTGGACTCGATTTCAAAATCCAGTCCGTATGGATGATGCTGTGCGGCGAGAATCCGACCACCGAAATCAATTGCCTAATCCCAGAATGTACTAGCGCACAGTCACGTGTGGGGCTTTTCTCATCGAAAGCTCACTGAAGCTCACTGAAGCTCCAGCTGCCTAGGTGCTTTCGGCCTTCGGGGCGATGCAAGGTTACCGAAGGCACCTGCTGATTGACGTATGCAATCTCACTGTCATAGATTTGAAGGAATTTTGGGGTCTATCCAAGTTTGTTGTTGCCGTTGTATCACATCTCAGTCCAGGATATTGTGGAGTGCTAGCTGTTGCCCCTCGATTACGCTAGAGAAGAGTCTTTGGAGGGCAGATTCCAGAGTCTACGGAATCCAAGAAAGCTCTTTGCAACTTCATGTTGATATCACAAGCTCCCCAAAACTCCTAACCCCATTCTTATCCCCGAGAAGGCCGCCTCCTCGTCAGATGCATCATTTCACACATTGTCCCATGATCAGTTGAAGAATCAGGTCGTCAACCAGCATCCTAAATAAAACAGGCATCTACAAAAACAAAAAAAGGGGGAATCCGTACAAACGACATAGTAGAAACCAACATAAAAAATGTAGAGAAGAGTATTCCGCTAAAACCCAAAAAAAGTCGTTACTCTTGAAGTGTTCCAAAATATGCCACCCAAATCTAACTTGACCCGTTACTCCACCCCTACTTTTAGTTCCCTTCCATTTCATATACAATTGCCCGTTTTACTCCTATATCAATGCATCCTAGGCGAATTCCCAAAATTCCCATTCTCAACACTGGGATACGCACCTCCACTCATCTCATCCCAGCCCCAGTCCAGCGTCATCGGCAAACTAAACAGATCTGGCGGCAGGATTGGTGGTTGATAGAACCCGCCGCCTAGTGGTGGACTTGTAAGCCCAACTGGCCCATTCAGCCCTGCGGCAGCATTCATCGCATCAAAACCAGCCAAATCTGCGAACTGAGTATAATCTGCCCCGTTCATTCCACCACCATTGGCAGCAGTAAAGTCATTATGCCACCCGTTAGGCGCCATACCTGGTGATGAGTGATTACTCATTGTGCCCGTCATGGGGCTGTATCCATTTTGTGGGGATTGGTGGTTGTGCACTTGCGGCGACAGGTGTCGAGCGTCCTGGCTCATTGCATGGCTAGGCTGTGGCGTCGCCGAGTTTGAAGTTGTTGGCCTTGGTGTTGGAACGGCTGCCGCCGGGTTGGGGTTAAATGAAGGTGAGTCTCCCGTCGCGGTCGTTGGCTTATTTGTTACTGGGTCGTAATTCTTGCGTTTCTTTCGGGAAGCATGGTCTTTTTCTGTCTTGTCGATTACCACCTTGGCAATCCTCTCAAACTCAGAGCAGACCCCCAACATGCGGTGAACACCGCCCGTCTCGGCCTCGACACCAAGCATGGACAAGAAATTGACCACCACGTTCATAAGTTTTGTGTCAGAGCGGGCCCTTGGGTCAAGGGGGTTTTGCAAGATGTTACCAAAAAGCGTTACCAGTGCCGATACAGGGAAATACAAGACCATCCTATTCCAATGTTAGTCCATCCGGGCTCACGGGAGCAAAAGAGACAGTACTTACCAAACACATGAGAAATCACCCTGCGGAATATACTTGAGAAGTGAGATAGACGCTCTGGCAGCAGATGTGCACAGGGCTGCCGAGGAGAAAATGCGAGGATTCAATGGCCTGGCATTCAGGCCTTGAATAGCAAAATTGGAGAGGCGACTAGTCCAGTAGCCGTGATGTATGGACATCCGATGGATGGTTGTGAGGCAGTTGTAATAGTTAAAGTGCAACATCACAATGTGGAGAATGAGCGGAGTGTGCGAAGCTTTGATCTCGTGCTCCGGACGGAAATCAATGGGAATCCTGTCCTTCCAGTCCTCCAGTTCCTGGTCGAGCTCTCCGATCGTGTTTAGAATCTCACCATCCGACTGTTTGGTGGCTGTAGTAGAGTATAACTTGTTGTAGACTTTACTTTCGACGACGGCAAGCTCGCACATGACGCGGAAGAGATTCATCTTTCCCTTGCCATCTGCCAGCGGAATGTTTCCAATGCCATCAGCTGGATCGGTGTCTGGAAGCTCGACGTTCATATCATCGTCATCCTGCGCAGGGGGGCGCCCAGAACGAAGGCACAGGTCTTTATCCAACATGTAGGCGATCCAAAACACCCTCTTGCGCTGCTCAATCTCGATGGGATTGAGGTGAAAGTTTGTTCCGCGCTTATGGAGACCGATGGTGTGTGACAGGCGGATTGCCGTGGCGATCAGCAACGAAGATGGCTGCGGATTAGGAGTGCCTTGCATAAACATGGCCATACCCAAGAGTGCTTGCACGCTAAGCAAGTCAGTATTGCGCATCACCAGCTCGGTGAAAGTCCCCATCGCGTTCTTCATATATGCCCAAGCCTTGTCGTCCTCTTCCTGCGGCACCAGGTTACTCATGACACGAAGCCGGTGAGCAATGGCCAGAGCCACGTTTAGACTAGCCCACCATCCCGAGCCATTATAAGGCTCGTTTGAGTACTGTCGCTCAACAAGATGCATGAAAGTGGGTTGGTGAAATAGCGGAAACATGCAGTTGAAGTTCTCAAAGTAGTCCTTGAGCAAAGACAATGCCTCGACCTTTGGTGGCAGTTCCCTGAAGACCCTTCGTCGGAAAATGTCCCCAAATATGTCAGGCTTCCAGGCGGTCCATTTGTGATCGTCAATCGAGACATCCGAGATCATTTGCTGAAACGACGAATCACCCATCTTTTCGTTTACCCACTGTATTCCCTTGGGCGAAAAGATGGAGAAGCCTGAGGAGGAGCCAATATACCGCGTCTCACCCTCGTTGTTGGTAACTAGTGAACACATCATCTCGGATAATTCTGCGACTTGTTCCCCTTCGCCATCTTGACTGGCCTTGTCCTTCTCCTTGTCGGGCGTGAAGCTCTTCCTCTTTTCGGCAGAGTCCTTGATGGGCTCTGGACCTGGAGATGCAAGTGAGCTTCGAGGCGTTGACGCATTGCCGTCTTGGCCCGAAGCTGTGTGTGATGGAGAGGTTGGGTTCGATGCGGCTTGCGATGGTTGTCTTGATTGTTGCTGTTTTTGCTCGGCAAGCTTCTTCTCCAACGTTCCTAGATCTGTAGCGCCGTTGTCGTCTTCGCCCAGCAAACCTGCGCCAAGAGCGTTAGTGTACCGCGCCATCGACGTCAATGGACCGTTATATTTTTTTTCAGGAGCGCGCGACGCATACCAGATAATCTCAACAAGTGTTCCATGCGACCGAGGCGATTCTCGAGGCCCTCGATGTACTTGGCTCCCTTGGGAGGGTTCCTTTTCTTCTCAACCTGTGTAAATACGCAATCTGTCTTGTAATTTATGCAGTGCGTGCATGCTGGTAGCTTGCCATCGCACTTGATCTTTTTCTTTCTGCACATGTCGCAAGCCTACGGATAGTGACAGGTCAGCAACGCCACAACCGTCATGGTAAAGCCCAGAAGCGGAACCAACCCTCGCGATTCTCCTCCTCTTCGCTTCGTTTGTGTCTTCGAGCAGGCCATGGTCTCCAAACATTTGCGCGGCCATCAGGTCTGGGGGTAGCTGGGACATTGAAGGGAGCCCATGGTGTTGATGTTCAGAATAGCCACCGAATATCTGGGGTGGCGGGTTCATGATTTGCGGTGGCTGTATGGGCATCTGGAAGCCCGAGTGAATGTGATCCATCGTGATAACTGTGTCGCCGCAGCAGCGGTCGTCTCCTTCCTGGTCGTCGCTGTGGATTGGTCTCGGTTGAGGTTCTATCGCGATCGGCGGGCGGCGGCCGTTGATATCAATTTAGGCGGGGAAGAGGATTGGTGATGGGTAAGGCAGGCGGGGGAACGTTGAGCGACGATGATCAGTTGTAGGCGCCTAGCAGGGAGGATTCTATTATTACCATCCACCCTTTAGCCTTTCTTCAGGACGGTCGAATCAGGGGGCAGGTTTGCCGGAACGCCCGGGATGGGGGGCTGAGCCGCTGAAGAAGCTCAGGGTCTTATTCGAGGAGCAGACATACAATGTATCACGGGAGGAAAGCAGATTCGGTTGCACTGGGTACACAACGGTTATGAGGGTATTGAATCTTTCTCTTGTTTCTTGGTGATTTGTAACCGATGTCGCTTGCGGCCGGGGTACAGAAAGTGGGATGCGACTGTCTCACTGCGGGATGGCAAAAGAACGCGGCGGGGTTGTAAGTATCTTGGGGCTGAAAGAAAGCTGGAACCTGCAGAATCTCGATTGATGGTGTTGTGTGACAGGACGTCTCGCTCTGGTGGTCAATGTCGTTGACGTCGTCGGCGTCGATAACGGAGTGAAAACAGCAGAAAAAGAGACGAGCTAGAAGATGACGACCAAAAGTCTGAGAATATGCGGCCAGTGCTGCTATTAAGGCGTTACCGTGTGTCAGGATCCAATCCAGCAAGTGCCATCCCCTGAAATGCGGGGAGCGAGCAGCGATCAAGGCAAGGCAGGCATGTGGGGGCTAGGATTGCAACCAAGCGCACGGGCGGCGGCCGAAATTCAGGGTGCGCTGCCACCGTTCCGAGTGTTCTAGGTTTCGTTGCCTGCGTTGGCTGCGTTGCTTGGTATTGCTTGGAGATTGGTAAGCTCTGTTCTGCACACCATAGGTCGATAAGAACCCCATCGCGGACTCGGGGCTTGCCCAATGTCCGCAAACACTTCAATTGAGGCGGGAGACGGAGGAACTTTGGCATCAGTTCCAGGGGCCATGGCCTCAGGTTGATCTTGGCTCTGCTGGTGATATTAATGCGACCTTGTCTACCTAGATTAGTGATTGTGCCATAGCAAACATGCCATCTCAGATTCGAGTTCAGATGAGACGATCCAGATGTCGTCAACGGTGTTGGAAAATACAACCACGGCCTGGACTCGATGTCCACTGCCCCAGACCCGAAGTCCGGTGTTTAGTGTAGACTAGCGAGTGGTTGAGAGGATCCTAGAGGTGGGGGACTGGGGCACTGGAGGGGCAATATCTCTCAGCATAGTGCATCTCTTTTCTCACTTTCCCATTGCATATCTCAATTACGGTATCGCCCTGTCTCAAGAGGGCTCAACATCGACTGATGCATTCATGGCAGTGGTGGCTACGGTACGTCTCCATCACAAAAGCCATGACATGGAGCGGTGTCGATGAGGGCGATCATCACGGTCGATGTGAGCGAGGGGTTCCCTTTCCCACGAAAAGCCGACGTTATGTGAGACAGTCATGAAACAGCATCCCCACCGCTTGGACCTCATTCTTCACTCATGACAAATTCAACAACTCACCTCTCCCACAAACACCTGTTCTGCTTATTCTTTTGTATATTCATTAGATGGGAGGCCGCAATGCTTTCGTCAACCCGTGCCTCTTTGCAACCTTATGTCTTGTCTTGTCATGATCTCAAGGCAAAGTCACGGCTGTGGTTGACGCCAAGCTAAACCGCATTGGTCACTTACACCCGATCACTGGAAAACTCGGGTTCAGCATAGCAGTGATAATTCCGGATGTCTTTTTACCGGAGAGGTAGGCTCAGTCCTGTTGGGCTGTTTGTTTATTTGACTTGGGAAACATGTCAGCCAAAAGCAGATCAGATAACGATTGAAACCTGAATAGAAAGCAAGCAAACAAGCTCTCGACTACTACATCCAGATCATAGAAATCTGCTACACAACTTGTTTCTAAGCTTAGATTGCATCTTTTTCTTTTCTAAAGGCATCATCATACATGATATCTTAAACATACAAATATCTTAGACAAACACAACCTTTTACTGTTGTTCAGTAAAAACTCGGACCGGTCAGATGCCAGGAATGCGCTAAAAGAAACGGAAAGGACGGCCATAACCCGTTATAGACCTTTTGTCAGGCTAGAGAAGAAAAAACGATCATTTATTTGATCGGTTGATCTACGTATTCTCAATTCTAGTCCTTTGATATTGCGCTCAGCAAAGTAATCTTCACTCCACAGGCTGTACCAAAGCCCATATGACAATATTCCCTCGCTTTGAGTTACTCGGCGCATTTGTGTCTACATTGAAGCTTCTCATGTTTTCCGAGTCGGAACTTGTGAAGTTCCACAAAAATAATATCCAGATCCTCACGATTAAGCCGGGCTTCTTCATCACTTGAAGTATAATTATCGAAGTCACATAAATTCCTGTGCACAATTTTCTTCTCTTTACCGCAAGCATGATACCTATGACAAGATCAGGCAAGCCTGACCGCATCATGTTCACCAGAAATACGGCATCCTGTCATCCCATTTAGTATACCACCGCTCATTCATTGACCATCGACTACACAGACTTGAACACACACAAAAAAAAGATATAGTTCTGTCTCCCGCTCATAACCTATCAGCCACATTAAAACCACACTCGCACAGACATCATTCAGCACAACGACAACCAACGAGACCCAATCCAAGTCCCAATTGCCAGCCCAGCCCAAGAAGCATGGAACAGGAACAGACATCCATAGTTTAATCCGTCACCTAATAAAAAGTTCTCGTTATTTTGAAATGGACTACTTACAAAAATTTCGCCTCCAAAGTCCTACCTACCTGCCTACCTACTCTACCTACCTACTCTACCTACCTACTCTACACTACCTACATCAGTCATTGTCGTGGCGAAAACCCCCCTTCCTAATTTCGATATCCAACATAATACTCTAATCTCCATGTGGGCATATCATGATAGTAAGTAGTAAGTTTAACCTTTTGGGAAAAGAAAAAAAAAAGAAACTGAGATGTCTATATAACTACTTGTACACAGAAAAGGGTAATTATTTCTTAAGGCGAGGGAGGGAGGGAGGGTTAGGGTACCCCTGAACGCCCCCCTCCTTTCTCCCTCCTCACACACACACCAAACCTGTGTTTCCTCCTGACGACAAACCAGGACCCAAAGGTAAGAACAAGTAAACAAAAATTGAAGTAATCACCAAAGCCTTAACAAACTGGAACCTCATAATCAAGTATTAGTTCAGAGACAAAGAGGGATCACACACACAAATATATTTCTTTCAAAGTGCTTTCGAATACTCTTGCTCCTCAACAAGACGTACGTAAAAAGTAAATATGTACAATGAAAAAAGGTATCCATCTAAACGCAACACATACACAACAACAGCAATGTGACAACCCAACACACAAATGTAAAATCCTTCAGCTCAGTCCATACACTCTCCAGAGATAAACCTCCTCCCCGGCTTCAAATCCACGCAACTGCCCTTCGTCTTTCGAATATTTGCCAGAACCTTATTTTCCAAAGATCCACGCCGATATTCTTCCTCCTCCATCTCGCTCAGTTCCCCTCCAAAGAAAAATCTATCATGCGCAGGCTGATAGACAAATGTATAAAAAGACAAAACAATAACCGGCCCTTATGTATATCCAAAGGAGGATGAATCGAAAAGGTTCGGCATACAATGTCAAAAAAGGAGCCCTTCAAAAACTCGTCATGCTTCTCCCTTGAACCCTCTCTCCCTTTACTTATCCACTCCCCGTTGAAAAGCATCTGTTTTCGCCTAGACGCCGTGTGTACCAGACATTATAAAGTAGGTTGCATATACGAGAAACTCCTCCCATTCCACCATCCAGGCCAATTTTACGTATTTTCTGTAAATCGCGACTGAGATACACGAGACCCATCCTGCCCCATTAGAGTTCGGCCGAGAGGGTCAGCTTCCGGTATCTGGAGCATGTTTGGAAAAGCTGAATTACGATGGCCGGGCGGGAATGGTGCACTTTCCTGAACGGGTGTCCGCTGTGGTCCGCTGTGGAAAATCGGTACGCCGCTCTGGGGGCGCATTGGTGATCCGAGTTGCAATGGCGGTAGCTTGCTATCGAGGAAGGCCTGCGAGTCCCTGTAGTATGACGTACCGCTGATACTATCACGCGGGTCCAAGACTGGGTCACTGTAGCCATCTCCTCCTGTTTCGAGAACCGACTGCAGTTTCCGCCCAGAAACGCGATAGAACCCCTTCTCCTGTGCGGGTTCAGCAGCAGCAGATCCCTCGATTGCCCGTTTACCTGTCAACCTGGCAAGTGCGGCCGGAACAGCAAATGGAACCGAATGATGCGCTGCACCAGCTGCTCCTCTAAATCCGCCTCCGCCCGGTCCTGAACCCAGCCCCCGTCCCCGAGCAGTACTGTCACCGTCCCCAAGAAGCCTAATTCCATTTCCATATGGTCGCTTTCTCCATTTGAGGAAAAACATAATCAACAAGGCCGCGATGGCAATCCCAGCGACGCCACCTACGACGCCTCCGACAACTGCGTTTCTAGTCTCGGGGGTCAGCCCGGGCTCAGCACTCGACGTTGGCTGGGCGGGGCCTGATTCAGGGCCCTGCCCACCAGCTCCGGCATTAGATTCCCCTCCAGTTCCGCCGGCCAAGATGGTTGCAAAACCCTCAGCGGTGGTACTCGTTCGAGTAGACCAGTCACTGGTTGTTGCTGTTAAAGAAGTGAGAGAAGTTGATGATAAACGAGTGGTGGAGGAGGATGTCCTCGTTGAGTTTGAAAATATTCCTAAAGATGTGCTGTTATGAAAGACAGATGGAAGACGTACTAGGAGCAGAACTATGTTAGCTACCCGATGAACGCATTCGGCTTTCGCAAATCCTTACATGTTGATGAAGAGTTGAACCCCCCAGGTGGCACAAGAATGGGAAATGGAGGGGTGGTGTTTGCTGAAGGAGCGGACGTCAAAGTCTCAGAGGACGATGACAAGGTAGGTTCGGAGGAAGAAGACAACGTTTCCGCCGGGATGGTGGGCGTGGCCGACGGCGTGCCATCGCTGAGACCGATATCCGTACTTGGGAGAGACACGCTGGGCAATAAGGGGTTGAGATCAGTCAGACCAGCAGTCACACCTGCCGGCAGATTGAATAGGGTCGGTGCGACGGGATCTGAACGAAGGGTCGAGGCGCTAACGGGTGCGCCCGTCGCATCGATGAATTGAACGATTGATACAGTTTGGATAACGACGACTTGGCGCTCGTGCAAGACTTTCGCATTCACGGGCGTCGGCGGTGATGGTTGATTTGGTTGCGGTGGTGGTGAACGAATGTGTGGTGTGGTGGTGATGTCTTTTTCCTCCTCAAGCGATTGACGGGCCTGGTTGGGGCGGGAGAGTAGCGAGTGCAGATGTCGATGCTGGTTGTGGTTGTTGCGGTTGTGGTTGTGATCCTGGCGGGTCTTGCGGGCCTGAAAGAGTGAAGACCCGCGGGAGCCGTCGCCATGGTTAGTCATGGTGCCTGCGTGGCTGTGGTGGTAAACGAGTGTCGGCAGCTAACTAGAACTGCCCAAAAGAGAGTGTCTCGGTGGTCGGCACCGGCCCCGTATTAGCATGTGGTAGTCTCAGAGAAAATCCCGTATTCGATGGGTCGGCGTTGAGTTGGATTGCCGCGGGCTCGTAAAGGGTTGCTGTTTTGTGATTCGGTGCACTCGACTCGTCATGGTCGCTGGTGATCAATCATCAATCACACCGCATCTTGGCTACCAAAACCTGGCGAGAGAAGAATAAATAGTAAAGGAACGGAATTGTCCAAAGGGACTTTGCAGGATATACTGGCACACCTCTCCGGACTCCAATGTATACCGGTACGGCTGGTGAACAAGAACTGGAAGAAGGGAGAAAACAAAAGACAGCAAAAACGCTGGGCAGGGCGACGTGGGTATATCTACGGACATTCAAACATGGTTTGCTAGGAAAGTAAATTAAAATTGCTGGCCGTTGCAACCAGTCCAGCGAAGCCCCCGAATCGACAGCTCCGCTGATGGGCCAGAAGGGCGGGCATTAGGCCTGAGCCTGTTGCTTGCAATCTCGCTTCGTCGAGAGGGTTGGCTCTTTCCTGAGCATCCCGACGCGGATTGGCCAATCAGGCGTGTGTCTGCAAAGTGGAACTGCGGGAATCCACCACGCCATTGGTGGAGGGTTTCAATACCATTCCTGAGGAATTGCGTTATGCCTGTCGCATCGCACTCTTGATATGAAAAACACGAGATGCTGGTTTCCTTTGGGTTACACAGCCAAATGAATTGCCGTGAACTGCGTGCGGTGGATGTTTGCATGGGAGCAAGTTGCGCTAGTCGGAATCAACGAAAATGAAAATAAAAAACACATTTTGCTTGTTTCACTGATCTACTAGAAAACAACGACAGCCTGGAAAACTCCGATGGAAACCCTCCGCGCGGCCCCTCGATCCATATCTGGAGTCCATTTCCTCCACCACGACCCTGCCATCCCCAGCTGGGACTAATGCATCGTTTATGGATACCACACTAGTGATTACTATTTCCAGTCACTTCAAGCACTTACTTATCCTGCAGGAATTCGCGAGGACAACATCTGTGCCACTTTGCATTATATAAGACCATGAGATTTTGATTCGATGCAGGCTGTTCCTTCGTGAGCGGATATTTGAGCTCAGAATCGTTGGGGTTGGACAGAATAACACTACTTGTACGGAGTAGAGACCGGCAGATGTAGGGTTGGGCGACGGGAGCACAGGTTGATGATGGTGGGGTTGACTCCATAGAACCGGAACATGCAGTCCTGGCCTTAGCCTCGAAATCCCATCTTCGTCTGCAAGGACATCATAGACACTATAACTCACTTTCTTTCTTCTTCAAGTATTTCATTTCGGAAGATCATTCCGATTGTCTTCGTGACTCTGTTTTTACTACTACACCAGGACGCTAGCACATTGACATTGACGTCATGGCCTCGAGACCAAACTCTACTTCACTCAAAACTCCAGATTTATCACCATATGCAGATGCCGGTATCAGCAGCTCTGGATGGCTGTTAAATTCGAATTTCGATAGCTTTGATCTACCGTTACCAATGTCCAACCTGGCTGATCCTAGGTCGTCTTCGACACACTCCTTACTGCCGTCGTCGATATCATCATCAGAACCTGCAGATACCAGACGTACTCTACTTGTCGTCTACATTCACGGGTTTATGGGCAACGACTCATCCTTCCGCTCATTTCCCGCTCATGTACATAACTATCTGAAAGAAGCCCTTGTCGACACACATGTCATTCACACCAAGATCTACCCCCGATACAAGACTTATAGGTCGATAGAGGTGGCCTGTGAAAACTTCAGTCGCTGGCTTGCGCCCCACGAGTCTTCCACCACTGACGTTGTCCTGACAGGCCACTCGATGGGAGGGCTGCTTGCTGCCGATGTTGTGTTAAAGGTATGTTTGCCCTTGAGGGATGAGCCCCCATGAAGGCCGCCCCCACCCAGATACTTCAAACTGATACCCCTTTTATAGCCGAGCAATGACTATTCGAGAAATGCCGCTCCTTTTCGCCATCGAATCTTGGGCATACTCTGTCTTGACGCGCCTCTACTTGGTCTTCACCCTGGAATTGTCCTCTCCGGCATCGCCAGCCTCTTCCGCCCAGCGCCCACTTCGCCTGCGGCAGTTGATGGCAAGGCAGACCATGCCCTGCCCGACTCACATTCATCTGGAGCCCTTTCGCCGGACCCTTCAATCTATGAGCAAGTGAGGCCCCCGTCGGGTGCCCCTTCTCCTAGTCTCGCTCCTGTACAGGGCGACCCAACCTACAACCCGGCATTTTTTAACGATGTAGCATTTGTGGACCGAGGATGGCTCAAGAACATCGCTCATTTCGCCCACAAGTACAAACAGGAGAACCTCGTTGAGGCGGCTACAAAGCACATCATGTCGCATCTGGAGTTCGGAGGCTGTCTAGCAGACTACCCTGGACTTAGAACCAGATACACCAGAGTACGTATGCTGGAAGACGTGGATGAACTCACCAACACCGGTGAAAACAATCTCGTTCGGGTTCGTTTTGCCAATTACTACACAGTCTCTACTGGTCTACCAAAGAAGCCAAAGCCAGGGAAATCGTCAGATAGAGAATCTACAGATATCAATCAAGCCAACAGTTCTTCCAGGCCATCATCTCTAGGAACAAAATCACCCCGAATATCAATCGAGGACTACAGCTCGCCCCAAGAGCAAAAGGAGGGAAATGAAGAAGAAGACGACCATCCTCTTGAGCTTCTCGAGCCAATGCCCATCATCGAAGAAGACCATCAAACACGGCCATCCGGTACCAACATCTCCAGCTTATCCCTAGACGGCTCCCCAACGCCGGGCCCAGACTCAGACAGTATCCCGCCTCTCCCTACTGCACCTGTGCCGCCAGACCTTTCCTCGATCCCAGATAAAGACGCCCGCAAAGCCGCAGAGAAGGAGTACAAGGCCGCCAAAAAGGCTTGTGAGCAATCTCTCAAGGATCGAGAAAAAGCCATCAAGTCCCAACAAAAGCTACTCGAGAAAGCTCGCAAGGAGAGCGAAAAGTCCCGAAAAGAAGCAGAAAAGCAGGAGAAGGAGTTTAGGAAGGCACAGAAGAAGTCGGAAGAAAAATCACAGAAGAAGTCGGAAGAAAAGATACAGAAGCAGGAAGATAAGCTTCAGAAGAAGGAGGAAAAAAAGATACAGAAGCAGGAAGATAAGCTTCAGAAGAAGGAGGAAGAAAAGAAAAGGACCACCACCACGCCCAACAAGAAACCAAAGAAGCTCGGCAAGTTTTGCATGTTGCCTCCGGGCGGAGAGAATGATAAGACATGGGTGCAGGTGTACATGCAGGACATGGACGAGGTTACGGCTCACTGTGGTCTTTTCTTCGCGGACAGACCGGATTACGAGCGTTTAGTGGGGGATGTCGGGGAGATGATTGCGGGCTGGGTTAGGGAGGATGAGAGCAGGAGGGTTTTGCTTGAGGAAATTGGGAGGGTTGATTGAAACACACGGTAGTAATACAATCTAATGATTGAACGTTTGTTAGCGCGGTACACGCCTAATTCACACTTTCCTATGCCTATTTCTCTTATTTATACGCCCGTTCAGCTTCTGTTAATGCATTCCTAACACGATTCTACGCATATTCGGCTTCTGTTAATGCCTTCCTAACTCTTTTCTACGCCTATTCAGCTTTTATTAATGCATTCCTGACTTCTTTTTACGTATATTCAGCTTCTGTTAACGCATTCCTGCTTTTTTTAATATTTTATTTTTTACGTATATTGGATATCCCGACCTGTATAGGTATCTAATATCTTACGATTTGCATCTTTTCTTGACTTCCATACCTTGTTTGTGTTCTTGGTTTTATGGGGCATGTACCGAGCTAATAAACGTTCAAGCATTAGATTTTAGTGACCGAAAAATAGCATTTCATAATCATAAGGTTTTGATGTTCACATAGTATTGCCTTGCTGCGAGCTTATATTGATGAGTTAATACTACCTACTTACTCCCTTTCTTGTCCTTAATCCTATCAAGAGGAGTACGCCGCCCACTTTCTTCCCGGGTTCCGTTGTCAATTGCTCTTTCCCATCCTCACTACGCCACATACCAGATCTAGAACTACCTACCTAGGTAAGGCGCGTAACAAGCACGCCGCACCTGCACTTTATAAAGTAGGAGGCACAGAGAGAGCTCGACCCGTTGCTTTGGGATATAACAAAATGAAATCTTATGCAAGCTTGTGGCAATCCGAACGGAAAGTGAAAAAAAAAATTGAAAAAATGTCAAACTCAAATCTCCACCACCACCAACAACTTTAATATCACACAACAGCAAGCAAGCATGCAAGCAAGGTATTGTTGGAGATAGAATTAGAAAGTACTAATTATAATTATGACTTATAACTAAATCTCTTTCTCTTCTCTTCTAGGTAATTTGATAGGCCTAGCTAGCCTAGGTTCCACGAGAATGGCACAAATCCCCCCTCCCCCTCCCCTCCCCAACCCTTCATGAATCACACACACATAAGTGGTGGTTTGTTTTATC
This sequence comes from Cladorrhinum sp. PSN259, assembly GCA_033725935.1. Classification (NCBI taxonomy): domain Eukaryota; kingdom Fungi; phylum Ascomycota; class Sordariomycetes; order Sordariales; family Podosporaceae; genus Cladorrhinum; species Cladorrhinum sp. PSN259. Next base: position 569,472 of record MU867063.1, on the reverse strand, counting down.
ATGGAAGAAGCCGAGCAAAGACAAACAAAATTCATCAACCAGAGAAAGAAAGAAATACAACAACACCACTCACCCAAACATGTCACGAATAAAAAGACAAGGCACCAAAATCAAGAGAGGAAGAGGCATCATCTTCAAAAACAAAACAGAGTAAGTCATGGCTGAAATCGCTGCTCGTTATTCGCTTTTTTCTTCTTCTTTAAACTCTCTCTTAAGTCATGGCCTGCCTGCTCATCCCATAAAAAAGGTAATCTCTGTGGCATCTATCCCATTCAACAGGCGGGGGGGGGGGGGGGGGGGGGGGGGGGGGGGGGGGGGGGGGGGGCGTTTTTTTTTTTTTTTTTTTTTTTTTTTTTTTTTTTTTTTTTTTTTTTTTTTTTTGTATTTTTTTTTTTTTTTTTTTTTTTTTAAAAAAAAACCCCCCCCCCCCCCCCCCCCCGCCATCTTTCACTGACCAGCCGAAAAATCCATAATACAAAAAGTCCAAAACAACCCACAACAACAAAACGCAAGCGCCCAGCGAGAGAGAGAGACCAGAGACCAGAGATAGAGAGGAAGATAGAGAGACGGAGATAACACATGACCGCATAGATATCATTTTTCATCCCATTCTTTCGTTTCTCCTTTTGCCCCACCACCCCCAAGTTTGCTGTATGTCATGTCCAGTTTCCTTTCCTCAAAATAGAAGAGAAGCCTCCCCTCCTGCCATATCATGCTTTGCAAAGTTTCGCCATTGGTGGCCTTTCCCCCCTTTCCTGTCCCGTCATGACCAAAAAAATTGGTATGATGTGTAATGCATGCCCCCGTTTTCTTGGTGTATAAAGAAAGATTAAAACAAACCAGAGACGATAATGATCCTCAGCTAGTTAAAGCGATGATCGAGAAACCTCTCTAAACTTGCCGAAATAACAAAAAAAGCCAAAAAATACCCCAACGCCTTGCTGAAATCATCAAAAAAAGTGCAGTTATAAAAAGATGTAATCCTCGCCCAACCAAGTCTGATATGCCCTCAAAAGACACACGTAGCCTTATCGACAGATATTCGCAAAGAATATGTATCGTCCGGCCCGCGAGAAGCAATGAGGCCATAATCTGTAAACCCCCCAGCATGAGCAAGCAGCTCATGGGTCGTTTGCCCACTGCAATGATGCCAATTCGCTGTCCCTCCAGAAAATAAGATCCACCAATGTGACCGTCTTCCGTCTCGGTTGTCTTTCCCCAAATACTAGCCGTGCAGCATGTGCTCCGAGAACGAAAATCTGCAATGCTATGGAGAGGATGGTTTCGTCAACCGGTCCACAGGTATCACCCTGGACACTGATCAGGTGGTTTTCTGGTGCACAACAAAACTCGAGGGCAAGATTGCCGTTGCCTTATGCCGGCGGTGTGCGACACAATTTGTGTGGGCTCGGCTCAGCGATTGGTGTCAGAAACCCCTAAACCCCAATGCTTCCAGTGCTATAAGCTGGTTGCCGAACCTGAGCATATGACTGTGTGGTGGATGGATGGGCCTGGTTGAGTCAGCACAAGGTTCTCATCAAACAGGATCATAGCCATTGATGAGCACCTTTTTTCTCCTCTTCTTGACAGAGGCCATGTCGCCCTCTCCGGTCGAGTATCCAGTGTCGTCATCCATGTAACCTTCACCATAGCCCTCGAAGCTGCTATCACCGTAGCTCCGTTTCATGATCGACCTCTTGGCTCTCGCGACATCTGGCACAGGGAGCGGAGTTCCAACCTTGGCCCGTGGCTGCAGACCGCCAATCGTGAGGGGGGTGTTGGGGGCAGTTGGTCTGGCGGAGGAGCTCTGCTTGTCACTCTTACCGGGGCCTAAATCGCCAAGGACTGAGCTATCCCACAGACTCTTTGGTACGACTCCTCTGCCCATGGTCAGGGCTTTTGACAGCTTGCTCTGGACGTCATTGGTGAACCCCAGCTGGATCTCCTTGCCTCTAACAAAGTGAGCTTCAAACGCATCCAAGGGTGCTCTCATAAGACCGATTAGGCTGTCCCGTTGCTGAGGGTCCGACTTGACCGAATCGAAGTGGCCTTGCACACCGAGTTTCTTGATATGACCCTTGTAGGTTTTTCTGATCGCATTCTTCTCGCCGTTTGGCAGCACACGGGCAACTTCGGCAGCAATCTGAGTCAAGCCGTACATCTCAAAGAGATCTTCCGACACATTCGGACGGGGAGTGGGATGCGCTATAGAGAGAGCCACAGTGTTAACCAAGTCTTGGAACTAAAGAAAAAGCACGAGCCATGATTGATTGACTCGTCAACGAGGGGAAGGGTAGGACAATTGCACAGCGTAGATTCTGACGCGAGCGACAAAATACAGGCTGCGGATAATACTGTGAACAATGTGAAGGGATGCCTTACGAGTTCTGCAAAGGAGGTATTTCTCGCCTACATCGAGGTGCAGGTCATCAATACCAAGTCTGCGGTCCTCGGTCTGCACTTTCTTCTGCTCGCGGTCACCGAGGTCGTCGATTGCTCGCTTGCGCTTGTGCGGAGAGTCCCCTCCCATGGTGATGTCTTGGGACATTTCTGAAGGGATTGAGCTTCCGTTGACGCTGTGGGCTGGAGTCGGCAGCGTGGTATTGGTCGACGTCATGGAGCCGCTCTGGCTCATCATAAGATCGCTCGTGCCGGGAGAGAGTTGCGAGGGGCTTTGCGGTGTCTGAGGGTGGAAGGACATGATGGACCGATGATGGTGAGAATGCGGAAAGTGGGTGGTGTGGGTGATTGAGAAAATCTTGGCGCGACCGTCACGGCGGAGTAGCGTGGCGATAGGGACAAAGAAAACTCGTTTGCTCGAACAAACCGCCCGATATTACGTCGCAAAGAAGACGTCGCAGGGAAGAAAGCCGTTCGTATCGTCGACAGGGTGACTGATGTTGACGATGCCGATGGGTTTGGGCGGGGGAGGAGGCTGTTGTGGCGAGTTGCGCGAAAGCGCCGGCGACGGCTTCGCAAAAGCTCAATCCACCAACATTCACTCCTCCTGCTTTTCGATGGTCGCAGAAGAAATATCGATTCCAGTTGTTTATTCGTCAAATGAAACCGTTCACGTCAATCGGAATCGGTTTTCGCGCGGGTCGCAGGCCTCGTTGCGGGCTCTGGGCGATGGAAATGTCGGTTTGCTGGCAGGATGTTGTTCGGTTGATGGATGAGGATGGAGGACTGGAGAGGAGGCGCTCGCAATAGAGAGCGGACTGGCGGGTGCCGTGGACAGTGCGGAAGTCTCTTTTCCCCACGGGACCCACTCTCTCCCTCTTTCACTTTCAAACTTCCACGCGCACAGTCGCGGCAGCCACTTGCAGCCAATCGGCTTTAAGAATGCTTACTGGCTCGCTCCTGTCTGGTAATACCAGACTCTGGTATTTCGGGCGGCACCGCTTAGGTATTTTGAAATTTGCATTTTGCATATTTGTCCAGTGCTCGATGTTTAATTATTGTCCAATGCTGTATATCACAGTCAATTCCATGAAAGCCCGCCTTTCATTCCGCAGTATTCCGCAGCGGTTGTCAGGCAGATTGGTATCCTGACGTTGATGGGAGTCACACCGTTCAACCGCCCGATTAATGAACTGAATGGGTTGATCGATCGGTTGGCGGTTTCCCTTGTCCTCCGCCCACCAGGCAACAGGTGGGCACAGTGGGAAGAAAAATTTGGGCTGATCTGCCACGGACCCGGTACGCCTGGGAATCTCAAACTTTTGGTTCCCAGCTGGGCTTTTGGATCGCCGCTGCAGGTCATCAGTCGACGTCATTTTTTACTGCCATTTGAAGATAAAAAGCGACATCAACTGGTCCCAGAATATAAACGTGCGAGTAACGGCCGTGGCTGACAGTATACACACACTACATAGGTATTAATGCACGAAGAATCGTGATGGAAGCTGACAAAGCGGTGTGTGGAATTTCAAGGAAACGTGCCAAAGTCACAGATCCGTACTGCCCCTGCAATTACCCCACGCCGGAAGGCCAAACCGAGGACAAGAGAAGGCGAGAATCTCAGCATTTAACCGAGACTTGCGGGTGGAAGTAATCTGATACTGAACTTGGAAAAGAACGTCTTCTGCGTAAAATAGAGAACCGAAGGATGAGAAACTGGTTGAGGCTTTCCATTCACTGTTGCTACACAGTCCCGCCAAACTCTGACACGTATCTGCAACAATATAGCAGCAAACCAACCGGATCTACCGACCGAGTCATTGAGACGGGCCCAATGGCCACCACCTCCCTATGAACAGCCGAGATGATTCAAACCCAAATCCTGACCAGCTCAGCCTCCCAAAACCCAGTCGGTCGTGTCGCTTGCATCGTGTCGGATATTGGTTGTCACTCAGTTGCTTCTTGATAACAGCATTCAATAGCAATCGTCGTCGCAATTGCATGCTGCGGGATTGGTTATTGATCGAGAAGGCTGTTTTCAATAACAACCGTACCCTCAAATACCAGAGGCCCAAGTGTCCATCCGTCATCCAAACATCCATAACCATCAATCCATATCATCATTCCTTCCTTGCCACGCTCGACAAGCAAACGTTGGCAATGAAAGAAAACGAGAGATTTTCTTCGAAAAGAAAAGGTTCCAAAAATTCCCCAGCCGGAAAAATCCAACTGGAAGTGGTCAGGTTATAGTTTTCAACTAGCAAAAACGCAATCTCGGACGAATCCTCACTGATATGCGTAAAACCCCTGCACTCAGATGAAGAAGAAAAAAGAGAAGAGGAGCAAGATTTGGGGGAGGGAGACCGACGTTATATACCTGGATTGGTGGCCTGTGCACGGCTGCAAATTCGCAAGGGCCCCACATGAGTCCCACTTTCTCTCTCCGGGTTTGGTCGCTCCCTCTGAACTCTGTGCCTCGCAAAGGAAGGTACGCAGCAGGCACCTAGGCAGCGGTGCAGCCATCACTGAATGTGTCACCCAAACTTTCCATTGTTCGTCCTCAAAGGTTCAAGCTGGAAGCTGGGCACATGACTACTGATGACTCAATGTGAATACCTATTTATACTTTCAAGCACAAACCTCCGTGTAACACAGTGTGATCTGAGGAGGGCATCTCGACGCATCTGACTTTGTCAGCTGATATTATATGCCAACTTATGCCGTAGAACAGGTACAATTTACAATGGCTACATGCATGGCATCTGTCTTCTTTACCATAGCCCGATCAGTGCCATTCATATGATACATATTTGCGAGTCTTTCGCAAAGTCTCCGACATCATCTTGATCTCACCCTACCTCCCATCTATAGGACCAAAGGTTGTCCAGATTTGGGCGGCTTCCCGAGCCCCTGAACCGCTACCCTAGAGACCAAGTCGCTCTGGTGCATCTTAATCATCTCCTTCAACGCCTGCCTCTCAATGACGATTCTACCCGTCTCCAGCAAGTCCTTGACATCCACATCATCCAGCTCCAATGCTCTGCCGTTCTCTCCAGCGATATCCATGGCCGTGAACAGGTTGGTTCGCTTGTCACCCGTGATGAACGTAGTCCTGCCGTGATCTTTGCCCCACTCCATCGCCTCCATCATGTCTCCAACATACTTGCTGATGAAGCCGTCCTCAAGCTCGCGACCAAGCACGTTTGACTGGACCAGCTCGAGGAAGTCGTCGGGAAGCGGGAGGTCGAGTCCATCTTCGGTGACAATAAGCTGACCCCTGCGATAGCGGTACGAGAGCGCTGTGCGCCATGCCAGGTCGTATACCTTGCGGTTGAGTTTGGTGCTGAAATCGCGAGGCCGGGGACCGTGTGACTTGCCACCACCGCGGAGATGGGGAGCTTGTTTCGTACCGACACGAGCTCTGCCGGAACCCTTTTGTGGGCGCATCTTCCTGTGCGAACCGGCGACCTCCCATCTTGTCTTTGCAAAAGCTGTACCTTGGCGAGTCTTGTCACCCTCGTAGACGACGGCCAGGTGGAGAATGTCGCGGCGCAAGGGAAGGTAGAGGTGCTTGGTTGACCATGACTCGAGAGTTCGTGGTTCGAGTGAGGGAAAGGAGTGAATGGTGAGGGGAACGGTAGTAGCTATGTAGTCAAGTCAGTGCTTGTCACCCGGACCATATTGATACAGATTGTTGCTCGTACTAGGGTCCCAGTGGTCGGTAACGGATCTTGTGATATTGGGAAGCGGCGCCTCTGTTGCCATCGTCCTCCTGCACGTCAGGGGAGCTTGCCGGACCTGGCAAACAGCATCAGTTGTCAGCGACACAAAACGGAGAGCAATCAGAGACTACGACGAGACTGCAAATACACACCGGCACTGTTCTGCATGGCTGCGCAGCGAGGCTCAAGCTTCTCATGGCCTCACTGAGGCATCTCATCCCCTTGCCGGCCATTGCGGCAGTGTGGTGTGCAAAAATTCGGGGGGAAATTTGACAGTTTCTTCAAAGCAGGTCCCTTTCGAATATGGCCGCTCTGTGTCCGCCCCAAAGTAACCGAGTTCCCCTGCGGCGGGGTATCTGCTGGTGGTGGTGATGCGCCGAAAGAAAAAAGATCTTGAGGTTGCAGCGCACAGACGACGCTAGCAGCGGATCTTGCCGGGTACCTGGGCGGTGCACGGGGTCCACGAAATTTCATCGGTGCATTCTTGGGGCTTGAGTGGAAGCTCACTTTCTTGTTAGGGAATCTCAATTGCTTCCCGCCTTGGAGGGGTCCAATTTTTTTTGGTAGCCACCTTAAACAGCGCCCGCCCTCTCCTCAACCACCGCACTCCCCCCTCACAGCCTGCCCACCATGTCGACGCAGCAGGTTGCAAGGCCAATTGTGCGGTCCTTGAGGCAAGCAACCAATAGTTCATTAATATGCCAGTCCCGGCCGATTGCCATCCGACAGTTTTCGTCAACACCCAGACGCAGCGATGAGCCGACGACCACCAACGTAGAACCGGCCGCATCCGATGCCGCGAAGCTCGCCGCCGATGCAGCATTGCTCGGTCAGAAAAAAGCATCAGAAACAACTGTTGTGGCGCAGGGATCAGAGGAGGAGCTTGCCAAGTTTCTTGCCCCGGGATTGGGCTCGAGGAGGAGGAGGGCAGCACTGGCCACGACGAGCAATATCCCATTCGAGCAGCTGCCCTACCAGTGCTTTCAGGAGGCACGCAAGGTGCTGGCTCAGGATCGTGCGGAGAAGGTCGCCAAAATCGTAGCCGAGACGGAGAAGATCAAGCGACTGGAAGCCGCCGACGCCAGCACCTTCAGGGGAGGGGAGGAGTACAAGCAGAAGCGGTTGGAGAGTTTAAGGAAACACGTCGAGGAACTCAAGATTCTGGCCGATATCAACGATCCCATGGTGAAGAGGCGCTTCGAGGACGGCATGGGCGACATGGACAAGCCCATCTACCGTTACCTCGCCGAGCGCAAGTGGCGCTCCATGGACTACAAGATCATCTCGCAGCGCATCAACCAGTTCCACATCATTCCCGATCTTCTTCCCAAATTCGACCCCACGATGGACGTCAAGATGACCTTCCGCGGCTACAAGGTCGCCCCAGGCGACATCCTCCCCAGCTTGACCACCGAGACTCCCCCCACGCTCCGCATGCAGGTCTTCGACAAAGGCGAGCGCCTCCTCTCGATCGTCGTGCTGGACTCGGACGTTCCAGATCCCAAAAAGGACACCTTCCAGCGCCGTCTGCACTTCATGGCCACCAACATCCCCTGGGACCCCACCAAGTCCTCCCTCAACCTCGCCCGCGTAAACACCAGCAAGGAGTCCGCAGACGCCTCCCTCGCCGTCCCCTGGCTTCCCGCCTTCGCCCAGTCCGGCTCCCCATACCACCGCATGAGCGTCTTCGTCCTCCAGCACAAGGACAACAAGCCGCTCGACGTGGCCCAGCTGCAGAAGCTCTACAACGGCAAGGGTCGCGAGCGCTTCAGCGTCAAGAGCTTCCGCGACAAGTTCGACGTCGAGCCCGTCGGCTTCAACCTCTTCCGCTCAGTGTGGGACGAACACACGGCCGCCGTCATGGAGAGGCACAACATACCCGGCGCCGACGTCGAGTTCAAGCAGCAGCGCGTCTACTCGCTCAAGCCCGCCCGCAAGGCCAGAGGTTGGGAAGCCAAGAGGCAGGGACCCAAGTACAGACACTTGTGGAAGTACACCAAGCGTATCAAGGGCTTCAAGTATTAAAAGGGGAGGAAAGTTTAAACTTTTTGTTGTTGTTGTTGAATTGCAGGCTAGTAGTAGGCCTTCTTTATACATGTATCATATCAGTGCACCAGATGTTGTGTTTAAAAAAACAAACAGGCGGAGCATATGGACCAACCAAATAACGGCGCAATCATGCCCCTATGTGTGTGTAAACATTATAGAAGTATATAACTGCCACAGGTGTGGAAAAATGGATCGGCTGATGAGCACTACTCAATATTTTCCCATCCCACCTCAATCATCTCACCGAGCAGCATTGATCTGTTGATTAAGAAACATCATATGTAATACTCTCTTTTCTAGAACAAAACCCTATTTGTACAATCATCCGTTCCCCTCGTCCAAAATATTAACTCCGGCCCAAAAACAAGCTATACAAAAACTCACCTCCCAGGTAGCTATCCTATGCCTTACGCGATATTACATGAGACTGATTTCGTCCCTCTCCAATGATATCATATACTCTTACACTCACACACATACCCTTGACAATAAGCTTTCATTTCTGAACCAAACTTTCCCCCCCAAGTAATACGGCGATCTTATTTAAACCCAAAAACTATCATCTCGTTGGATCTTCAACCCAGGAAGAATGGTACCAAGGTAACCAGATGCTGCTCTCTTTGTTTACTTGATCTTTCATACCATACTCATCACTGTCCGTTTATCTACTCGGTAATATCTTCCTACCGCTCGCTGTCAGAAAACAGCTCCTCGGCTGCCATCCACATGTTAGCAGCGTTAACCGAAATCCTTCCTCCGTCGCTTATACTGCTTCGATAATCATTGAGAGGTGACATCTCCACAGGATCAACCGTACTATCACCGACTTCACCACCCCTGAGGCTCAATTCCTCGTCTGGGTCCTCTGCTTCCACATCTTGGCCGACAACTCTCTCACCTCCCTCGCCATAACCGCTACCACTGACATCCTTCATCCCCTCAAAAGCCCTCCTCATCCTCTCAATAAATATCTCCCTTCCCATAGTATCATTCGTACTTCCCCCGACCAAAGACTCGGAATATCTAGATGTACCCTGCTCCGGTTCCTCATCCTCATCATACACATCATCTTCTGTCTCTCCATACAGACCATCAGCAAAATCCTCCGGTCCATCAACTCCGCCAGGACCACCACAGACCCCGTTCCCAGCAACAACAGAGCTAGCAGTATACTTCGCCCTGGCAGCCTTCGCAACCCGTTCAAACATCCTCGCTCTCCTTTCAGCCTTCTCCGCCCTCTCTCTCCACATGGCGCACTCCCTCTCGGTCCTTATAAATTGCTCCCTCAACCTAGTAAAATCTGCATCCATTTGCGCGTCGAGCTCTCGCTTCAAATGCTTCACTTCTTCGTTGCGCGCCTCCAATTGCCTCTGCAGGCTTCGAATCTGCGCCTGAAGCTCTAACCACTTTACACGGTTCGTCTCCTCGTGACCAAGTCCAGCAGCAGGGTCAAGACTAGGTGTTCTCGAGGATGTAGGAGGCCACCGGGACCCTTCGTCAACAGCCGTAGAGAAATGAGGTCTCGACTGGTCATCATCTGTTGTCGTACTAGTTGCGGTGCTGTGTGAGTAGCTCTCACGGTATTCTGACCGTCCTCGTCGAGGAGTCTCAACCTCTAACTGTTGCTGATGGTGCTGGGGGATGGCCGGTGTATTGCTTCGTGAGGTATAATAAGCCGGAGTATCCGCTCGTCCTGGTTTCGACTCCCTTTTCTCGAAAGAAGCCGTCTCCAGCTGCTTACTTAGAGACGCAAAGCTCGGGCTTTTACTTGCAACATCTGAAGGGGTAATAGTCCTTGCAGTGGCCTCGCTGGTCGAAGACAATATAGCTAAGTTCGCAGGACTAACATTCCTACTTTGAGGATGGTTTGCCTGGCTCTCTGTGACATCAGGTGGACTGCTAGTCCTAGGAGTTGGCCCAGGGATGGTCTCTGCAGAACCTTGAGACCTTCGAAGAGGGATCACAGGAAGCGAGCGCCGACTGGAATGAGCTGATTGAGACCTGGTAGACTTCGCAGGCGACCTGGCGGGAGAACGAGCTGGAGACTTCTTTGGTGATGGGTTGATGGTATATGGGGCTAAAACACTACTTGGTTTGAGATCAACGTGATTACCAACTTTTTGCATTGGGCTTGGAACAAAGGCTGAATCCTCTTTTGAAGCAGTCTCAAACATGGCCGCCATCGCCTTGACTGCACTACCGACGGATTTCACTGGCCTCAGACGGGCGGAAGATCCAAGAGCGAAGTCGAGGAGGTCCTTATCTGGACCTTTGCCGGGGCTGTGTTGAGGTGTTGCGATGGTGGGTGCCTTTCTATCCAGACCGTCTGATTGCCTCCTCTCGATGGGCTTCCTGCTTTGCCTTGGCGCACCTTCTTCTCCAATGTCTCGTGAACTTATTTGATCATCCAGAGGGATAGTTATTTCGGGAGGCTTGATATTTCCATGCTCCGCTGATGGGCCAGACTCCGACTGCGATTTCCTTGCACAAAATGAGAGATACTGTGGGCTAGTAGAACGAATTGCAGAGTTTTCGGTGTCTGTTGAAGTGGCCCGGTGCTTGGATCTCCACGCCGACAATCTGGATCGTTTTTGTTTGGAAATGTCCACCCTGGGCTGGTCGTCTCGGAGGGCCTTGTTTTCAATATCTGCTGGAGTGGTGACACTAATTACTCCTTGTACTATCTGTATCGTTGGCCTTGGTGGGTCACGAGATGCCCCTCCACTACCGTCTGTGCCTTGAGAGTTGACATCTTGTGATGATCGCTTCACCCGGTAGAATTTAGTTGAGGATCGACTCAGCCTTGTGCTGCTCTGACCTGGCCCTTCCTTTGTTGAAATTACTGAAGTTGACCCTGGCTTTGAGTGTTGATCTGGGGACATATCTCTCTCGTGCGTACTTGGCTGACTTGGACGCCCTCTCCGGGGCTTGGCCGGTGCTGATACATCATCGCCGGTAAACCTGATAGAATCCTTGGACACCACGAGTTTCCGTCTGGAAATCGGCGGGGATGGCGATGCTCCATGAGTTCCATGCTGGGTGGAAATATCCAGCGTCGTCTCCATTGTCACGCTACTGCTGGTATCACAAGAGGGAAGGGCTGCGCCGGTGTTCGATGAACTCATCAGTACTTCTCCTGTCTTACACGGTGGGCTTTGGCGAAGGGAGCGGGGTTCCTCCATAGCCGCGGCGAACTGCATTGCCGGAGGAGGGTAACCATACATTTGATCCATTGACCGGTGGCACTTTGGTGATTCTGAGCCTGTGTGTGGCGACTCCTCTGCAGTAGGCGACAAGATTGGCATAGAAGACTTGGCACCCACTCGACTCTGGGACGAGGACCTGGCCGTTGAGATCTTAGGTCGTTGTCTCTGCACTAGGAGCGATGACCGTGCCGTCCCATGTCTTGCCGGCCCCCCGCCGGATCCTCGTCCTGCCAATCTTGTCAGCACGGCGCGAACCTTAACACATTTGTGATCAACATACTAGCTTCAGGGGTAGGACTTGGGGGTACAGGAGAATCGCCCGGACGAAAAGAACCAGATATGTCTCGAACTGAACTCCACTCTGCAGGCTTCTTTATAACGAAAGATTCTGAGGCTGAGGGTTTCAGTCCTCGCTTTTGTGATGCTCTCTGCTCCAGGGTGCTTGATCCATCTCTACTGGGTTTCAGCACCTCAAGGCTCTTCATATGCTTGACAACCTCTCGCCAGTGGATGATCAGCATCTCAGCAATGCCGTTCGCCACATGTATCTTGTCCACCGAGAGAGAACGCGGATGACTCTCGTCGAGCGCCTTGCTCTTCCGCCGTTCTTTCTTTGTATTTGGTGGAGTGACGGGAAACAACTCGAGGCCTGAATTGGGATTCGCAAGCCTCATGGTATAAGTGTTGATCATATCACCAACAAGAAGCGGGCCAAACACAATTCCCAGAGCATTGTAGCCCATCAAATCCGCTGTCGGCAAGGGCCGACCTTGATCATCCTCTCGAGGCGTCTTCTCAGCACTGCGCCCGATGAGACAGAGCAGACCGAACACGGCCGAGATCAGCTCGCGACGAAAATGAGACCCAACCGTCCCAATTGCTAGGGCAATCAGTCTTGCTCTCAGCTTGGTTTGCTTGGTTCTCGGATACTCAGGATCGCCCTTTAACTGGCTGTGTATGGCAACCAGTGCATCGAACAGACTCAAGGAGCCGAGTATGCCCCCGGGGAGTCCGGCCAACAATCGTTTGAATGTTGAGGCAATGTCGTGTGTGCTGGCCTTGATGTGGGCTGGGAGATTCGGGCATCTAATGGTGCTTGAAATCTTGTCCGCATCTCCATCAGCGCAATAGTAGTCGTACAAAGCGTTGACTACCCGAATCGAGCCAGGAATTCGAAACACCCCCTGAGTGTCGGCGGCTACATCAAAATCAACAAGGTGCTCAGCCGTCCGCGTGAAAGACCGAAAACCTACCATGCTGAACTAAATACTGCGCTGTTGCTCGAAAGCAGGTAGGGAGGATAAGTGAACAAGGGGCATACTCTGAAGGCAGATAAAGCATGCTCTTTCCACAAAGCCGGACAAGTGACTGTAAGTCTTCGTCCCTCAGGCTGTCTCGTTTGATAGCGTTCACAAGATGCATTGCCAGATCGCTGACACTCCTCTTGTGCTTGACCTTCTTATCCGATCTCGCTGAACTAGCATTGCTAGTAATTGAGATTTGTCGCAGAAAGGTGCGAGAGAACCAGCTTCGTCTCGGCTGGAGCGGCGACCGGTCGGGCTGTATGGGTGTTAGTCCAGGCATCACCTCGGCAACAGGCGAGGGGAAACTGACCGACGACACCGCATAGCCATCCGGCACAAGCAGACGTATGCCATGCTGGATGTGAATACAATCAGCAAGGCCCGTTCTCTCTTTCGTTTACAGCGAAGAGCGAGCAAATGATATTGAGCGGATGCACCAACCTTGCTTGCCAGTCGGTTGTACTCCTGAACGAACTCACTGCGGTCCTGAATATCATCGGTATCCGACAGACCAGCCAAGTCTCCGCTGGAGGACGTCCAAGTAGCACTGTCTTCATTGCCACGCCTGTCGTGTCCGGGGATCGGGAGCTGGCCTACGGTGGCTGGGTGAGGAAGACCGCTGCCGGCTCTGACTGTTGGTGTTGCTTCGGAGTTGCAAAACGGACGGCCCGGATACCGCATCGCAAACGAGTCGCCGCCTGTTGATAGTATGTCAAACGAGGAGTCTACAGATGCCCTGTCAAAATTGGGGATGTAGGACGACTGCATTGGAGCACCCGATGACTTCTGGTGACTCCCAGGCACCGATGGTTTCCCCTGAATAAGTATGAGTGACTGACAAACAAGATATGTGGCTGTCCAAGGATCGAGAGAGAAAGAAGCGGAAGTTGCTGGTTGATCCCGCAAATCTGGGTCGTCCGGAAGCGACATGGTGAGTCCCGAGCTGCTGCTTCCCGCCGTGCATGCTAGTCTGCCCCAATGACACACTATACTCCTTCCCCCAAGAGAACAACAAGCGGAAAGAACTCCCGGAGCAGGGATGAGAGAAAGAAAGAAAGTCTTGGACGCGCAGATGATAACCTGTAAATCAGATGGGGGGGTGGGGAGCTGGCGGCGGGGACACCAGATCACCTTTTGAATGCCACTTAAATCATCATGGATCGATCGTTGACGATGTGCTGCTAAGCTGATCAAAGAATTCTGTTTATTTATGGGCGAAGAGAGGACTGCAGTTTATATGGTTGCGTCTGGGAGAAAACCACCTAAGAAAGCAGATCTATACCGTGGGGTTAAAAATAAACAATGTGAACCATGGTATTCCCTGTCCACACACATCCCGGCCCAAAACGCCCTGCAAATGCAAATAAAAAAAAGGTCATAACCCAAAACCTGACGGGGAACACCCAGTATTCCATTTCAAGTAACCAAGTGGCTCAAACAGTGTCATCTTCCTCACCAAAGAGGAGGACGTACTTGAGGATATCTGAGAGGGAGATGATTCCCTTGAGGCGGTTATCATCATCTATCACAACCAGTCTGTGGACGCGCGACTTGCGAATCGTGTCAAATATTGCGTCCAACCGGTCGTCCTCGCTGCAGGTGTAGATTCCCGCAAAGTCCTCGGAACGTTTGGACAGAGCGTCGCCAACAGGCGATGACAGCTCATCGTAAGCCCCGCCCTTGATGCATGGGATAACATCGACCGCTTCGAACACGTTGAGTAGCTTGTTGTCTTCATCGAGGATTGGTATCGCCGAGATGGTATACTTGACCATGAGATGGATGACGTCGAGGACTGAGCTGTTCATAGTCGCTGTCGCCAGGTCGGTGTATGTGCCCAAATCAAGCTCTTTCAACGGTTTCCTCAATAACATTGTGTACTTTTCGTTGTTGACGGCAATGAATTTGAGGATGCGGTACTGTGTGATGACGCTCACGACCATTCCCCTTCCCGTCTCATCATCGTTGTCGATCAACGGAATCCTCCTAGCCCTTGTTTTGAGCATCCGCCGACATGCCTCGTATAATGGCCGCATCGGATGAACTGACACCGTCTCGAGCGGCTCAACTCCAATGGCCCTTTCAATATCTGGCGGTATAACTAATTTAGTACGCGGCCTAAATGCGACGAATTCTCCCCATTATGGCAATCACCTACCTCTCAGACTGCTCAGGCGGAACTGATCAATATTTCCAATCTCGTCCGGGTACTGGCAGTAATACTGAATTACGTTGATGTAATCTGTGCTCGTCAAGAGACCGCCAAAGGTCGAGTTCCTCGTATCCCAGAGGGGCGCTGACACGATACCTACGAAACCCAAATGTTAGTGTCGATAGGACATGGGCAAAGAGATAGTGAAGGACACGGAGCGGGCTATAACATCACGTACCATTTTGAATAAGGATGTTCAAGCTCTTCTTGATGAGCAAGTCGTTATCGAGCACCACCAGACGGAAGGACAAGGGCAAGACATCGTAGCTGGTTCGAACCTTGAGGAACTCGCGGATTCCTCTCTACCAGGATTCACACAATGCGTTAGCTCTTATCTAGGCCAAGTCGAGTCGAGGCGGGCCGAGTCCAGTCCAGTCGAGTACCAGCTTTCTACGGCCAGGCTCGGGACCCCGCATCACAACCGTTGCACTGCGACTGAACGAGGTCCAAGACAGGCAGTGAAGCCAACAGACAAGACGGGTGAACAGCCGCAGGCACGGGCAGGTGGGAAGATGACGGATGAGACTGGTGTATGGATGGATGGGTAGATGGTGAAGAGAGAGAGATGGAGATGCTCACCAGACCCTGCAGCTGGTCCCTGTCCAGGGGACTTAGATTTCTATTATCCGACATTGTGCGACTGACAGGCTTTGGGCGGAGGTAAGATGACGGAGCAACAAAAGGGAGCTGCTCGTGACCATGTCGCAGCGGTAGCGGCCCACTGTCATTATTTCCGCCTGTGGTCGCAGGAGTTGTGGTTGTAGTAGCTGGCGAGGAAGACTTGGGAGCGCTGCCGGCATTGCTGTCGCTGCCGCAGTCGGGTCTGGGATGTGCCGTTTCGGCCGTAACACGAGCGTCGTCCATTGTGGTGATGGTGGAACGTGAACCTATCGTTGCGTGTACTTGGTAGCACAGCCCGCGCAGCACATCACTGTAGCCGCCCGGCTTTCCCTGGCGATCTGAGCGACCGGAACTTGGGACTTTGGGCTCGACTTTTGACCGACGACCGGAGGATGCCCGGGCTTCCCCAAAGAGGAAAAGGGAGGGAAAGACGCAGAAACGAAACCCCTCTTTTTCCTTTCTTTCGTTTTTCTTTTTTTCGATATCGTATTTCTTCGGTTGCTTTGGCTCAACTCCTTTCCGCAACAGGTATCAAAGCTTCCAGGGTTTGCAATCCAATAATTTAGGTGGGTGGATAGGAGCAATGGGGAGCTTGAATCAACCCGCAAGAGGCCAAAGAGATAGCGAGGGAGGGGATGGAGTTGGTTCAAGGTTCGGGACCCGCGATAAGAAATAAGGTACGACGCTACTCCGTAGTAATCTAGAACGCTGGAAATCCAGTGGATGCCGATCATTTTGTGGCTTAGGATTGTGGCTTTCGGAAGAGACACAGTCCCGTCTGTCTCTGCCCGTCATCATGTCAGTAATAGCAGTGGAGTCTTATCCAATGTCCATTGTGGGTGGATGAGGATTTTGTATATGTGCCTTTGGGGTTTCATTTGATTGCTTAAAACAGTGACAGAGATTGGAGATTGGAGAACTTGAGTTACCTAGATGGGAGCTTTCGGGCTGAATGTGTGGGTTTTGGTGGGGCCCTCTAGGTACCTCTAGCTGGTAAACCGCAGAAGCAAAAGCTGCTCCTTTGTGTTGTTACAGAACAACGTAGAATTTGTACATTTGGGATGTGCGAACAGGTTCTGAACTAACCAGACGTCTTCAGCTACAAGTAGAGACAATACGTAACTTATTGATCTTCATGGATGTCAAGCCAAACATTGTGGTTAATGGTGTGACGCTTCGGGAGGAAAGTCTGCCCCGCGATTTCAAGCTCCAACACCCCCACTCAGACTTGAGCAGCATCACCTAACTCAACTTGCGCAACCGGGAGCGCGTTTCCACAATACTTGTTCATACACCAGTAGTCACAACGGATGGCACCATCCAAGGGTTGGCGCACAAATATGACATATTCCGTAGCCGGAAGTCTGTATCTTTGATGGAGAGCCAATATTTATCAGTACAGGTGATCTGCAGCTCAAATCTTTAACTCATTCTTCCTCAAGGTAGAGCCGAGCTTCAAATAAAAGACTGCCCCACCTTGCGGTTCTCGCCAAACACGACGCCTGGTGATGATGAACCGTGTGGTTGTTGTCAGTTGACGTAGTTTGGGCGTCTTCTCCCTGACTCCAATGGCACTTTGATGGGCATCCACACCATGCCTGGCGGAGGGTCCCTAGACCGGAGGCGGTTATGACGACAGGGAGACGCGAGGAGGAGTGTGAAATTTCATTCGGAGACGGATCTCGTGATGGGAGAAATTCTACACCAGACTCATCACATTTCGTGCCTCTCTGATTTGATGTGATGGCAACGTGATAATATTGGGTATGTTTTTTCTGGAATGGTTGCATCCATCTTTGTTGGCCAACTCATGGCTGCCGTTGCCGAGCTGCAGGGAACCCTACCCCAAAGACGGTACCTCGCTGGCCACCACCCCGATCTGGGTGGAGCTTTGGGCCAGCAGGCGCCAAGCACCAACCCACAGCACTCTCCCAGCAGCTGGGGACGCACAGACCTCACAACCACGACCACCGAGCCAAGGCCTGTGTTGAGTTGGACAAGGCAGCTTCGATCATCCATGACAGGAGCCCTCGCTTCCATCCCATTGTCATTGTCCAGTGTTTGCCGGTGCGAAACAATCAACAGCCGCCTCTAGCCAACACCTGCCAACGCAACGCTGCCGCTATTGGTCGCTGCGAAAAGAACTCACTGCATCATCCGTCGTCCGAGGATGATTCTTTGATAATCAATTTGCCCTGCCCATCGACCTCTCGGACGCCCGCGTAACCCAGTGACAGCTCACAGTAACCTGCTGCAAGCCAGCCACCACCGACCGGCTTCGTCGACAAAGAAGCACCATCATCACCAAAACATCCATTCCACGTTCGCTCCCACCCCAATAGCAGTCCTTGACGTCGTTTTCTTCGTCAGCCCGCCATGGGTGTCTGCAGTTCATCGTGCTGCGGAGGTACGACCGCTCCGATTCCGATACACATGCTTGTTTCAGTGCGCTGATAGGCGGCATAGGCAAATCCCGCGATGGGCTGTACGAGAACGTCCTCGCCGACAACGAGCGAGAAGCAGTTGCCGATCTGCTTCAATATCTTGAAAATGTCTGCAGTTCCTGCCCGCCCACCTTCCCCCACAGCCGCGTTAATTTGTCAACAATACTGACCCACATCCCATCGACAGCGCGCAGAAACCGATTTCTTTACCGGCCCGCCCCTTCAGGCTCTCAGCACACTGGTTTACTCTGACAACGTCGACCTTCAACGAAGTGCAAGTCTAACTTTCGCCGAGATCACGGAGCGAGGTATGTTTGCCGCGTTTGCGATTTGCGCAATCCACCACGACACTGACACCGAACCTAGATGTACGAACAGTTGACCGTGATACACTGGAGCCTATTCTATTTCTTCTGGAGAACAATGACATTGAAGTACAAAGAGCTGCTAGTGCCGCGCTGGGAAATCTTGCTGTGAACAGTAAGCATTATCTGAGCATTCTACAAGATGGGTGGGAGAGGTTCTGACGGTCTATGCAGCTGAGAACAAAGTTCTGATTGTCGAACTGGGCGGCCTGAAACCCTTAATCCGACAGATGGGGTCCACAAACGTCGAGGTGCAGTGCAATGCTGTCGGGTGCATTACCAATCTTGCAACACACGAAATCAACAAAGCCAAGATCGCAACATCGGGAGCTCTGATACCACTGACTAAACTGGCCAAATCAAAAGACATGAGGGTTCAGAGGAACGCGACAGGAGCTCTCCTCAACATGACACACTCTGGTACGATTCCACAGCTGACCTTCTGATCGACATGTTTTGACTAACAGCTATACCTTTACAGATGAGAACAGGCAGGAGCTAGTAAATGCCGGCGCCGTTCCTGTCCTTGTTCACCTTTTATCCTCGCAGGATGTGGATGTTCAGTACTACTGCACAACAGCTCTAAGCAACATTGCCGTGGATGCCACCAATAGGCAGAAGCTTGCTCAGAGTGAGGAGCGACTTGTGAAGTCATTGGTAAAGCTGATGGATTCGTCGTCGCCCAAGGTTCAATGCCAGGCTGCGTTGGCTCTTCGCAATCTGGCGTCTGATGAGAAGTATCAGATTGAGATTGTCCAGACCGACGGACTCAAGCCACTCCTCCATCTGCTGCAGTCTTCTTATCTACCCTTGATTTTGTCGGCGGTAGCCTGCATTCGGAACATTTCCATTCACCCGAATAACGAGTCACCAATTATCGAGGCTGGTTTCTTGAGGCCTCTGGTAGATCTTCTTGGATCTACCGACAATGAGGAAATTCAGTGCCACGCTATTTCGACTCTCCGCAATCTTGCTGCAAGCTCGGACCGGAACAAGGCTCTTGTTCTTGAGGCTGGTGCTGTGCAGAAATGCAAACAGCTTGTTCTCGAGGTTCCGGTAACTGTACAGTCCGAGATGACAGCCGCCATTGCGGTCCTTGCCTTGAGTGATGAGCTGAAGACTCACCTACTTGAGCTTGGTGTGTTTGAGGTCTTAATCCCTCTGACCATGTCTGCCAGCGTCGAAGTCCAAGGGAACAGTGCTGCCGCTCTTGGAAATTTGTCCTCAAAAGGTTTGTTTACCCAAGTGCGCCCTTGTACGATTTCTATGCTAACATTCAGTAGTGGGTGATTACAGCATCTTTCACTTGAATTGGACAGAGCCCGATGGCGGTATCCATGGCTACCTCAGCAGATTCCTTGGCAGCGGAGACGCCACATTCCAGCATATTGCGATTTGGACCTTGCTCCAGCTACTTGAATCCGAGGACAAGAAACTCATTGGACTCATTGGAAAATCGGACGACATTGTGGAGGTGGTCAAGCAAATTTCCAACCGGCAGATCGAGGCGTCTTCGGACCATGAACTTGAAGATGATGATGAGGGAGAAGTTGTCAGCCTTGCTCAGCGCTGCTTGGAGCTCTTAGGTCAGGGTGCGGCTAAGAGCCACATCGAGAGCTAACATCCCGGACGAGGTAATGATTGCGCAAGGGAGTAGTTTGTTCGTTTTGTGCGTTTTTTGAGCTGCAACTTTCTTTCTTTCTTTCTCTTTTTTCACTTCTGGCTTAATCATTCATTTCGCATCGGACTGGCGTGGAGTTGGCGGCGTCAGCATGAATTATCATACATGGGTCGAAGGTGAGCTTGCTGGTTTCTGGGAGAATTTGTTTTTACATGATTATTGGATGGTTCATGGTTACTCAGAGTGGAGGTGAGGGCTGTAGATCTTGATGCGTCGAGGACGACCTTGGGCCATATGCCTGAGGCCTGTGGGATTTCATTTGTACTATTATGACACACTCAGATCTTGCCGGGCGACCCTTCAACCATCATGATATCCCCGGTGGAATTCCCCCCTTTTTTTTAAACCATTCCTTTGGCAGGGCAGCTCCTGTAGAGTTAAACCTGCCCTAAAACGATGTAATTAGACACGCCATTCAGAAACGTGATTTTATTCTTAGAGCTTATCTACATACCAAGCACGGGCACGTAAACCACAATTTAGTGTACAAATATTTACACGGCGATCATGTTTGTTTTCGCAGCCGGGGTTTGCGGTGGCTTCACTCAACTCCATCTTTAAGCGGATTGAAAAACCATCTGAAAGCGTGGTCGGATGGTCGATACGAAGCAATGACTTTTCCTCTGACGAGAGCCAAAGGGATTGGGCCCAAGACTCTCGAATCTTTGGAGGCGGGTATGTTGTCTCCTACGAGCCAGCAATGACCTTCTGGCACCTGTTTTTACTTCCCAAAAATTATTGATGTATGAGTGACTGCGACACACAAAACCGAACTGCAGCAACAACTGGGATGAAATCAAGGATGTGAAATGAATGGATGTTGAAAAAAAAAAAAAAAAGAACAAACCTGAATCATGTTGCCCGGCCCCACCCCCGGCGTGCCCATCAGTACGTAGTCTCCTGGCAGACCTATCACGCGCTTAACTCCCAGCTCGGTGTTGGTGGGGATGTTGTACGACACCATGTCGCCGACGGATAACCTGCGGCCTAGACGGTGCGTCTTGTCCACTATGAGCCACTCGCCGAGGACTTCAAAGGTCGGAAGCATGGAAGGGCCCGATGCGGGCGCCATGCAGTAGCCGTATTCCCAGAAGAGGTGGGCGAAGGCGACCCATTTGAGGGTTTGGAGTACTAGGCGGAAGGGGTGGCCTAGGATTGAGGGCTGTTGTTCGGGGCCGGAGCCGGGGCCGGGAGGCGGTCGTTGTTGTTGCTGGCTCCCTTTTTCGTTTGGATGAGGGTGACCGTTTGAATTGGGATTGGGATCTGGATTGTTCTGACTTGGATTTGGATTTGGATTTGGATTTGAGCTACTAAGGGTTGGAGGATATGAGATTGTATGTGATGTGTCTCTTCGTATTTGTGAAGAAGTTGTGAGATTTGGTGGTGGCGGTCGGGGAACTACCCGTCGGAGCATCCGCGCGAAGTACAACATTGAATTTAAGTAGGTAACTGCTATGAAAGTCCTATGAGTGAGAGATGTGAGGTTGTTTTTGGTGGGGTGAGAAAGCAATGACATCCTCGCCAAGCTTTGGAGCTTGCCAAGTCCACGGTTGCTGAAGAACTGTCAAAATCTCTAATATTTCATTGGTTGATAATCCCCGAGAAAGGAAGCTAAATGATCTGCATGTCTTTCCGGGAGCTCTTAAAAAGAAAAGAAAAACAAATGCCCAACGACATAAGTTTACTGCAATTTTCAGACAGAACAGAAGTGCCCCGAAAGCCGTTAAAAAAAAGAGCAACATCATGAAGCCATCAGCGTGTCTTTTTAACTCTGCCACGGCCCTGCAGAGGGTCTTCATCGGCAACACGTCAATCTCAGAAACCTCAACGCAACTTCAACGACTGGGACATATGATAAGACCGGCCTTGTTAAACACGCAGCCGCATAGGCGTATATCATCGACCCCAGCACGGCATGATGAAGGCTACAGGTCTCTCATGCGGGCTCCCAGGGGCGGACCTGCCATCAAGATCAAGTTTGGCGAGGGCTACAAGGTCCGCGATGAAGAGATACGCTATCCGATGGTCGTCCTGAAGCGATCAGCAGCGGATGGAGGTGGCATCTCAGACCCAGAGGCCACGCAACGCATTCTGAAGCGAATCAACCGTGAGACTCACAGTCTCATCCTGCGGGTCCCACCTAACCCGGAGGAAGAACGGCCATACGCCATTTGCCAAATTGTCGACAAAAAGGCTGAATACCAAGCCACGATGGAGAAGAAGAAAAGGCAAAAGGCAGATAAACTCAGCAAGGTGACCAAGGAGCTAGAGATAAATTGGGCAGTCGCGCCACATGACTTGAGCACCAAGCTCAAGCAACTCCAGAGCTTTTTGAACAAGGGGTACAAGGTGGAGCTGAGGCTAGCAGCTCAGCAGAAGAAATCGAAAAAGAAGGCGTCTCTGGCCGAGATGAAGGCGGTAATGCAGACAGTCGATGAAACCATCGCCAACATCAAGGGGACGAAAGAGTACAGGCCGAGGGAGGGTACCGTGGGACAGAACAGTACAGTATTGATATATTTGCACGGAGTCAAGACTGAGGCAGCAAAGGAAGCAGAGTCGAGGGCGTCATCGCCAGTAGAGTCTGTACCTGAAGAGGAGTCATTGCAAGTATGATAGCGGCTATGATGGGGGGGCTAGAACTTTAGGAGATACCCAATGTTAATGTTGTACGTCTCCCTCTCTGTACATATGTTTGTGATGATATCCACAGAAGCAGGCGCAACTCTAGATAAAATAAACCTACAAATGCCGCTGAATATTGTTCTTCAGCTTCAGTTTATATCTTAACTGGGCACGACCTTGCCGTCCTAAAGAAAATAAGCTTTAAGCCTGTGGACAATAGGCAGGGGGTTTAACCTAGTAATGGGAGGGATCCTATATATTCAAATTCCATGAACTTCATGTACCACCCATAAGAGGGCATCGTGAAATGCCTGTCAACTTCCGTGCTTAGATTACCACCCATCTTCTGTTGTATCACTGGCCATGGGAACCAAGAACACTGTTATGTACTGTCTTCTTTTGATTTCGACATCCCTGCCTATCCGCCTGACTGCTTTGACTGCAACCCATATCCTTCTTTTTTTTTACTGTTATGCTGTAATGTTTCCGAATCCCAAAAGCCCCTTTTCCTTGCTTCCTTACCACCTAACAACCCTTGCTCGAAGCGTTTTAGTGGGCAACTGCCTCGGTGCTCTCTGATGATACCTCTCTCGACGCCCTGCGTGATCTCTTCTCCAGAATACTCTTCTTGCGCTCCTCCAACATAGCCGACTGTCTGTCGTCCACACCCTGCAGCCAGTATCCGAAACCCGCACCGGTCGCGCCGAAGATGGGATAAACCCAGAGGGTTTTTCTATGGAAGAAGGGTCGCATCTCGATGCCTAGTTGCCAGAAGCGGGTTACCAGGCCTGTGGGATTGTGTTAGTTCTCAATTGAATAGCCTGAATTTGGTTGTGTTGTTGACGGTGGTGGGAAGGAATTGGAACTGGAATTGGACGCACCGAAGCCGGTCCAGAAGAGGACTCGAGAGACCATTTTGTTTTACGGTATTTTTTGTATCTTTTGTTTAAACACTGCTCGATTGCAGTTGAAGGAGTGGTGATCGGATGTGGACGTGGAGGAGGAGGGGGGGAGGGGACAAAACTCCAGGCTTCGCTATCCTTCGAAGCTTCACGCTCTCTCGACAGCAGTTGACTGATTGAATTGGACTGACGTTGAGTGGTTGACAGCATGGAGAGCTACAAGCCACAAGCGGGAAAGCTTGCTTCGTCTGTGCATTGTGGCTCATTCTCGACCGTGGCTGGTGCGAAAGAGGATGTTGCGCCGCAATCCCTGCTAGCGTTATGCAGGTGTATCCCTGCTAAAGCCAAGATTTCCGTGGGCCCCACTTGAATGTTTCTTTGGGCTGGAGCTTTGGCACGGTTCCCGTGTCTGCTGAATGGGCAAACGCGATCTTGAACTTTTGACAAGTCAAGGGGGGTTTTTTGGGCGTAAAAACTAGGTTCAACAAACTTGCGACCGTACCCTTGACTTTTTTCTCCGCAAACAACAATTGCATTTTGCTGTTGGAACCTTTAGGATACGATACCTAGAGATGAGCTGAAATTTTCCAAACCCCTGGTTACAACGTGTCGTTGTGTCGAATGAGCGAGAAGGCCACCAACCTTGCGACTCGTTGACTGACGAATATATATTCTCGCCAATACCGTCCTCTCCGTTCCTTTTCACACACGCAATCATGTCTGCAATGGCGATAGAAACCTCAACTCCTGCCGGAGCAGCACCAGCGACCGAGGCCTCTGCGAATCCAACGGCGACTGCGAATGCGACTGTTTCACCACCGCCGCCTGTAAGAAAATTCAAGGCGGCCGAGTTACCACTTACCTCGTCCAAACGAACTGCAATCGAATCGCTAGCTGTTAACTTCAAGAAAAAGGGTGGTTACGATGACGTTAGGAAGAAGGCCTGGGCCGGATTCCTGGAAAGTGTATGTTTCTATGCTTGCCAAATCTCTTCGCGCTCGCCCTGTATCACATATCTAACCAATCGTTTGTCCAGGACTACGCAAAGGAAGCCAAACAGTTGGTTCTCGAAATCGCCCAAGAGGAGCTTGACAAGAACCCCGGCCAGCTCCTGACGCTTGACCGCGGAAAGGCAATCACCCTCATTGACGGTGCCCTGGATCGACGCGGAATTTACCAAAGAGCAGAACAAGTACTTAGTTCGTTGATCGACGGCAACGCGATTGAGGCGAATATTCGCGAACTCCGCCGTGCCGAAATTGGCGAAGAGGCGGCTGAAGAGGAGCGCATTCTGGGAGCCAAGACTGACGAAGAGTATGCGGCCGAGACTGCTGCCCGGCGTGAGGAGAGAGACCGTGTCCGGGAAAACCTTCGAATAATCGAGGAGAACAAACGAAAACTCGAGCGTGAGATCAAAGAACGCGAAGACATGAAACGGCGAGAGGAGGAGAAGGCCGCTAAAGAAGCGCGCCGGAAAAAGGAGCGAGAAGAAGATGAGCGTCGAGAGAAAGAGCGACTGGAACGTAGGGCACAGCGCGAAAAGGAGCGGGAGCTGGAGAGAGAGCAGCGCCAAAAGGAGAGAGAAAAGGAGCGACAGGAACGCGACAGAGACAGGAGCAGAGATCGCAGCAGAGATCGGAGCAGGGATCGTGATCGTGACAGGGACAGAGACAGGGACCACCGAGACCGAGATCGGGCTCGTTCACCCCGGGAGCGGGTTCATGTGGGCTATGACAGCTATCGTGGCACCGCCGGAGATCGATCGAGAGGAAGGGACCGCGATCGTGATAGGAGCAGGGACAGGAGTCGAAACAAAGACCGCGACCGCGATCGAGATCGTGACCGTCCGCAGCGTGATAGTCGCGATGCCAGGCCAAAGGAGGAAGTCAAGAAGCAACTTACCGAAGAAGATAACAAGCTTCTAGAGCAGAAGGCGCTTGAGAACCTTCTCAGGGAGAGCAAGCATGTTACAGCCAAGCAACCTGAACTGGAGGTTGACGCGGCTCTTGTTCCTCCTCCTAGGAAGGCCAAGCCAGCTTCGGCCATACAGCCTCTCCGTCGCGACTCACCAAAGGTCCTGGATGGGAAGGTTGCTGATGCGAAGCCCAACGATGCCAAGGCACCCGAAATCAAGAAAACGGAAGAGCCACCAGTCCCCAAGGAACAGATTGTCAATGCCAAGTCTGCAGCTGTCAAGGATTCAAAAAATACCGAGCCTCGAGTTGAAAAGGACAAGCGCAAGAGTAGGAGTCCTTCGCGCAGTTCCCGGACGCATCGCAGGGATCGGAGTAGGGACCGTGACGACGACCGCCGACGAAGAGACTTCCGCTCAAGATCACCACGGTCTAAATTGGACGACCGCGACCGCAGCCGCTCTCGGAGAAGAAGCCGTTCCAGAATTCGGGATAGAAGGGATGATAGAAGAGAACGAAGTCGCTCAAGGCGCCGTGACGACCGTCGTGACGACCGCCGTGATGATAGGCGCGATGACAAGCGGGATGATCGCAAGGGGGACATCAAAGAGGAGCCAAAAGATGGTCGTACCACCGAGCGCAAAGATGACTCCAAGGATCCTCCTATCAAAGCAGAACGCCGAGAACGCAGCCGTACACCACCTCCCAGAGCTGCCAGAGCCGACGACAAGAGAGACAGCAGCCGTCCGAGACACCGCGATGATCGCGACCGTAGCCGCTCCCCTAGAGCAAGAGTTGAACGCCGTGATCGCTCTCGGTCCCGTTTGCGACTGGGTCGTCGTGAGAGAAGCCGTTCTCGTTCTCGTGATCGCAGAGATAGACGAGACCGCAGTCGATCTCGCAACCGTGTTGATCCTCGAGACCGGAGTCGGGATCGTGAGCGCCCCAGGGACAGAAGCAGAGACAGGGAGAGACAGAAAGATACAACAGACAAGGACAAGGATAGCAAGGAAAAGGAGAAAGATAATCGAGACCGGGATCGGGACCGCTCTCGCTCGCCCTCGTCGTTGGCTCGACCACCTTCGCGCTTGAACCAGATGGAAAAGGAGGCCTGGAAGCAGGCCGAAGTCAAGAAGCGTGAGCAGGAAGCTAAGGCCTACCTTGCCGCTCAGAAAGAGGCACGGGAGAAGGGTCTTCCTCTTCCTGGTTTTGAGGACCGCCGCGCTGGTGATCGGTCGCCAGACCTAAAGCGCCGCCGTGAGAGGGACGAGGATGATCGGTACCATCCTCGTGATGGTGGGCGCGAGACTCCGCGTGACCCTCTGCGGGATCGTGACAGGGATCGGGACCGGGATAGAGACAGAGATCGCAATCGCGATTGTTCTCGGGATCGCATGGATTATCGTGGCGGTGACCGGTATGATGGAGCCCGTGACCGTCCTCGGGACCGCGACAGGGATAGAGACAGGGATCGGGACCGGGATAGACGTGACGACAGGCGGGATGATGACCGTGACCGCGACCGAAAGGACGATGCCCGGGACACGAGACGGCGCAGCCGCTCAAGGAACCGAAGCCGCGACCGCGACCGGAGCCGTGACCGTGATCGGGATAGAGACAGGGATAGAGATACCCGGGACTACAGGCGCACCCGTCGCGAGGGCAGTGTGTCCTCGCGTCGCGACAGAGATAGAGACCGTGATAGAGATCGGGATAGGGACAGAGAGCGGGACCGCGATAGGGACCGCGATCGTGACCGGAGACGGAGCAGGAGCCGTGCTTAGACTTCTAGCCGCGCTCTCAGTCCCCGCTGCCCGCTATCTCCTCTTCCCTATTGGAGACGGAACAGACTTCTTGTTTAGAGGACTTAGCATCATGTTGTTTCCGTACTGGCACTAGTGGGAAGGGGAAATTGAAGTGTCATTAGTTACATTGATCAAGAAGCCCTTTTTAGTCGCTTCTTGAGAAGACCGGGCAGTGGTACATGGATGGGCATACTGAAGAGGAGACTGAAGTTCCATCTTGCCCCTCCCAGAAGCAAATTTTTGATACCCTGATGACTACAATTTTTTTCCCAAGATATGTAGAGTAGATAGATGTAAATAATATCCAAAAAGGATAAAATCAAAACCATAACACACTAAACTTTCCGGCCCATGATGAAACTTTCTCTTTCCCATAATAATAATTACTTTTATGTAAACATGAGCCCGCATAGCAAATTGCGCCGGAGAATACCAAAACAAACCCAAGACAAGAATTCCAGTTACCCGTCTGCCAATGATTTAAACCAAAGCCCTCTCAAACCCCTCTGACGCTACCTCGCAGGTGCTATCCCCAACTGTTCATCTGAGTTACCCCCGTAAAGGAATCCTCCAACCAAAATGACGATGGTAATCGCCGCAAGGCCCATAACCAGGGCTCTGCGCACAGCAGAAGGTAACCTTCCCGCCGTGGACGTGGTCGAATCCTCGCCGCCGCTGCCGGTACCCGTGAGCTGCTCCCAACCGCCCTTTGCGTAGAGCGCCGCCGTCGTGAGTATCACCGCAATCTGGTCCCACCCGAGCGAGTAATACAGCAAACCTGAAAGAGCAATGGTGTACCCAAAAGCTTGGAGGCCCGTGATGGACGTGTTCCAGATCATGACGGCCACCACGACCAAGAGGATATTCTTCAGAATGCCCGTCAGTGTCATGACGAGGCCGGAGGTTTTGCCAATCTAGTTGTAGTTCTATCGTCAGCTCACGTTATGGGTTAGAAACTTTTTGTTCACAAAAACTTACCAAAAACACACTGCTAACATTAAGCAAAAATGCCACCAGCGCATTCAACAGCAGCAACATGTACCCAACCCTATGCAGATCCGCAAAATCAAACTTGCCCGCCTCGGAAACAACCGCGATCGCAATATTCATCACCGCGCATACCGGCGCGTAATAATACAAACTAACCAGCGGATCCATCTTCTTCACGCTGTCGTCCCCATCTTCGCCTCCGGACAGCAACACCTGGATCATGATCAGCCTCATGGCCTCAAACACGATCCCGCCGACCTGGAACATGAACCCTATGAAGCTAAAGTCGATCTCGCCGATGCTAGCCAGCGCCACGCCAAAGACGATGACCAAGACGTTGAGGAATCTCTTAAGGGAGGGCTCCTCGACCCCCCACGTCCAGGCCATGAGCAGGACGGCGACGGGGGCGGCGGCCTTAAGCATCTGGATGAAGGCCACGCTGAGGTAGAGGTAGACCATGTTGCTGCAGACCAAGCTAGCGCTGTAGAGGAGGCCGATGGGGACGATGGCGCGCAGGTAGGTCCGCCCGTTCATTTTTACTTTTTTCCTGCCGTCGAGGAGGGTCGTGGTTCGCGCGAGGACCTGCGTCGCAACGGTCGCAAAGACGAGGTGCCAGCATGTTAGGATCACGGCTATTTTGTTTCAAAGGTATTAGTCGGGTGTTGTAAGTGGGCAAAAAGGGGAGTGGTGTTTGTTCGTGGGGTAACGTACGGTATCCTGCAAGAGAGAAAAAAGAGAGAGTTGGTTAGCTTGTCTGAGGACAACATGAGGCAAAGAGTTTGTTGTTGTGTGTTCTTACTGAATTGCCTAGTGTCAATGATCCATTTGTTGAAGAGAATCGTCACGTTGGAGAAGAATATCCAGCTTCTGTTCTCTCAAAGTAAACACCAAAGCGGTTAATATCGGTTGCAAGTTTTGTTTTACTGTCGGGCGCAAATAGTTTTAAACTCACGCAATAAAGAATGCTGGGTGTAATGGTCGTCCGGCGGCGGGCCGTAGCTTCTCACCTTGTCTCTCGACATCGTCGACGGCCATAATTTGTTTCGTTTATATGTAGCAGATATTTTTGCGGTGGTGGAAGCGTCAGCCAAGGAGGTGGACTGCAGGCTTGCTAGGTTCGAGACGGACGGTCCCCTGGAGCCGCAAGGGGATTGAGGAGAGGGGTTGTTGGTGTGCGTCGGATCGCTGGAAACAACGAGTTGATATCGTCGGCACGGATAGCTCAGGGTGGGCAGTTGTCAGGTCGCGCAGCATTTGGCTTTTCCCAAGACTTTTGTTGTGTAAGGAGAAAGGAAAAAGGAATATTGCAAATCTACAAAAGAAAACCAACAAAAAGAAACATTTCGTATTACCTCCAGATCACCACCGCCAACCAGATGGGAATCCTGTTGTACCCCGGATTGGATGAGTGCAAAAGCTGAATGAGAGTCCCCGCCGTTACCCTGCAGGAAAGTTTTCCCCTTTTTGGAACCAGCTGGGGAATCGGCAGGGGTGACCAAGCTACTGAGACCACCACCCCAGTGCAGTCACTGGCATACCAACCACGGAAGGATCGACTGGTCTCCGTCTTGGGTGGTCTTGGTTCTTAGAATCATGCAGCAATCCTTTTTAAAACGCGCCGCAAACATTTTGAAAGACCTCTAATACCTATCTACCTAGCAAACGTTTTCGGACCCCCTTTGATCTGTAGTGTATAAACGTGTGCCAACGTCGCCAGCCGCGCGATACCTAGTGTAGACATACTGTATACCTTACCAGCTGAACAGCTATTAGCGCCCGCAAGGCTTCTCCTCTAGTGGATATCCCGCTAGGGCAGCAAGCCACCGTATCCGACCTCTCGGATCAGATGAGGGGGGCAACCTCCCAATGGGCAACGGATATCGGGTCACATTTCCGCCATGAACCTAACAAACCAGTTGCGACTTGGGAACCTCGGGACTTCGAACCGTATCGTGTGAGCAAACCAGCCTTGTGGGGTCGTTTTCTTCTGGTTCAACGGTGGTCGAACGTCCGGAAATATCCATTCAAACGCTTGTAAGCGCTATATATACTGTTGAAAGGGATATGACTGTCCTTGAGATATGGAACAGAAAGCTAGATGCTTTGTGGGTAATCTTACTAAGACTTGAATTACCCTGATTTGAACTTTGCGCCGGGTATCAAAGACATGCTCACAATGGTTCAAGGACGTCATTTCAAGCTCATCCATATATGGCCATACGCCTCGTATATAACTTTTTTTTTAAGCGCTGTCTAGTTCATGTTGACAACGCAAACACTATTATGGAACTAGACCCCAGCCCAGGATTCAAACCAGCATGATATACCTGCGAAGCCAACCAAAACGCCATCGCTATGCAAACCCAAATAATAGCCTCAGTCATCATCGCTGTCATCTGGCAATGGGACAGCCGACGCAATCAAGAGTGAATGATCAAGGTCATCTGGCAGTGTCCCTTTGTCAGTGCTTCCGATCTCGCCGGTCTCGTCCTCCTTCAAACCTATCCCAGAGACTTTGGAGATATCCGCCGACACTGCGTTGGGGTCAACGCAGTCATAAAATAACATGAACACACCGCCTTGGCGAAGAACGCAATCCTCGTCCACCTTGACAACATTGTCGTCGCTTAGTCGCCACCATTGCTCTACCTCGCCGTGCGGCTTGGCTAACTGCTCGCTATCACAGTCATTATCCTCGTCTTTGGTTGTAGAGTCCATCTCTTCGGTCTCCTTCTCTTCTTTGCAGAGCTTTGGGTACTTTTTGTAGCAAACATAGTGTCCGTTAGAATGTGCACCTGAGTGCGTAACAACCGCACGCAGTTCGTACAGAGGTCCTGTGATTCTGGACGCCGCGTCTCCGCCTGCTACCATAGACTCATACGGCTCCGTAGGCCACTGCTCCTCATCTTCGAAGAGACCCGAGCTCCCTAGACACCAAGGCCCGAGATCCAACTCGGTGGGGAACCGGACAGGTGAATTGTTCTTGAACAGGCTGCCAGTAGCTTCGTCAAAAACCGACCGGTTTGTATGAAAGACGATGCTCTGCGGTGCTCGTGCGATGGCCACCTGTTTCGTCTTTGTCGAACAGACGCGCTTGTTTTTGGGAATACGACACTTTTCTTTCAGCGTCTCGTCCTCATAGTCTTCCTCCTCGATTGCCTCCTTGATAGTTCTGAGCCGCCCGACAAATTCAAATACTTGTCCGTTTGTCTTGTCGACCATAGTCCCGAGGTTGCCTGCAAACTGAGTGAGGGTACACTTGTTGCATTCAACCCCCTGAATGGACTCGATTTTAGTGAGATAATCCAACCTCTCGTACAAGTCGTGCTCGACGCGGCCCATCCCAAGTGAGAGAGTCAAAAAATTGAAAGGAGTCAGCGAAAGGCCCGAGCAGTAGCCGCACTTGGTACAAACCACCCGCTGGCCGATGAGGCCTTCAAGAGGTGTCCTCCTAAGTCGGCGGGTTGACCTCGGTTTCGAGTAGCTATTCATGCTTTGGTAGCCACTGTCATCGCTATGTTGGCTATCTGCCGAGTCATCTTGAGCCCAGTCATTGTCAAGCTGTGGTGAAGACGCTTCTTGACCCTGAACGGTTTTGGTGATCTCCTTGTCAATTTGGTCGAGAACTTTGACAAAGTACTCTTGGGCATCCTGTTGTTGCCAAGTATTCATACTCCTTAGTACATGCGGAGTCCACAGTGTCTTCCCGCTGTTCAAA
This sequence comes from Cladorrhinum sp. PSN259, assembly GCA_033725935.1. NCBI lineage: Eukaryota > Fungi > Ascomycota > Sordariomycetes > Sordariales > Podosporaceae > Cladorrhinum > Cladorrhinum sp. PSN259. The sequence continues at coordinate 537,515 of MU867063.1, read as the reverse complement.
GGTCGGTTCAAGTCGTTAATCAGATTCCGCAGTGCTCTGATAGTTCGACGGTCGTCGTTTTCTGAAGATATTTCGGCGAGAAACGTCGGAAGTGTTTTAAGGGCGGAAAGACCTTGGAGAATGCTATTCTGAAAACAAGAGTTGTCCCTATTTCCCAGTCCAGGGGGTTGGTCAGCCGACCCTGTGCCCGCCATAATCAAAGCAGAGGAGAGGCTATCCAAGCTCTTGCGTCCGGCTTGAGAGACCTGGGTCAAAACCCTCTGCAAGGTGGAGCTCTTTTGCACGGGTGCTTCAGGCGGCGAAGACCCGAACACCGAGGGACGTGGGAAAAGCGACGGGCTAAAGCGTTGTTCGATTGCGTAGAGCAATTGCGCAGGAACGACCTGTGCCAGAACGTCCCATAGAGTTTGCGATAACGAAGGAACCCTACCCTGGCGATGTGCTATTCGGTGAAAGACGGTGGTGAGAACGACAATTGCGAGTGTAATAATGACTGTTGGCTTGGTGAGGCGGTCGCGTATCTGAACTGAGGCACAGCCCTGATATACATCGGAACTGCAATGCGATTCGAGTCGTTGCACTAGGGTCCTGGCGTCGTAACTCATTTTGGCTCGAGACAGGGAAGCAGCGAGGTCGAACAATCGTACTGGCGCTGGGCGATGGAACGGGAAACAGGGACTTTCCAGGAGGAAGAAAGGAGTAACCAGGACCGAGGCCTAGAAAATCATGCGACGAGGGACGTGGGAAATAACAAATGCGAAGAATGAACTGCCATGACCGAACGCATTCGCTCCCGTCCCCAAATGTTTGCCGAGATCAGAGTAGAAGCTGCGAGTTTGTTGATATGTTGACAGGCTGCAGGTGCAGGTTCAAAAGCATTGTGGGTGCAGGACGGTGACAACAGGGAGACAACTTGACGTTTCCTAGGTTGGCGCCAGCAATCGGCCGCCTGGAATCTGGCGGGGCAGGCACCACCGCCCTTCAATCTTCTTACTACAACCTGGAAGTTCAGCCGAATTTGTATACCCACAGTTTATTCCTTTACCATTGATTATTCCCGGCCAAATTCTCCCCATGAGAAAGAATTTCCGATCTCATGTACATACAGTTTTGCTGCAGTAGCATCCGTAGGTCTATGATACCTCCTCCCCAAAAAAAACATGTGATAGAAGCCAACAAATTTACTAGAAGAAACGGTGTCCATCTGCTTTTCCCATTCCTCCCGTTTTGTTTGGTTGCCATTCCCCTGGCGTCACACTAAAAAAACAAAGCTCGCAGGGATGTCGAAGATGTTGAGTAATCCCTGCGGGTGGGCTTGAGTGGGGAATGGTTTTTGACCCCACTCAATTTTTTTGACTGCAGAGAGCAAAATAAAAATTATCCAGCTGATAAGATATTCTCCACGATTATCGCATCGATAACGGCGACGCTCAGTTGGACACACAGCGACAAGATGGTAAAGGCAGTAGGTAGCAAGGGCAAAAAAGGTATGCATTGGTGAAGAAATATCTTCCTTGCGACTCTGAAAACAATAGCTAACACTGATTGTCCGTCAACAGCCCTCTCAAAGCACTCCCGCGCCGCGAGGCGGGACATGCCCGTCGACATCGACACCGACAAGTCGCTGAAAGAAGCCAGAGCGCCACAAGACTCTGTCGACAACCGACCTGCCGTCCTCGCTGCGTATCGATCAGGAGGTGTTACCAAGAAGAAGGGTGGGCGCAAATCAGTTCTCAGCTCCAAGGCCAGGAAACGGCAGGAGAAGAACATGGATCGCGCCGAGGCCATCATGGAGCGTACGATGACCAAAGTTGAGAAGAGCAAAGCCTCAGCCAAGGTCATCGATCTCAGAAGGAAACCTTGGGAGATAATCAATGGCGACGTGAACGGTGTGGCACCGCCCAAGAAGCTCTCAAACAGACAACTGTTGAAGATGGACGAAGACGTCATGGTGAAAGAGTTTTATGCCGACGCCGACGAGGATGGTAACGTGGAAATGGATGGCACCGATGCCGCAGAGAGTCTTGCGCAGTCCGTCCCAATAACGCAGCCGTTGCCTCTGGGAGATGAGGAGGTTCTATAGGCTGATGTTGAACATGGGATAATGGGACATGACATTTGCTGGGCCGGGTTTTCGCTACAACTGCTTAGAAGTTCAAAGTATCAGGAAGCGGGATACTCAGTAAGGGTTCATAATGGCAACCTGCAGGGGTGATTCCCTGGACCCTGAGTAACAATGGGAAGGGAAGGAGACAAGGCTATGCCCGTTCTTAATATGAAGTCTCTGCTACTATCTTTCTTGAAGGGGCAGCTCGTCGACCGAGAGAAGGAAGCTAAGACGGGTGCATACATTTCGGCTTGTTATCAACCAGCCCGTTCGTACAATCGCGTTGGCCAAAATCCAGATCACCAAATCAAATTTGTGGTGATCTGAAAGGCTTTACAGGAAGGAATGAAGACACGAAAACTTGATACCCTTAAATCAAAACCATCCTCACTGCCTTTTAAATTTTCCCTCAATATTTGTCCCATCAGTATACTGATCCGTGTTTCTGATTTTCAGGGTTGTTACCTGACGCCAGCTGAACTACTTTTACTTCTCGGTAAAATACTTTCTTCCCGTTGCCACTGAAACATAACCCCAACTCCCACCGTAAAATCTCAAACAAACAAACAGCGGGTTTAGCTCAGTTGGGAGAGCGTCAGACTGAAGTTTCAACTTCATTCCAAAAATACCTCTTCTAGAGAAGGGTAATCTGAAGGTCGTGTGTTCGATCCACACAAACCGCATTAAACTTTTATTGTTTTCGCATTATTATTTTTATTTATGCAAACCTGAAATATATCCTCAATTTTTTTTTTTCTCTTTCCTCTTATCTTCTTCGAGATTTATATAGATATAAAAAAGTAACATACCACCGTGAATCTAGGTTCCAAGTTTTCCATGTTTTATTCAATGTCGGTAAAATCTTTAAAGTGTACATACATACACAGGTAGGTTGTTGTTGTTGTAGGTGGTTCATGAGGCTGTGGGTATTTTTAAATCCTTTTTTTATGAGGAGGAAACACTGGAGGGGGGGGGGGCTAACCTTACTCTACCTAATATTGAAGATGTCGTCATTTTACTTTTTATCATCTTCTTTTTCTATAATTATCTCTCGCACTCCTTTTGTAACGTAACATACACACATAAGCAAAACGTTTTTACTACTGTTTCTTAGAGTAGGCAGGAGGATCACGTAAAAACCAAAATGGTCAACAAGTCATAAATTATAAATGAGTTCAACAGAATAAATCGTTTTCGTAGCCAAGGGGGGCAAAATGGTAGTGGGCCTCATTACACAATCTCTGAATAAGCTAACCTACGAATTGAGCCCGACACAGAAACAATGATCACCACCGATAATGACGTACATACCTATACCTATACCTCAAAACCGTGGCAATAAAAGCCCGAACGAACTACCGACGACACGACCACCTAATAACCACGTTTCAAATCTCCCGAGAACCTTTTTTTTTTTTTTTTGGTTACCGCAACACTTATTGCTATTTCGCCGTTTGAAGTATTCCGCAAGTACTTGTTAAATATAAACAACATCTTAAAAGTTCAGCTACATTTAACAGCAACAACAACAAAAACACGACCCGGTATTTTGCTGCTGGCACCAGCTCCGTTCTGGGCAACTTTTTTTTTTCTCTTACTTTCCCTTCGTCTCATCGTCAAGATTATAACAAGACTTTCTCTCCCTCTCGATCTCCGTCTCAGGATTAAGAATAGGTTTGTGCTAAAACAGGTTGTCTGGTGATGATCAAGATGACAATAACCATGACGATAGATATGACAAGCGTTGACGACAGACAGACAGGCAGACAGGCAGACAGGCAGACAGACAAGAAAATATGTGTACGTGTGTGCTTCCAGACAGAACGCATTCTTACAACACAATTCTTCGCCATTTTCCGTCTTTTGTTTTTATCCGTCATCACCAAAAGTTGACGGATCAGGACTGAACATGGAGTCGGGCATATGATCATAGTTGATACCTGGCTCCTGCTTCAGTCGCGGGGATCCGCAAAAAGGAATAGGACGAGGAGCGGGCGGCTGCTGTTGCGTGATAAAGGCACTGCTGTCGGTCGGGGATGCATCATAAATGTTGACGGTCGAAATCGTTCCTGGAGTCAGGAGGCAAAAAAGTGTGAGTCTTCTATGCTGCTGCTACTTCAAACCATCCCTCATCCATCTCAACCATCAAACTGTTGTTGTTAAACTCACCAGGAGGATAGGCCGTCATGGACCCATGCCGCTCTCCCGCCATCGACGTCCCTGCTGCTGGGCCCCCTCCAAGTCCCTCAAACTGTATCCCTCCCGCAGAGAGAGGCTGATACTGTGTCGAAGCGATGCTAGTGTTTCGACTGCGTGGGGAGCCCGGAACCGGAGGACCAGGTGTCATTCCCGGCTGGCTGGGCTGACCAAATGAAAAGGACTGGCCGAAAATCTCATTGGTGGTCTGGACGAACCGTCTAGCCTCGTTATTAAGCCACCGGTCAATGTTGGCATCGTTGCACTTTGCGTGCGCCATCAAGTGATGCTTTAGGCCGCTGACTTCGCCCAACAGCCCGTTGTACTCCATCTGCAAGTGGGCGTGTTGCGTCTCGAGGCCGATTTTGGTCTCCTCGAGCTCCGAGACGTACATTTTCTTTTTCTCGCGGCACTTGCTGGCTGCTATCCGGTTCCGCTCGAGGAATTTGTTTCGCTTATGCTCGTCCTCGACCATATTCGGCTCTTTTTTTATTTTTCGAGCTTTTCGGGCCTTCTTGGTTGGAGGTCCCTGATCTGGTGGTGTTATGTCGGTGGACGCGCTGCCGGATTTGGAGGTTCTCTGGGAGCCCGATTTGCTGCTTGAGGTCCGCCGAGTGGTGGGCCGGGACATATCCATTGACAAGACCTGGATCTGCGTCTTGATATCTTCATTGTCGGTTTCTGGGTCGTAGAGGCCCGGGTCGACAAAGAGGCCTTTTTGCTCGTTCGTCTCCATGGCCCCAAGATGCTGTGCGAAGCCATCCCACATATCTTGTCTCGGCTCGAGGTCTCTTTTGTTATTGGTAATGTGTGCTGGTGAGACGCCAATGTCCAGTTTGGTGTCGTATGGCTGGAAGTGATGGAGGTCAAAAGTGACTCCCTCTGCATCTTGATCTGGAGTCTGATATGAATTTGGGTCATCAAAGTCCAGACAGTCGCTGAAGAAGTGAGTCGCGGTGTCCATCTCGCCGCCGCCCTGGTGTTATGTGTACGTCTCTCTTGTGTTTGTGTGCCCAGCACCCAAGAGATGGCACCGAGGAGATGCTATTGACGACCACCTAGACCCTAAGCAGAAAGAAATGCGTGGAAACCGGGGTGTTGAATGCCCGGGTCCCGGGGAGAAGGTGCTATGGGATGGCCCGGAAGTGAGCTCCGGGTGGTTGTCTCGAACTAGGAAGGACCGAGATATGGCGGAAGTTGCCTCGACACGCCCCCGTGCTTCGGCCCTGGCGACTTCAAGTTTGGATCCTTTGCTGGATTGTGCTTGAGATGTTGAGAAGGGCAGAAGAGAGGCCAAACAGAAGATGCAAACAACGTGATGCCTTACACTAAGTGCCGGGTACGGGTGTTGGCTGCTTGAATCAGGGTCTCCTCCCGGCTGCTTGCGCCAGAGCCCCTTGGCTGGTATTTGACGGGAATGTGGTGCGACCGCGTTAGGTTTCTCACGCCCGACCGGGAAAGCCGCGCATTCCGCTTCTGGAAGTCTTGTGTGAGATGTCTCTCTGTCTCGCTGCCTCGAATGGAGATGGAAAATTGATTATGGCGGTTCAATGGTAATGACAAGAATGAGAGCAAAGTGGGATGCAAAATCTGGAAATAAGAAATCCTGCTCATAAAAAGGAATGGGGACGGACACACTGTATGCCCAGTCCAATCCAAGCTGGCTGCGGGGAGGGGAAGCCACCCAAGAAAAAGTCAAGTGAACAGGCGAACAACGGCTCGACCAAGTGTGGCCTGTCCGCTCGCCCAGGTGCCAGACCAGAACAAAGAAAAAAAAGAGAGCAGATGCATAGCTACGAGCTTTGAAGCCGCCCTACCAGCTGCGAGCTCGACGAGCTTCTGCAGCTTCGACCGCCCGTCCGGCAGCTACCGTGCCTGGGACCCTGGATAGACATAGAGACAGGCCGGGATGGTGTTGTGAGTGGAGGCATTTGGACGGCGATAAAAGGCACCTTAGCGCAGAAGCACCCCTCCTCGAGATAGGATCATCCCCCAAGGAACTAGGACCAAGCTCGATGTCACCCTCCACTGAGATCCAGCAGTGCCTTGGCGAGTCGCTGACACCCAGGATGCGTCTCTTTTCCAGCTTTCCAGCTTTCCGTGCTTCTCCTGCAGTGCAACCTACCACTACATAGAACTCCTGTTGGAGAGAACTGACCGAAACGAGAGACCCCGCCATGGGAATCCGGCTGATTCCCATAGGACGCAAGAAAACTCACCAAAGTTCCCACTAAAAATGTCCTGATCCCGGTCTGAGCTCCGACTCCGGGACTAGTTCTTGGACATGACCTGCGATACGAATAGGGGGACATGGTCTGTTCACAGAGCGCTGTTTTCCAAACCCAAACAACTGTTGTTTTGACAATTGCAAGGTGCAGGTGATCGGGGATAACATTCCTATCTTCCAGCCCTGCCCAGCGCCTTGGGGACTCAGATCGGGGTTGATCGATTTGATTGTCACCCAGCCAAATGTGATTGGCAGGACAGACATGGAAGCTCCACAGAAACCGGAATGATGTGCAAAATGGCAGGGATCGCCCTGGCACTGCCGTGTGCAACGGGCGCTAGATTTAGAGAGGTAAAGCTTCTCCCCTGACCTGATATCGACCTCATCCTAAGCTTTCTCTCAACTTGGATGGCATCCTTCTACTTGTGAGCTCAAAGGGCATCCCACACTCCTGAACGACCGCCTTCCTTATCTGTCATTCTTTTAGTACACAATTCCCAGCTCATTGGATTCAGCAATTCTGTGAAACGATCCACAGGATACTTCCGTCTACCACGGTTGAAATATCATACGACTCGGTCCCGACACCCTACATACTGCTAGACTGAAACTACTTCCCCGCAGCCTCTCGCGCATGCCGCACATGGCGTCTCGTGGTCCTTTATGCTGCCCCGAAGAGAAAGAGGAATGAAATCTTACTGTTTTGCTGAGATATCTGCGCACCTGTGGTTTCAGTTGGAATCCCATACGAAGTCTCAATATCCGGACGCCACCTCCGTTGATAGATAGGTAGGTACTTGTGGTGGTTGTGAGCGATAGAAATATGCAGAGAATCAACGGGAAATACCAGTTATTGCGCAGGGCCATCCCTGTATGTGATTAGATAAACCCGCACTTAACCCCGCTGGCGACATGTCATGCCAAGGACCGGGAAGCTTTGAGACGCAGCCCCACCCCCGCAAGCTCGAACAGCTTGGGTGTCCACACTGTTTGGGCCTAGCGAAAGCCCGGGATTGTCTACTTGCATGCAAGCGATAAACTTCGACAGCACAGATCAAACTTTATCGCGAAATCGACAAACAAAGTTGCAACTTGCAACTCCAGGCAGCCACGGACAACTTTCATAACTGCATAATTCGTGTTCGACAACCAGGTTGATATCCGTACAGAGAACCGAATAACATCAGCACATTTGATCAAGATGGAGTCCACGCCGCGTGTCACTTGTGCCTACCTCAACTCATACGTGAACAAGAATGTCATGATCGTTGGCAAAGTCATACAGCTGCGGGGCGAGGAGGCACTCATCGACGCCGATGGGAACATCACAGCCCACCTGAATCGCGTAAGTTTATTTAATCTTGTTTCCTTTTCTCAAAGCGACGTGGAGAATTGTAAAAGGGGTCCAAGATCAGATCAAAATCTACCCCCGTTTATCACATTCTACACACAGACGCGGTAATGCGATTGAATGACTAACTCTTTTATTTTATTTTTTTACTATCAATAGGATTCCCACCTGACGGCTGGCAGCGGCGTTCAAATCATTGGCAAGGTGAATCCGGACCTGTCCGTCAAGGTTCTGAGCTCCCTCGATCTCGGTACTGCCGTTGGTGAGTTTTGTTTGTTCTTCTTTCCCCTCTGTCTCTGTCTCTGTCTCTGTTCGTGCCCTTTAAACAAAGGAGGCGAAAGGGAACCCCCCTCGGTTTAGCAAACCTTGATGATTAAAATCCGATTCTAACCGCTACGCACGTAACGCAACCTACGAAATTACACTAACAGATGAACATTTAGACTACAGCCTTGCCAATACAGTCGTCGAGATATCCCACCAGCATAAAAGTCTTTTCTCTTCTGACTAGAGAGAGGAGAAATACAATGAATGGTACATACAAGTGTTTTTCACTTGTTTAATTTTTTTAATTTTTTTTTTAAACTTTCACTCGAATTATGAAAAATATCGGATGTGTGTGTGTGTGTGTGTGTGTGTGTGTGTGTCAAATTGCTTTTCAATACAGATATAGAATAGAGGGGAAGGGGAGGGGGAAGAGGGGGAACATAATGTGCGAAAAGCATAAGTTGTAAAACCATAACTTTTGAGGCGATCTAGTTCTCACTACTATCAAAGCATAACCATATAAAAACTCTAAACATGAACCAAGATGTGTGTGTGCCTGTGGCGAATAAGAGATGTTGATAAGCTCGTTATAGAATAAAGATGAATTAAATGCGCACAAGATTGCAGCCTAAATTAACTTTGGCTATAGCAACATGAGTTGGGTATCTCGAATAATGTAGGACTTGGATAGAAAGCGTGCGGATGTGTTATGAATATCTGATATTCAGTATTGTGATTGCATTCGAATTCGGGCCAGTTAGAGAGCGATTCAAAAGTTCACCCCCCTTTACCTCCGTCCTGTATACTATCTAACTGTAAGAACTCATAACCTCTTCAAAATATTTAATTGTCATGACAATTGTGCGCCGTGCTCATCGTCTATCCTCCCTCATGACTTTGCCTCTCCTTGGGTTTTGCTACCCAACAATGATGTAGCTACAACTTCCCCGTCTCCCCAATCTACCCTGCCGCTTTTCCTTCCGCTGCATGATTTCGTGAAAACAAAAAAAAAAGGAGAAAGAGTAAACGATCAAATAAGAAATCGTACCAGTTAAAACGGCTGGCATATGCTTGAACTTCCAATCCCTCTTCTTCCCTCGCAATGCCGCCATGTTAAAATAGAAATACAAAGTGAAACGCCATTTGTCGCTCTTGTAATATCGTGTGTAGGCATCTGATCTACAATCCACTGCCTATGAAAATCCCAGTTCCTCCCAGGGTTATAGGCACTACCCGCCGTAGCAGAAGCAGTAAAAACTCGATTTAAAAAGCCAAAAAGAAAACAGATAAACGTTGCCATGCGATCGTCAAAAACAGGGGTATGGTGTTGTGCTTCCGAAAAAGAAAAACAATGAAAATCAAGAAATCAGATATGGGGGGTTTTTGGTTCTTGCCTTCAAACAACATGTCATCACCACCTCACAGCGCGCCACCAAAGTCCATGCCGCTGCCATTGGCATTCATATCAGCACCACGGTGTCGAAGTAAAGGTGGAGAAGATGGCATGATCATGTCAGTGCTGAGGAGATTTCCAAAGTCGAGCGAGGTCTGGTCGGCAAGGTGGTTGATACCATCGCTGTCAAGCTGCGGCAGGCCACTGAGGTCGATATCTGCCAATCTGTGGGAAGGAGACCCAGCAGTAAACTCATTGGCTTCACTGAGAAGCTGGTGTAACGTCGCCGTGAATGGTGAATCGAAATGAACCGCTGGGAGGGTTTCTTCAGGTGCGAAATGCGCATGGAGATGCCCGTTGCGTGGGCTTCGTCGCCTGCTCGAGCTGAACAGGAGACTGTGGGCACCCGACCGTGGTGTCCTTGAAGGGGTGCGCTGGAAGTGAGCAAACATTTGTGCCGGAGACTTGGGAATGCTCCTAGAAGACCGCATAGACTTCGAGATGCTCCTCGTTATGGGGCGATGGCTCGGGGTTAGGCGGGTCGGTGTCTTTAACGGAACGGTTCCGGCAGACTTGGAAGGCGGTGTGGATGGCCGGTCTGGAGGGGTACCGAAGAGCTCCTGGTCCAGTGCATCATGAACTGGTGTGCCGGATCGCTCTGGTCTGGCATTCTCCTTTCCGGAATCAGCGGACTTCGCCACCTGAGTATTCATGGCTGTCTGAAGGGCATTGACAACAAGCTCCCCAAAAACTCTGGATGCTCCATCTCGCTTCGGCGATGGAAAGAGCAGCCTTCTTGTGCTACCAAGATCGTCCTCGACTGCTATGGGGCTGTCCGCCGTTCCACTGCCCCTAGAGTGAGTCGATCCCGGCAAGCGTTGTTTTGGAGAGCCCTGCAAGTTTAAAATGTTCTCTTCAACTGCAGCCATGCTCGATTGTCCTGGGAGTGTCTCGTTTTCAGCGTGATTTTCTTCCGAGGATTCTTGGTCCATGGGCCCAAGAGGATCAGTCGTAAAGTAAGCTTCAGAGGTCGGGTTCATCTGAGCATCGTTCTTGGTGCGTGACTTCTTTGCTCTGTTGCCCTTAGGCTCTCGCTTCTTACGAGGCTGATTTAGGCGAGCAGCATCCTTGTCCCATCTGTTGGGAGGCCTGTGACTCTTGAACTTGGCCAGCCAGATGCCACAGGGGTTGCAAAGAAGTGTTTCGTTCCACTTCGCCTTGTCATCCTTCGAGCCAAGATTCTTCTTCACCAGGCGATACGCCGAAGGCTGTCCCTCGGAGTCTCTCTCCAGGATTTCAATCATGGTGACAAACCCTGGCTTATCCGAGAACTCGTGGAAGCCCGGAACCCCTTGGTGGTCTTGAGTCCATATCTTGCGCCAGGTTGGGGTTTCAATGGCACCACAGTTATTGCAGAATGGCGGAGATTCTCCCTTTTGAATCGCGTTCTCTAGTCGTTCCTTTATTGACTGCTTTTTAACCGTGTTTTTGTTATATCGTTGTTCGAAGTCGCTCATTGCGCAAGAGGCTTCTGACAAAAACGGCTGGGACAATCTTGGTGCAGGCTCGGGAACATGGTCGCTTGCTGGAACAGGAGGAGGCTGAATGGGTCTCGATGGAGGGCGTGATGCGGGCCTCGACTCTGGGGGCGGAGGGATTGGGAACGAATTCAACGAATCAGGAAGTTCTGGCGTCGGTGCTGGCCCCGAAAAGACCGGGGGAGGCACTTCTGACAGCTGTGGACTCTGTACCGGCTGAGCAGTCAAAACACATCCGTTTCCTGCTTCTTCCTTTAACTCGTGTACCACTAGGGGTGTTTCATTAGTAAGAGAAAGATGCTCCTGAAGCTGACGGAGTTCGGCATGGTCTTGGGACATATCAAGCTCCATTTCGAGTTGGTGGATCGCCGGTAGCTCCTCCACTGGTACCTCCTCCACTGGTGCCTCGTGCTCGGCAATCATCACCACGGGTGCTGTATTGGACCTCTTGAGAGACCGGCTATCGGACTTCTTCGGAGCAGGATTGTTTGAAGGTGGGTGTGGCGGCCGGTTCAGAGAGATCACCTTTCCGGCCGGTTTAAAAAGGCTCTTCTGAGGCAGAAGTTCGGGTGGCCCAGGGGTGACCTCCTGGAAAGGGAAGTTGTCTGGCAGTTTTTGCTGCTTTTTCCGACTTCTCGGCTTCCTCGCCGCCGGGACTGGCCGAGCAGACACCGCAGTACCTGGCATTGGCCCCGGGAGCTCGGACATATGAGTGGGCGGAAGATCCTGCATGAGATCATCCTCATCGAAGAAATCGTCAAGGCCACCACTCATGAAACCTGAATCGACTTGGGGCATCGGCATTGGTGGAAGAATAGGGCTCGAGGCTGGGGGGCTGGATTGCATGTAGGTGCTTGTCCGTGGGACCGGTGGTGAGGAACCGAGATCTCCAGGACTATCCTCGGGGGTGTAGACTTGATCTGGTGATTGAGCAAATGATTCTGCGGGTGAGCGAACGTCTTGGCTTTGTTGCCGAGCCCTTTTCTGAGTCTCCGATCGAGCCTTGTGCTCCATGAGCCACCTTCTTTGCTGCTGTTGCAAAGTAGCGCCGTCCGGAACAGGTGTAGGTGCTCGAGGAACTTCTTGAAGATGGTTTTGATTTGCAGCATCACCACCAGAACCAACAGGCCGGAAATTCCGCAGAGAGCCCGAAGTGCTTGCTGCCACCCTGAGAGAGTCTGGTGCAGAAACGAACGGGGCTGAAACGTTGTATTCTGTCCTCATAACCTTAGCCCTCTTCTTCTGCGGGCCTTCGTCGGCATCTGGAAAATCCTCGGCGGCTGACGTGCTCCCCTCGGCTGTTTGTCTTCGTGGACGGCCTCTTGGCCTCCCTGTGGGCGCCTTCCTACTCCGACGGGCTCTCGACGTTGATCTAGACGCCGGGCCCTGAACTGCAGTCTCCGTGGGCTGGGAAGCAGCAGGAGATGGAGCGTTTTCTGCTGGGGTATGTGCTCTTTGGGGAGCTGGTGATGGAGCACTTGGTGGCATGCTATGAGAATGCGAAGCCTGAGGAGCCATCGCATTCGGTGGAGGAGAGGGCGGTGGCGGTATTGGTGGAACACTATTACTTCGCGTCATATCGATTGGCCTGCTATTGCCCATCGAGTCCATGGGTCTGTTTTCACTTCGTATGTCTGTCGGCCTGGCCTCGCTTATTGAGCCATTAAAGTGGTTCATCTGAGTTGGAGGAATGGATGGCGAGGGCATTGCCGCCACATTCGAATTGTGCCCAAACATTGAAGTCGACTGAATAAACGAGTTCCACTCGGAGCTAGTGTCTGCAGGGATGAGGTCAGACTTTGCCGAAGGGAGGCCATGGAACGCTGATAAGTCGGTGCGCATCATCTTGTGAACTGCTGTCAACTTCAGTTTCACCTCGAGTGTTTCCCGACTTCCATTGCTGAGGATGGCGAGTATATTCCGGGTTACCCGCCCTGTGACCAATTTTGGCGGCTGTTGCTGTTGAGAGTGATGCATGTCGGTGCTGATATCCAAGCCCCACGACAGCATCCCTTGGCCAACCAGGGGCAGGTCTGGCTCGGAATAGTCGTACGCATAGACGCTGTAGTCGGTGTCATGTTGGTCAACAATTTCGGGGCTGCACTGGGCGACGGCTTGGAGGCAGGTGCGGAGGTCGACAACGCCAATCGAGTTTCGCTCGTCGAGTGGTATCGTCTGGATTTGGAGAATATGAGGCCATCGAGCGAGGCAGTTGACTATATTGTCGCGATCGAAGGTGTAGTGGACCTTTACTGCAGGCAGAATTGGATTAGATGATTTACTTCATTGTGCGTGCTGCCAAACTCACATCCCATGGGCCTCGCCTGCAAACCCATTTCTTCCCCTCCGGCTGGCTGGGCAACGGCATGGGGCGATGGTGCCGACCACAAATTGGTTGGAGTGGCCATCCTATCCTCGATGCTCAGTCCTCGCGTCCTCAAGATCCAGCTGCTGCGGGATGCAATTGACGACGGAAGGGTGCGTGAACGCCGACAAAAGGGTAAGGAACTGGTTGTTGGAGCGAGTTTTGGTAGAAGGTGTAGAAGTGGAGGTTCAATCGAGACCTGCTGGGAGCTGGGTGGGTCGAATTTGAGAGGCTGGTTTCATTCTCGAGAACGCGTTCTCGCTGGCCAGGCCCAGTCGCGTCGCTCGGTGTGCAGGTGGGTCAACCGAACCACTGCCGCAGCAGGGGCAGAGTTGTCAATTTCAATTTGGATCCTTGTTTGGGTGGATGAGTAAAGGTCGACTGAGCAATTGGAACAAGAAGCGGCCGTTCTCAACGAATACCCCCTCTGCACCGTGTGGGAAGAGAGGACAAGATAAATCCAAGGTACAAGGTGAAAATAGGATCGATCGTTTGGGAAAGAAGAAAGGTGGAAGCATTCCCTAAACATTGGCGGGACGATGACGCGAAGTGGGCTGCAGCCAAAGCTCGGCAGGCGTGTCTTAGCGCCAAGGACCCCCGTGGGCCGTTCCCCTCAGGCTCCAACCGTTCCGCGCCTTACGCGCAGACGCGCCAGGGCGCGGCACAGAGCACGGGCCAACCTGGAGAAGAACAGGTCCAATACTTGGGGTTTGCACACCAAACGGTTCGGAGTTTAGCACACAAGCTTCCGTGAATTTTTAAGGGCTGCAACTGCAACCGAAAGTTGAGTGAAAAAGAAATGTTTTTTGCAGCGGTTTTCGAGCGCGGGGAGTCCGGAAACACCCCTTTTATACCACCGCCAACACCCACCCGATCCGTGCACTCCGGCTCCAAGGCAGCAGCACCAACCCCACTCAAGAACACGAAATCTTTAATTGATTTTTTTGAAGTCTTATCGCACGATAAGGCAGAGCAACCATTGATGGATGCTTGGAGTTTTGGAGGACCGCCGCCCCTTTTTCTTTCCGTTCCATTCTCAATTGGGCAAAACAAAAACATCCCAACTGCAGCAACGAAACGCCCCCGCCCCTTTAAGCAGAATTTGACATTGTCGAGACATGATTTTGTCCATGCATCCCTTGCACTTTCTTTAAGAGCTTGCATGCCGATTCTAGGTAATCATCCCGTTCATCGCAAATGGATAACGACCGTATCACTTTCCAATTGCTGTGCAGGCGACGATGATATCTTTATGCGTGATAAGCCTTTGCTCTTTCAGCCCCTCGGCATTTCATAGCTCTGCTTCGAAGCTGGGATTTCAAGTTTTCTGATGATGGTTGGCTCAGTTAGTGTTCAATAAGGACCGATCGAAAGCGAGATGATGTCCTGTAGAGTGGGCTTTCCAGGGCAGAGTGTAAGGGGGTGCGAAAAAACAGTGAGGATTCATCAAGCAAAGATTACGATGATCTGCCCCACTGCGTTTGAGATGTCATTCAACTCCTGTTTGAGTATGTGTAGTATACAAGTTCATCCTGATAACAGAGGTGCGAATAGACTAAAACCTAAACATGAATATTTTCCGCTAGAATTTCTCTCTGCGAGCGATGTTCTGCTTCAAGTATATATATGTACCAAGGTGTCTACATGGCCAATTCAACTAATCTCGACTGATAGTGTCCGCGTAGGAGTGCCCAACAAGTTAGGAGAGCCTTTAATCCCCATTTCACCTGCCCGCTCCAAGTTCCAACAGCAGCCCGCCGTGTTGTACCGCTTGAATTAAAATTTCGCATTGGCAAGAAATAAAAAAGCAGTTCATCGCTCAGGAAATAATATCACAAAGCAAACATTGCAGCTCCAACCATCAAAACACCCACCAAAGCACCCCCGGGTCTCTTCAGGATTCCATCAGCAGTTACGACATCTGAACTGGTATTCGTCCCACCGGTTCCAGCTCCAATTCCAGTTCCAGCCCCAGAGCCAGAGCCAGTCCCAAACTGGGTTCCACCGGTAGCAGCGCTCCCACTCCCACTTGCGGTGGAACTCGGAGTCGTGGCTGGCCCAGGATTCGTCACATTATAAAAGTTTCCTGCCACAACCTTGTCACCCAAATTCGCCTGGGCAAGTACCTGCTGCGCATTGAACCCTCTTAGAGTCCCCGCTGCGGTCCGCAAAGCTTGGGTGCCCTCGTCGGTTATCTCGCTCGTGTCTACAAGAATCTGGGTATACCGATGGCTGAGCGGGATGCGAGCAGGCGGATTGGGACCAAAGTAGGCAACAATAGGAGCCGTGTTGGTGCCATTCTCCAGGAGAAAAGCTCTGATGGTGCCCGCGGTGGTGTTGAGCTGGGTTGGGGTTGACGCTGGTGTGAGTCCAGTTTGCATCCAGTGAAGTAGTGTGTTGGTAGCGGGCGGGCTGTCTGTTGGGATGTCGAGGTCGATCATCAAGACTGCGTATGAGGTGCCGTTTAGGCGGGTGAGAGTACCAATTTTTGGCTCGGAGATCGTTACTACGTATCGGTTAGCTTTGTGTGTGGTCTAATTCTGCTGTAGGTGCGAGGCTGATGTTCTTACTATCCCTAGCTACCACTACACCATTTTGGGGTGCGAAGCCTCGATATTCCACAATGAGGTCTGTGTTTGAGGGTGGCGAGAAACCATTTGGTGTCCTGGCCAGCACCGTGGTGGCCACCACCAAAACAGCAGCAGATTTGCAAAGCATTGTTGGGTGATCTGTGAAATGATTTCGGTATTTTAAAATAAACGAATATCGTGAGAATGGCAAGTCCAGCAAGCCAAGAAAAGAATATTCTACACACACGACTAAACAAATTTTGAAGAGAGATGGAGAATGGAAACTGATATTTGACCGCGCAAAAAGGAACACAAGCCGGCTTTTGTTCATTCTCATAGCGAGATCTACCGGGCTCTTGGCAGTGGGATCTCCATCAAGCATCCCAAGTTGGTGACGACAGCTTGAAACCGATGCCGCCCCTTGCACGGTTCCCGGCAATGCGGATGTGCACTTTATGGAACTCGATGAAGGGGATTAACCGGAAATTTAGAAAATTGGAAACATAAAGGAGAGCTTGATGGCGTAATACTACCGAGGGCATCGTGAACCGGGTCGATGACCCTTTGCATTCGTGGGAATAGGGTACACCTGTGTGTTAGGGAGTAGAGCATTCGATGTAGCAGCGCTGGCACACACAAAGGTCAACATATAAACAAAATAATGGCGATGGCCCAAATATTCAAATTTCATGGTGTTTGCGAACGTGATATAAAAAGCTCCAATCGTGGACCTGGTCGGACAAGTCTGGGGCCCGTGAAAACCAGGTGGACACCCACATCCTAACCCACGGCTACTCTACTCCCCACCATCGTTCTCCTCTTTTGACAACCTCTCCGAAGAGTCAGGGACATCCCAAGGCTAAGACCTGTTGGATTTAGTCGCCGTGACAAGTACTGAGTCCTGGCGTTATGGCGAAGACTCCTTCTTGCGCCCAAACAACCCACCCCAGAAGCGCTTCTCTTTGACCTCGACCGTGTACGGCCTCAGCGGAAACGTGGGTTTCACATTGTACTCGTCCGATTCGGATGTCGTCTCTGTTGTGGAAAGATAAACTGATCGCAACTTCCTTTGCGGTATCTCTCCTAATTTCGTGCTATTCGAAGCGAACGACATCATGGAGATTCTGTTTTCTGCTCCTGGTTTTGGTGAGGTGCTTTGTGGTCGTAAGTGTGCTGGGAGATGGTACTGCGGAGAAAGCTGGAGCTCCGATGATTCTATCGGCGGCGGCGGCGGCGGCGGCAGCAGAAGAGCTGGTGGTGACGATGTGTCTGAGGGACCCGATGATCGCGACTCTTCTTCACTTGGTGGTGGAGCCGAGGGAGGTGTAGGGGGTGACACTTTCTTGTTTGACGGTGTGGTTCTGGGAAGTGCGAGTAGCGACGCCTTTTTACTTGGCGATGAGACTGAGCGAGCTTTGGATGGTGCCGCTTTCTTATGTGAAGGCGTGAGTGAGGGAGCTGCAGTCGATGGCACTTTTCTTCTTGATGAAGTTCTCCTGGGCTCCCTGGGGCTTGGCTCACTGGGGCTTGGTTCGATCGCTTTGAGGGGCGTTACTTTGCTGTCAGATCTAGACCGGTGTTTGTGTCGCGACGAAGAGCCAGAGGGTTTCTTAGTCGATGCCTTTGACGAGGCAGATGCTATGGACGACCTGGAGGGGCTGGCTAGCCGGCGAGAGAGACTGTCTATGGCCTTTATCGCCTTGACCCTTGAGGAGTTTGATAAAGACATGAGGGACTCATAGTCTAGATCCGGGCTTTGGTTCCTTCCAGAAACTCGCAAGAGGTTTGTGATGGCACCCTTTAGGCTTGCGAGAATACGTTCCACGGTCGATATAGCCCGGGCTTCACCACAGTGTCAGCATAACTGCTGTGACTATATATTCAAGTGAAAGATCAGAAACGCTCACCGTCGCCCTTCCTGAATCGACTTCCAGATTCAGAGACTTTCAATGAATATGCGCGTTCTACCAAGGCTCGATCTGACTTTAACGATTTTCGGAGACGGACTTGCTTGTCCTGGGAACCACCTGTTTCTGAGCCCTCTCGCCGATGCCTGAAGGCCCTAAGCAGTGAGATGCAATTGGAATAGGTCTCAAGGAGGTCGGTGATACTCCTTCCGAAGGCCATCTTCCAAGACCCGCGACCTTCCATTCGGCCTAGTATGAAGTAGATCCGGGGGCAATCAAGCCAACGCAAACGCCATAGACTCGAATCTCCAATGGGTATCTACGGGCTTTGGTCTTCCTTGGGCAAGGGAGTGCGGGGCCAACACACTCAAGATATATCCAAGTCTAGAGACCCAGTGGGGGTGACAGTTGCTTTGCAACCGCCGAGTCTGCAGCATCCTGCAAGTTCTGACAAGCACTGGTAGCCAATCATTCAGATGCCTCGATAGTTGAATAACGCGGCGTCCACTTATACACACCCAAGACGGATAGGATGATTTTTGATGTAGTTACATATACATGTTGATTGAGTGCTGTCAGCCTTGGAAGATGGTCCAGTTAGGTAATGACCTTTAAGCACACTCAACGTAAGATGCCCTTGACGGCCCAAATTCAAAAGTACGATTGATTGCATTGGTCGAGATCAACCCCGACTGCTCTCAACCTGAAAATGATGGGTTGCGTCGCATGATTGATTTTCAGGGCGAAACTTGAAGGAGGACGGTGGGGGCTGGGGATGGGCCGATGACGCGCAGTCCGACAGCGGTTTGCCAGCTGCTTTGGACGGTCAGGCAGCCGTAACGGTTGATTCCCACCAAGACGCCAATGTTACAGGCTAGTGGCGATAAGAACCTCCCGTCCCTTGATCTTTGTCGCAATTCCAGGCACTTGAGCATCGAGGTTCCTCTCCCTAAGGCGCAATTCGAGCCCTTCGACACCGCAGACAATATTTTGGTATAGTCCTGAAAATGCGATTACCATCACGGAACGCCGCATCGCTGTCGGTCGTCTTAGCCCTCGCTCTCACCTTTCCAACCGCCGGAGCTGCCGTGGTCGAACCGCATTACGACGGAGGCCGCGCCGATTGCGCCCGGCACGGACAAGGACATATATTCCCATTGCTGAGATGGCTCCGAGACTCCGCTTTTGAGGCTGTCTTGGGGAAGCCTTCCACAAGACAAAAGACGACCAAAACCGCCCGCCCAGGATCTGACGTACACACACGTTATATGAATGAAATTGTGGTCCGGTTCAATGTTACCAATTCCGAGGAGGAGGCTGCACTTTCGAATGCGGCCAAGCAGCTGTTTTTGGATGTGTGGGCTTTCACACCCGAGTTTGTTGATATCAGGATCTACAAAGACTACCTGCCGTCAATGCTTACCTTGTTGCCAAAGTCGTTACAGCCATACGTCCTGATTCCAAATGTTCAAGCAGCAGTGTCGGCAACTTTCCCCTCACAGGCCGCCGAAAAGTCAACGCTCGACTTCAGTGTTGTGGACAAGTCGAAGATGCACACTTCATTTGACGGCATGAGCAATCTCTTTTTCCAGCAGTATCAAACACTTTCGGTGAGTAGTTGTGTCTGTACCCGACCGACAGTCGTTATGCTGACCCTTGTTCCAGGTCATAACCAGCTGGATGCGCCTTCTTGAGGCTATGTTTCCTACCATCACTGAGATGAGCAGTATTGGGAAATCATACGAGGGCAGAGATGTGTTTGCACTGCGAGTTGGAGCTAGGAGTGATGACGATGAAACCAGCAAAGCCAGGAAAACGATACTCGTTACCGGGGGTCTCCATGGCCGAGAATGGATCTCCACCAGCACTGTAACATATCTAATGTGGTCAGTCATCACTGCCTACGACAAGGAACCCATGATCACCAAAATCCTTAAGCATTTCGATATCATCTTCATCCCTGTGCTGAACCCCGACGGCTACGAGTATACATGGCAGACGGACAGACTCTGGCGCAAGTCAAGACAGCAGACTAAGTTGCGCTTCTGCCGCGGTCTTGATTTGGATCATGCTTTTGGACACGAGTGGGAATCAGCAAACCTCAACACCGACCCCTGCTCGGAGAGTTACGGTGGTGATGCGCCCTTCCAGGCCGTCGAGGCATCGGAGCTGGCCAAATGGGCAAGAAACCAAACTGAAAACGGCGTCAAGTTTGTGGGCTTCCTTGACCTCCACTCATATTCCCAGCAGGTGTTGTTTCCATATGCATATAGCTGCTCGATTGACCCGCCAAACCTCGAAAATCTCCAGGAGCTTGCGGTTGGGCTGGCTAAAGCTATCCGGCTGTCCAGCGGGCAGGCTTATAGTATTGCCTCAGCTTGCGAGGGAGCTGTGGCTCGGGCATACAGCGCCAGTGACTCGTTCCCACGCGTCGAGGCTGGGGGTGGGGCTGCCATAGACTGGTTTTACCGTATGTTCAACCTGCGAACTGTTTTTCCGAAATATATTGACATCTGCTGTTTAGATGAGCTCCAAGCCCGGTACAGCTACCAAATCAAGTTAAGAGATACCGGTAGCTATGGCTTTTTGCTTCCAAGCGAAAATATCGTCCCTGCTGGGGAGGAGATACTGAATGCCTTGAAGTATTTCGGTGACTTCCTCCTTGGAAACAATGGGATCGAGAAGCCATTTTTCCAGCCGCCAAACGATCAGTGGCGCGACTTGAGGAAGCGAAAGCGGTAAATAATTTCCAGGCTTCGAGCAGAGCATCTGAATGATTCGGGAAAAGCAGAGCAACCAAGTTTTATGATTTTGATGATTTGACATGTAAAACATTAAACGGCGTATATTTGAACGGGGAACCACAGGACGCGGACATGGGGTGGGATCGGTACATCACAGTCTTTCTATTTTTATTCGGTGTAGTGTGGAAACTATTGAAACTCACGAAATCTTGGAAAATTCGAAGCGAGGATTCATTGACAGACGAATTTGGAGCGAGTAGCGTCGTGTGACCCGTTCTTTTGTTCTTTTGATTTTCGATGCATATTCCGCACTTATCTTTTCTCAAAGGGGGCCCTTGAGGGGCCATTCATTTTATCTGGGTCCTTGCCCTGCACTAATGCAACCACGGTGGTACCTGGTACCTCTGGAGGGGCTAATAATATTAAATAATATTCGTGATCCTCGTCGCCGGTCGGCAAGAGACTAGGTTGGGAAGCTAGAAGTTCTCAGTTGCTTCGTCACCGAACTCTAAAGTATGTCGCTGCGAACTTCGTGTGCAGCGGCAATTCGCAACCGCAAAGCTTTACGTGTCGCCCCGCGATGCGCAATTCCTCCCTTTAGAGCATGTCTGGTGTTTGCCGTTTCTTGTGGTTGCTTGATGCGGCACAGCAGCGGCCGACCCAGAGACCCAGTGGCTGATTGGAAACCTGAAAGGGGCTAGACGAAAACAGCGGGGGAGCCACCAGCGCTCAGCTTGGAAGGAGCTGAGATTCCAAGGCCCCACTGCCCAGCCCACCTCCCCGTCCTCCCACGCTCGCTTGGGTTTGGTTTGGAAGCCAGACGCCTCGCCGGGATACTGGAACCCAAGTCCGTCCCTGCAAAGGAAACAACCCTCGACCATCCTTCTCATCTGCCCTACGGATACGAACTAATTACCATTAACATCCAATTAATTGTACATTTCTTTTCAACGACTGCTACACCCACTGTCTGCAACGAGCCAACGAAACGACCCGCGACACCGAATCGCCAATTCATTCATTTCATTACTTATTCACAGCTTACATCCAGTGACGACGACAGATAGCCACCTGCCGACCCCCCGACCGCTGACCGCGACACCGAGACAGGCTTTCGAACTGCGGCTTTTCGGACTGCGAGCGGATTTAAGACTTCCTTTCTCTTCTTGTTCTGGGGATCGCTGTGGAAAGCAAGCTCACTCAGCGCTCAGCGAGTGTGCGTGGCACAGCGTCTCCTTCTATCCTGATGAATTATGACGATCGCAACCACCTATAAATGATGCCGTTCCTACGACGCCGCGGAAATGTCGCCAGCGAGACAGATATGCGGCGGCACTCGGTGCTAGACGGCCTCGGTGTCCTGTCGCCCAAGGAACCCCCTTTCCACCCCGAACACTCCTCAGACCTACCCGCCTCCCTGACGTCGGTAGCCGAGGATGCCTCCGCGTCGCCGGCAAGCATCCCTTCCTCCCCTAACGAAGTGCCTCGCGACAGCATCTCAGTGGCATCAATGATTGAATCACAGGACGACCCGTCCGCCAGTACGTCGACGCCCGGGTTTCTTTACATCCCCGAGGAAACCCACAAGCACCGACGTTTTTCTATGTTGAGGTTTCGGAATGCATCCGATTCGCAACTGGCCGCTAAAGCAAAACTGCATGCCGCGGCACAAAAGGCACCTCCTATGCCACGCCGTATGTGCCTCCCTGTCGCATTCGTGAAATGCTGTTCGAGCATGAGACTGAGCCTCAAGCACTTACTTACACATATAACTGTAGCACCCGAGATAATCACCACCGCTCCAACGTTCGACGCGATCGCTCCTCGAAAGAAAGCTTCCCGAATGAACTTCACATCTCGGTTACGTCGTTCTGCTGAAATATCTAGGACGGAGCAGGTGGATTATACAAATGACAGGTCAGCAGGACTAGGAGAGAAACGAATATCTAGGGTTCCCGAGGAGACCACAGCCAGCCAGCAGAACGTCACGTTCGAGGAACCAAATCGCTCATCTTATCACAACGAACCACCGTCTTACGGGGATGAACACTCGTCAACTTTGGCACTGCCTGTAAACCGATTATCGGAATCATCGAGGTCGGATGCGAGCTCGGGAGACCGAGTATATGGGACTACTACAACAACCACTCACACTGTATCAACGACGACGACGTTTTTCCGACTAGGTCGAAAGAAGAAATCCGACTCATTGTTTCCTATTGCCCACCTCCAGCCAATGAGCAAATCCTCGTTCGACCAATCCAACTTCTCTAGCGGATCGTTAGTAGCCCCAGCACCTGAAAGCAACGACAGATTAGCACCTACAACATCACCTCAAAGCTCTCAGCTCACACCAACTCCCTCCAGGGCGCCATCTAGGAGCGGCGGCGCAGCAACCTCGCCAGCTCAGACTGTTACATTGTTTGGCAATGCGAACAAATCTACCGCATCACCAGCAACTGCCCTGTTTCGCCCAAGCTCAAGGCATTCGGGGCAATCCTCCCCAACAAGAACGTACGTACATAGGAGAGGTCGTTCGTCAACCATGAGCTCTCTCAACAAACACTCCCCGAGGGATTCTGTGGACGACCACTTGGCACCGCCGACAGGTAGGACGTCGATATCAACGGGCCGAAAGAGTTTTGGTGATCTACTCGGCCTCAGCAGGCTGCGTCAGAATTCTGCGGAGACAACGTCAACCCGGCAAGGGACTATAACTCCTTTAACCCCTGGGACCATGTCTAAGAACAATTCGCTACAAATTTCGAGAGAAGCTGTTACGCTACCGGAACGCCGGGAAGATGACACGCCAGCGAAATATCTTGAACGCTTGTTGGAAGTGGTTAGCCGGAGTGTTGTGGCAGCCGCCGTGTCAAAAAACACAGAACCGTTTGCACAGGCTGTGCTGCGGAGTTACATGCGCGGATTCATGTTTTTTGGTGACCCGATGGATATGGCTCTGAGGAAACTGCTCATGGAAGCTGAGCTACCCAAGGAGACTCAGCAGATTGACCGTTTCTTGCAGGCATTTGCCAATCGATACCACGAATGCAATCCAGGCATCTACCCCAACGCGGACCAAGCCTATTTCATCGCTTTCTCACTACTTATTCTCCACACGGATGTCTTTAACAAAAATAACAAGCACAAAATGCAAAAGGCAGACTATCTGAAGAACACCAGAGGAGAGGGTATTTGTGACGACATCCTAGGGGTCTTTTACGACAATATCACATATACTCCTTTCATTCACGTCGAAGATGACTTTGACATCAATGGCGAGCGTATAATCGCGCACAAGACAAGGAAAAAGCCGGTGTTTCTCAATGGGGCGCCTGACCCTGCGAGGAAGATATCAAAGGAGCCCGTTGATCCGTATACGCTAATCATCGACAACAAACTCGACCTCTTGAGACCTAACTTGAAGGAAGTGATGCAGCTAGACGACCCCTACAGCTATCTCGGAACCGCCAAGTCACTCAATATGAAAGAGCTCCAGAAGACCTTTTTCAAGACTGGTGTTCTACAGATCGTCTCAGCGAGATCGCGCCCTGACGCTTTCATGTCGGAAAAGACCGCCACGAATCCAGAGGAGGCGCATCCAGGGATTGTAGACATCAAAATCACAAAGGTTGGTCTGCTGTGGAGGAAAGATGCAAAGAAGAAGAAGACGAGATCTCCATGGCAAGAATGGGGCGCTATCCTCACCGGTGCACAGCTTTACTTCTTCCGCAACACCGCCTGGATCAAGCACCTCATGCACCAAGAGAAGGACCACCTCAGACAAGGCCGCGACGGAGACCCTTGCTACTTTAAGCCACCGCTAGATCACTTCAAGCCAGATGCTCTTATGTCGACAGATGGGGCTGTGGCTTTGCTAGACTCGAGTTACAACAAACACAAGCACGCCTTTGTCTACGTCAGGCATAGCGGACTCGAAGAAGTCTTACTGGCAGAAAACGAGCCCGAGATGAATGACTGGCTGGCAAAGCTCAACTATGCCGCTGCCTTCAGAAGCTCAGGGGTGCGCATGCGGGGTGTTATCGGTGGAAATCTCGATGGGCAAGGTCGACGGGCACTGAGAAGATTAGATGGAGACAACGCCCAAGTAATCCAGACGCCGTCGGGTGAAGTGACAGTTTCTCGCAGCCGGATAGATCACAAGATGGCCCAGGATATTCTCGCCGCACGGAGAGAGATCATGCATCAGAAGATTGCCGATGCCAACGAGAAACTAAAGGAAGCTGAGAAGACACACGAGGAACAGCACCGGAACTGCAGGCATCTTCAGATCATGGCGCCTATATCTCCTAAAACTCGCGAGGCGATGCTTTTGTCGGCCGCACGGATGGCTGCGCAGTTAAAATGGACCCGGATGGAAATATGGAGACTGAAATGTCACCGCGACATCTTGCAGCTGGATCTCGAGGAGGAGCGCCAACTTCTCGACTCATCTGCGGATCCACGATTGGAGCAACCAGCACCAGCTATCACCAGGGAAGAATCCCGCGGAAGCACCGTGACGGGCCACAAGCCCCCCAAATCCCCAGCTCAACTATCCCTCACAAGAACCTCGACAGTCACCTCAAAACCCGATGATAACTCATCCCCAGTGACGGAAGTCTTTCAGACACCGCCGACCAGTGCCACATCCCTCAGCTTTCGACATGATCACTCGTGGGAGTCTCCATCCGCTGGAGTCAACCAAGCAGACAATCGCAAGGCATCGGTTTCTACTGCTATATCTTCCAGTGCATCCGTGCTAATGACGCCGCAAAGAACAAATACCGGCTCTAACAGTGCCCTCGAGAGACCAGATCTAGAACAACATGATGACGAGGTGGATGCTGACGAGCGTGACCTGCTTGCGCAGGCTGGGCTCCTCGAGCCAGGAAACCCGGGCAAGCCTGAACGCAAGGGCTCTAGTGCTGGGATGGACATTGAGGATACGCCCAACAGACGAGGTCGTCGATCCAACAGTGCTTCCGCAGATCGGGCTGAACGGAACAACATCCGTCGCAGCCTGCAGCGCACCCTTAGGGAGGGCGCTGGCCATCTCTCACATCACCGTCATCGCAAAGGCAAAGACTCAACCGGGAGTGCAGCAAACGATGACAACAGCCGGGACACTCCGGATGTGCTCCCCAGAGCTACGGGTTCTTTTGTGGTGCACGGCAAGAAGGCATCGGTAGTCAACTTTGGCAATGACCTTCAGATTCAGGGTCTTACGGCTGATGAGCGTATCCGCCAGAGGCTGCAGCGCGACGATGCCAGTACTCGCACTGGTCCTAACGAAGGCAGCGATTTTCAGTCCATCCTTACTGCTCGATCTATCTCCGAGCGCGAGCACCGAGGATCAGCTGCCAGTGCTAGTACCGCAACTGCTAGAAGTTTCAGGGAACTTCACAGAAAGTATTCATCTGCTCAGGCTGCCAACAAGACGGTCGGTGGCTTGACGTTGCCGACTGACGAGGATAGCGATGCGGCGGTGAGCTTTTCTGAGGGCCGCCGCACCCCTCTGCCACCTATCGATGCTGAGGAGGAACCGGAGCAAGAACCGTCCACCTATACAAACGGCATTGAGCATGCAGTTGAGGATGAATACACCCCGCCACCTAGCCGCCACGGCCGCGACACTGTTTTCTTTACCCCTGAGCCACCCGCCTCCCCAGTCAAGGAGCCGGCCACCCCGGGCAGCGACAGGGATGCACCAAATCATATGAACGGCGAGGAAGAGGCATCGGCACCACCTAGAGATGGTGGTGATCGTATTGCTAGCCCGCCCTTGCAGGTCGTTAGCGCCTGATGACTGTCTACCTTTTTTTTTCTTGACCCCTTCACCCACTTCATCACACACTCCTTGGCTCAAAACTTCGTTACGCACGACACGCACGCTATGCAAAACTTTCTTGGTCTCTTTTTTCCTCTTCATCTTGTCTGACGACTACGCTGTCTGTCTTTCTCTCTTTTTTTCAGTATAGCATTTGTATAATGTACAACATAACACAACACACACACACAAACAAGTAAAGGTAGACGCAGCAAAGGCCGGAGGTGGTAAAGCATTCTTTGCTGGTTAAATGGGGGAATTAGGAGATGATTCGAAGCAATGAAAAAGTGGTTAGTTTGTTCCTGTTCAAGTGGTTGGGCTTCGGTTTTTCTTACTCTGGGTTATTTCTGGTTTTTTTTTTTTTTTTTTTTTTTTTTGGGGGGGGGGGGGGGGGGGGGGGGGGGGGGGGGGGGGGGCCGGCGGGGGGGGCCGGGGGGTATAGATTTTCGTGTTTG